>KK115660.1:53448-116110 GCA_000611955.2 Stegodyphus mimosarum | reverse complement strand
AGAAACCAAAAAACAAAGTGTTTTTCTCTTTACAGATAACGTCGTATCTCACGCAGACACAATTAAAGAGAAAAATTAAAAATATTTTCCCTTACCAAATAATATATCACTATGCGTGCTGTTAGATGAAGGAATAATTCAAGCATTCAAAATCACATGCAAAACACTGCTCTTGAGCCATATTTCATCAAAAATATCCGTTATGTCCCGAAGAATAGGAACCTATTAAATTCGTCACAGTTTTAGATGCATATTTTTTTGAACTGTGAAAAGCGTTAATTCAAGCTACGTTCAGAAATATTTTCAGACTGTATTTTTAAAAATTAATTTAACAGAGAAAAATGAGGATGATAATAAACATGATCAAGTTAAAGAAGAGATTTCTTGTTTAATTTAGGCTTTGAATGGCGGAACTAAAACTGGAAAAAAACATCACTGTTTAGGAAAATTTACTTACTGAAGGTTCAAGATCGAAAATAGAAGATTTTGTAAATGAAAATGAATGTTGTGAAGAAACCAAAAATTAAGTGAACCTAGAAGTAAAAAATGGCAAGGCAAGTAATTTGCTAAATAATAGCAAAGACTCTCTGAAATGCATTAGCCCACAAAAAATATTTCTTGAATAATGGAAACTCTGGTGACCTCATTATATGCCACAAACTAAAACTTTGTTCCGAAAAGACTCTAACAGCAAAAATATGCAAGCTGTTTTGACAGATTATTTCTAATTATAATGCAATAGTTGGGTGCATATGTCTCTTTCCTTTTCCTTTATTAAAGGGATAAAGTAACTATTTTTCATTTCATTTGTGTTATTTTATTTGTTTATAGAGTCTCATCTTCTTGGGAAGCATGCACTGTCTCGACACTGGAAGAACTCAGAGAATTATCGCCATGCCTTATTAATCAGAAAACGTATGAAGGGTGTTAAATATCATTTTATTAAAAACTCAACAGAAGGCACTTATTGTGCTTACAACACCATCCAACTTAATGGCGTAACTCAAAAGATAGAATTTCAAATTAAACTAAGTTAAGTTGTAAGTTAACCAAAGGCTACGCAGAAATAATTAACGCGAAAGTTGGCTTAAGCCTATACCGACTTGAGAAGCAGTATTGGCAAGAATAAAGCAACGCTGAAGACACGCTGCTGTCGTAGAATTTCCAGTATTAACAGGGGCTTCAGCAGGCGGAACACGCTCTGTCTTAACAATCTAAAACATCATTTTAATTACTATCTCTTTCTATCTCATTTGCGTGCGCATGACTTAAAATTAGCATTCTGGTAGGAAAGCGGGAAAGGTGAATAACAATAAAGATACTTAACATAAACTAATTGGCTAGAAAAAAAATCAATACCTTATATGTTCCTTTTAAAATTTATTCGTTCGTAGTTAATTAATTATGTATAATTATTTTTATGACCTACGTTGTTGCATTCTTATTACATAATTGGTTAGATAAAATAAATCAACACCATATATGCTCATTTTAATATTTATTCGTTCGTAGTTAATTAATTATGTATAACTATTTTTCTATAACCTACGTTGTTGCATTCTTATTAAAAAATATAAGATCAAATAATAATTTACAAACTTTTCTACTTCCCAGGCACATAGTAAAATTCACATGGCATACAAAACTGTAACTAATATTGTCTAAAGCCTAATATCTTCCAATGGATCTTAAAGTGTAATTATAAACAAAGGGCGATTCTCAGGGTAAAGTCTAGAAGCTTCTCCCTCTGATAGTTAATAAATTAAGAGGAAATATAGTTTTTTTAGGAAGAAAAATGCAGCATTTTTAATATTAATTTTAAAATTCAATTCATATTTGAAACCAGAGTGCAGATTCTGAGGTCAGGGCATCCGTTAATACGTTTTTATTACGTAATGAAAATATGCAGTACGCGTATTATTAATAATGATAACGTGTAATACGTTTTAATACGTAAATGCTAAAGCTATCTTTTTACGGAGGTGGCTTTCTCTGAAGCCACTGAGTATGTAAAGTTACATCCCTTCTACAGCAAAACCCTTTTATCTCAATTCCTGCTAATAGAAGCCACCTATTTTGACAGACAGTTTGTTTAAAAAAGCTTTACTTCAAAACAGTATATTGTGTAGTCATATTTGACATTCCGCAGCTTAATAAAAACTGCGCGAAAAGGCAAATACATATAGTTGTAGTCAAAGTTTAACAAGGTCGTGAATATGGATTGTGAAAACTGTGTACATTTCATTTCTCAACCTTCATATCAATTTTAAGTACATTTACTAACGAGATGGTAACGAGTGATGTTTTCCCAGTACTGAGCCATCAAACTTCAGTGCAAGAATAATCTGTAATTTCTCCCTAAATCTGAAAAAAAATGCATGCGGGATTACTCAGTAACAGATTATGAAATAACTTCTTTCCCAGAATTTCTTCGTGAAGAAGATAGGGAAGAAATGGAATTTGTTTAAATGAGAAAAATTAACATTCCACTAACTGGGACTTTTGCTTTGCTGAGACACAAAGAAAATTAAATTTTAAATAAAATAGCTTATAATATAATTTATTATTATTATCCCACTAAATTTGAAATTGTTTTCAGAAAATTTATGTCTTATTTAAAAAATTTTGTAATTTGAAGTTCATGTTCATTAGTTTAATTTTAAAAAAACCTATCCACCTTTGTCCAAACTTGTGGTCTAAAAAATGTGCATACAGGATTTTTTTGTATGTGTACATACCGTTGCAATGCTAATTCATAACATAAAATTTATATTAAAACTTCATTAGATTAAACAATTGATTAATAATTGACAGCATCCTAATACAGGTATATATTCTTTCCCAAAGAACTCAAATATATCAATGAAGAAAATATTAGCCTTATACATTACAGATCTATTATCATTTGATAACAGAGGTGGCAAAATCCCACACAGTTTCATGTTCCTTACTCAGTCAATTGCGAATAAACACTATTTGTTCACTGACATTATTTCTCAACAGTTCCGTTACAGTTTTGTCCTTCTGCATATGACATAATAATTTTGTCTATAATAATAACTGTGCCTGTCGGTATAATGGTGGTTACTGACGCTGACTACCGTACCGATGGGCCCGGATCCAAATCTCGGAGAAGGCATAAATGTTTGTAAGCATACAGTGTCTGTGCGGCAAGGGGCACTGAAAATACACGGCGAGCTGAAAGTCCTCTTACTAAGTTAGTGTGGAAAGAAGTGTGGGAGATTCTCAGACTGCCCCCGTGGTGTTCTCTCTCAAAATTGGGGCGGAGGCGGGACAGTTAGCTAAATTCAAAAAATCCTCAAGCACCCGTGGTACTACGGAGGCTAGTTGCTGGAATAGCTTCTACCGATACATGTGTTATGTAGGAAATGTTGTGTTGTACTGAACACCTGTTTATGAAAATACAATTTTCATTAGAAAAAGTATTATACACAAATCTCGTCTGCGCAAAGTGTTCGCACTGGCGTGTTTAATTATATTTTGTCAAACGGTTTTTGGCATTTGACATTTGAAAGAAAGAGACTTGCTTTAGAATACTGTGTTGTGAAATTTGTAAAAAATATCGTTATCATTAAGTACAAGATTTCTCAAATCGAGCTATCATGCTATTAGTTGAATCATCATATACTTCCAGTTCTGTTGGAAAATGTCAGCTACAGAATGCCACCAAATTATATGTACAACTTTAGGTACTAATGCTGTATCATATGACACTGTGAACGTTTGGTTCCGAAAGTTCAAAAACAAGGACTGTGACATTCAAGAAGCAGAGAGCGCACTTGCCGGCCTATGTTGCTCTTGTCGGCCTTGATGTTGATGAGGTAGAAGAGAACCTGCGAGAACTTGTGGAAGAAGATCAGTATGCAACCACACGAAAGGCTTGCTAAGGAGTTAGCCGTTAGTGCCATACTCATTAGTCGCGCTATGCATTGCATAAACTTGACGTACAAGTTCAATCGCTGGGTACCGCATGAGCTAACTCAAGCAGATAAGGACAGACATGTTCGAACCTCCACTACTTCGTTCGAATATCAACGCAAGAACAAAACTCTGGACCGGCTCGCACTTGTGATGAAAGGTGGATTTACTTCAACAAGACAGGCCGAAAAAGGGTTGGTCTGTCCCCGGTGAGCCAGTCGGCAGCGTCGCAAAACGCAGTTTGACTAACAAAAAATCATGCTTTACATCTGGTGAGATTGTTGTGATATTATCCACAAATATTATCTTAAAAAAAGGTAAAACCCTAGAAAGTAAGATTTACAGCGAGATAATAGTCCGCATTGACGCTGGCATCGCGGAAAACATCGAACTCAGTTCTGGAGCAAAAAGGTAATGTTCCTTCAAGATAATGCAAGACCATATGTGTCTGCATTCACCGGCTGGACTCTGTATGTACTTGAATGGGGTCTTTTGCCACACCCACCATATAGCTCCGACGTCGCTCCTTCGGACTTCTACCTTCTTCACACCTGCAGCTACATCTTGCTAGTGCTGTTTTCCATTCTGCACAGAACGTTCGAAATGAGGTTGATCTGTTTTTGGACTCGCGGCCACCCAGTTTCTGGGCCGAAGGCTTTGAAAAATTACCGAAACGTTAGCAGGAAATCACAGATTTTGGGTGGTAATTACTACTCGCACTAAAGGTACTGCTTTCATGTCTTTTTTTTTTCCTAAGAAAACATGTCTTCCTTCTTCTTTTTTCCTTTTTTCTTTTCTTTATTAAGAAAGTTTTTTGGCGGAAAACTTTCGTTAAAACCAGATATTATTATAGCCTTCACTGTTACTGAGGGTTGCAGGATTTCTTCAACCTGAGGTACGTTTTATGATTTTTAATTGGCTCGGATATGACTCTAATAGCAGTATCAATCAGTATGCAAAAATATTAAGTTCACAGTGCACAGAAGGGTACCCTGGTGCCACATTCTTTTTGGCATTAGGATTTGTTTTTTTTTTTTTATTTCAAGACGAACCAGCTTTAGCTTAGCATTATGGTAGGAAACTGCACAATGTTCAGAGGCGTTTTACTACCATATCCCCCATACTATGCTTACCTTGCTGGGAATGCATTTTTGGTTATTCTATGACTCTGAATTCGAAATTTACTCACGTTAATATTTGTTGCAGAAATAACCTTTTTAAATAGTCTAGTTGATACTTGTTCGTTTTATTTAATTTCATTCTAATGTAAAGCGATTAAAAGTTTTCGAAGAGATTCCGACATAAAACATTTCGGTGACTTTAGGGAGAAAAACAAAAGTTTTTTAAACATAATACTGTAATTTTAAACAATGACTAAGCATTCTTATGTCCCCAGATTTCATTATGAAAACTAAGAAAATAACATAGCATTCAAACATCATTATATTTTAAAAGGTTTCATTTGAAACTTATTCCACTGCGACACTTTCTTCAAATTTTTTTCTTTTTTTCACCTGTCGATTATCTGAATATTTTACACAGTTCAGCAGCATTAAATTTCGTGACTGTCATGCAAAATTTAGAGTGCTGATCTCTATTGGGCCTTGCAGTTTCCAGTGTATCCTTTGTTATCGGAATACATATTCTCTTTTTGTATTAAAGTACAGTCCATTTATTAATGTTGCATATTACAGAGGAATGTTATAAATCTAAAAACAAAACAAAACAAAATTAAGATTTATTTTGTCTCAGTTTTCAGCTTCAGGATAGTCTGATCGCTGTTTGAACTGTCAGCTAAAACATTGTTTGCCAAATGGAATATTTCAGCTCTGCAGTTTGTTATCGGATAATTCTTTTTAGCCCAAAGAGCGTTAGACGACTGGGCTATAGTCTCGAAACAGGATTTTGCGTCGTCTACCATAAACGGCTGTGTCACTTTTCAAATTGTCGCCACTAAATATTATAGACCTGTAATTTTAGATAAATTAAAAATCCTCTAAAGCTTCGGAAACAATGGTGGCAAGAGAAAAGTATTGGGTGTCTAAACTGATCTGTCTTTTTTTAAGTTAGTATAACTTTAAAGTTTAGCACAAAATTCAGTAACATATTTAAAAGCAAAACTCGTTCCTTAAATTCAGTGCCATACTTTTTAAATCAAGTGGCATTAAAATACAATATCTAATTAACAGATAAAAACTTTATTTTGATCTTGATAATAAGCATCTATTTTCAAATGGTAAGAAATAATTTCATAAAACAAATTCTATTATTGTAGATTTTATGGTACCTCTCGCATTCTCTTCCGTAAAATGCCGTTTCGAAAACAAGTGTATTGCTTATAAAAAAAAGATATTTAAAAATGTCAGTCACTTGAACTTTATTTACAGTTCATTGGCATTAATAATATTAATTAAAAGATACCAAAGGCAAAGGCATTTAGCTCAAGATTAACTTGTTCGAGATCATTACAAAGTGCATTACATTTGTAATCTAGCGTCAGCAAAAAATTCTCTTAGCTACATAAAATTGCTACTTGAAAATAATATTACAGTACGATGCAGTCTTGCGTATGAAATCAAACACTCCACTGGAGGAAGTGTTGGCATTAGTCTAACAATCTACAATACTTTAAAGCATTCATTGCTGTTTTTGTTTAAATGGAACTAAAATGTTAAAAACAAAATAAAAACATACTAGTACTTTTGTATCTGAATCTGTGAACTTTGAATAGATATATATTATTAACAGTAATTTTCACTGGAGTCAAACAAATAACTCCACTTTTTTTCTTTATTATTTTTACACTTGTCGTTTAGAATTTCTTTTTAAATTTTGACTGAAAGATTTTCAACGTACTCTATTTTTAATACAAATATCAGCCACATAGAAAGTAATCTTCGGATGTATATTTCACGAATTATATTGATTATAATTTCTGTTAAATAACTGGTTAATCAAGTTTAATCTAAAATGAATTATTTGGAAGTAATTCCTGAAACTATTTTTATTCGTTCATACAAAACCAAAAATGATGTCTGAATATTTTAAACGTTAAATATGTTATGGACATATTACCATTACCATAATTAAAGTTCTTATTAAACGGTAAGTTGTTTCTTAAAAATAATTGATATTATTTAATAAACAATTCAAATAATAACGCTATATAGTAATCCAAAAATAACACATGTGATAGTAAAAGAATAGTCCATATGATATCAGAACTAAATATCGATTCTATAAATTCAAGAAATATTTTGTAAACTCTAAAAATTATACAAATTATTGATGACTGCAGTATAACATTTACAATGTTTATATTTTTCGATTTTTGTATAATTCTTTGCACTTTACACGTTCTAGCTTACAAATGCAATTAACTAATAGTTTCTCCGAGCTCGAATAAATTACCATATGTAAAGTATAAGACCAAAAATGTTCAACGTACGTATTAACCAAACAACGTACCATTTTTGGTTAATATGTACAAGGTACGTATTAACAAAAAGATGCACAAACTAGATTATAACCAATATTTAAGCACATAAAAGTAAGAGAATCACTTATTGTTTTACAAAACTAGACACAACGACCAGAATCATTTCATTTTCAAAGCAGAAATAAAAGATATGAAAAAAAATAACTGTCTTAAGAATTTTTCGTTTGATTTTATGGAAGCAAATTCATGCTCAACTTCCTTAACTTCTTGCAGATATCATATTCTCTACAGCGATTAACTGAAAAGTCACAGACATAGTAATATTTCTTTTGAAATACTGCTAACTTAGACTTCTTTAACTAGCTTAGTCTTGAAAATAGTCGTTCGTTACCTATAATTGAAATAAAAGTGTGAACGACATTTTTAATAGAATACAAATTCTTTTTAATACATTTTGCACACAGCTGGTATCTAAATGATTTTAAACAATATTTGCTATCACTATCTGATGTGAATTCCATCTAAATTCTAAATTAGAATGTCTAATCTATTTCTTTTAAATCAGTGAAAATAGTGTCTTCAGTTAAAAGAATGTCTTAATCTTAAACTTTATTTTTTAAGATTATATAATGATTTTGTTTTTCCTTCAAGTTTGAGTTTTAGTTGAAAAAAATCCTAATGTTAATAATGGTTATGAGAAGCAGCGAAATTAAGATGAATACCTGTTTTAAGTGCAGGTGAAATGGCATTTCATAAACGCGGCACCAATATTCGATTTTTTTAAGTATCATACGACCTATGTTTATTCTCTGCTCTAGTAAATAATTTTCTCTCCTGCTAACGCAAAGAAATTTGACATCCCTAGTACAAATATGAAAGAAATTGTACGTATATTTACATGCAAATTTTCATTCAACTGAAAGCCAGGAAAATATACCCAAAAGTCAACGTGTAATAACTGTTTTCAAAATTAGTTCTCTCTGAGATAAATTAAAATAGCTGTTCTCACAACTTTTGAATCTGAAGACTCGTCTCATGTAATGGGCATTGAGCTTGATCATACATGATTAATTTACAAGACATTTTTAAAGCATTTATCGTAACAAATTAAGATTCATACCAAATATTAGTTTCAAAAACTTCTTGTGGAAGTTTGCTATTAACATCCGGAGTTTGTTTTTTTTTCCAGTTGGTCTCATGTGATCGTGGAACCACACAAACTTCATACTTGCAAATGATTACTGCCTTCTGTGTAGGTCAGCACCTTAGACAATATGACTATTGAAGATGTTCAAAACCTAAATATTCTAATAAATACTGTTGATTTTTTAGGTCAGAGATTTCTCTGTGTTTCACTTCATTATTCATTACTGAAATACACTTTGTGAGTCTACAATCTTTCCTATCAGCGGAATTCGGTTACAAATTTGAAGAGTGCTCTGATTATACGAAAAATTTCTCTTGTTTTATTTTTAAGTATTCTTTAATATTTCCGTACTTTGGCACATTTGGAAAAAAAATTAATATCGTGTCATTAGATGAATATTTTTCGCCAAAATATTAACTTTTGAACGTTCTCACAACTCCGCTCTTATCTTCCACGTGTTTGCATTTCCCAATATTTACAGTAAGTAATCAATTGAAATTATTTCAGATGATTTAACTCCATCGTTCATTTTCGAAGTATGAAACGCAGTTAAAATTAAGAGCTACAATATTTTTTTCCCAAACCAATCTTTTTGAGTACGTCGCGAGTTTTCCAACATCTAGAAAATGCGATTATTTTATCATTGACTGTATAGTAACTACTATATACTAATACAGTATACAAGTATACTATTAATTCCAGATAGCTTCGAGTATATACAGCAGCAATAATAAAATCATGTCAACTTTATTTACGAAATCTGGTAATATTTACAGAATACAAATATTCTAGGACATATCCCAAAGTGTTATCTTGCATTGAAATGTAAAGTAATATACAGTCCAGGATGTCTGATCATTGCAACCGTAACTAAAATCTCCTGAATTTAGCCCGTTCAAAGGGAACCGAATTAAGGGCTAACTGCTGGTGTTCAACGGTATTACCCGCTCGACAACAGAAGAATATTAAAATAATTATAGAGAAAAGCATGTTTAGTTGTTAGTAAAATAAATCTGAAAAGGAAATCTTATGCATAGTCAGATTGGAGTATGATCTGCTGGCACGACATTCTGTGAAATGCTTTTGATGCAACTAAAATAAAACATATCCGAAGAAGACAAGAAGGCTTTGGTTGACTTGAGCTCCTGTAATGAAAGTTTAATACCCAAATGAATAAATGTATTAATTTCAATCTACTGATTGCAGAACCATATTCTGATTTGAAATATGTGTAGAATTTTAAAATTATTTAAAAAGTGCTAAGTTGACTACTCTAGAAATCTACACTGCTTGTAACCTATGAATTGCTGTGACACGGCTCAGTTTCTGTAATTATCTTGAACATCTCTTTTTCTGTACAATTATAATCACAGACAGTATTAGATATATTACGTGAGCTCAAAAGTTCTACCTTTTTTTTAAGTCCAGATTACGAGTGGATTTAAAGACGTACATGGCATCATGATGATTGGAATTTTCGGCTAATAAACGTATGTGTAGCCAAATAATAAATATCAGACAGGTCTCTCTGATATTATCATTCAAATAATAAATACACTGCTGGCCACCATAAATGCATGACCCTGAAGGAAGCATGCAAATAACACGAAATTTACAACATGCTATTAGCGGAGGTGAGATATGCAAATGATTAGAATTTCAGTGCGGACGCACATCACGCGCGCTTGTGGCGCCACTTCAAAGCGCTATTTAAGGCTTGGAGTTTTCGACGATTTCAAGTTCAGCAATTGTGTTTTTCTTGTGGTTTTTTCAAAAAAACGATCAATTATGCCTCGTAGTAAACAGCGATCATCGTCTGATCAAGTATCCGAGTTCGACAGAGGAAGGATAGTGGACTACCGAGAGTGTGGATTACTTTTCAGGGAAATCGGTAGTCCTGTTGGACGAAACCAAACAACTGAAATGCGGAGATGTGACCGTTGGATGCAGAAGGGTACGACGGACCGACGTGTTCGATCGCATCCACCTCAGTGCACCATTTCATTTGATGACAGGAACATTGTGCGCATGGCAGTGACGGATCGCTCAGTCACATCACGAACCATAGCACAGCACATTCAGTCTATAACGCAACATCCAGTGTCTGCGCGTACCGTTCGACGCCGTTTTACAGCAAAGTGGTCTGTCCACAAGACGTCCATTGCTTCGTCTACCCTTGATGCAGAACCACAGACGTCTCTGCCGCCAATGGTGCGATGAAAGAAGGATGTGGACGGTAGAATGGAATGAAATTGTCTTTACTGATGAGCCATGCTTCTGTCTGCAACACCACGATGGTCGGATTCGAGTCTGGAGACACCGTGGAGAGAGAATGCTGAACAGCTGCGTTATGCACCGCCATACTGGTCCTGCACCGAGTATTATGGTATGGGGTGGTATTGGATATCACTCTCGCACTCCTCTAGTACGTATTGCCGGTACTTAAACAGCTCGCGCTACATCTCCGAGGTGTTGGAGCCAGTTCTCTTTCCTTACCTTCAGGGTTTGCCCACAGCCATATTTCAACAGGATAATGCGCGACCACACGTGGCACGCATTGTCCAAGTGTTCTTCGTTAATCGCCAGATTGAATTGCTTCCCTGGCCGGCTCGCTGTCCGGATCTATCGCAGATAGAAAACATGTGGTCCATGGTTGCTGAACGATTGACTGAGATTACATCCAAGCTGCCACACCAGATCAACATTGGCAACGTGTGGAAGCTGCTTGGTCTGCTGTACCCCAAGAACACATCCAAAGTCTCTTTGAATCAGTGCCGAGGCATGTGGCAGCGGTGATCTCCAACAATGGCGGCTACTCTGGCTACTGATTCTAGAAGGATCCACACTTCACAGAAGTCTATAAATTTAATCATTTGATACTTGGTCAACATGTTATCTACTAAATAAATTTTGTTGTGATATCTCTTGTCTTTCTTGGTGTTGCAATTTGGGTGGCCAGCAGTGTATTATATAGATTGTGCGAATTTGATAGAAGCAATTCTACAGCCGTGGTAAACCAGAACGTTCATCAAATATGCCGGGAGTTTATGATAACAGATATTGTAGCTAGTTTCAGAAATATAAGGGCAGAGAACAGAAGCCATAAAGTCCAGCCACATTTCGGACGAATGTCTATCGATAATTTGGTTTATGTCTATCGATAGCTTCTCAGTAGATTCTGAACAAGCCCAGATCGAATGTCTCACATCCAACTGCTGAAGAATCAGTGGAAACACTATATATCTAAAGTGGTATCCAACTGTTTAGAACTGCGTGGCATGTCGCAGAACCTGCTCTTTCCCCCTACATAGAAAGATTGCATCACAAAAGATTTTGTTAAGTATATAGTGCGATATGAAGAGTATACTCTGACAACGTCCACGAAACCAAACCACCGAAGCTGGCACATACTGCTTAGTTGCTGGGCAGAAAAAATGCTAGCTGGCATGTAATGGCAACAACTAGAGAGAATGCGGTAAACATGATGCGTAAGTGACCAGCAATTTCCAGTCGCAAAGCCCTTATTTTTCAACATGACCTCATGCTCCTTTATACTAAAATACTAATTTACTAATACTAAGATGTAACCCCTGATTGGGCTTTTTCCCATATATAACATGTTTCCTATACCTTGCTCCTACGGACTGTCATTTTTCGATTATTACAGAGTTCGTTGGTTCTTTATGATTTCTAATATTGATTGATTGATTGATTATTGGGGCGAAGTTCCCAGTTCACCTAGCTGAATTATGACGGCCGTATAATTCATTAGGGGGCCAACGTATTCAACAACATCACGGAAATAAAAGGAAACGAAAGAAAACAAGAACGCGAAAGAAAACTCGTGTATTATTTTATAAAAATTCTTCAGTAACCGAAAGTCAGAACTGATAATAATACTGCAAAAAAAACTGATATGTAACAAACTGTATGTATGTTGTAAACTTTGATAACTATATAACGCTAAAAGCTAGTTGTCTTTTTTTAAGGAACGGAGGTTTTTAGGTTCTGTTGTATTTAAGCATCTCACAGCCATCAACAAGTTGTAACGCTGATTCGCTTTGTGAGGACCTGCGCATTTTAGTCAAAGTTGTTCTATTATTGCACTGCATTTGTTAAGTTTTCTGTTATAAATTTCTAAAGTACATTTTACGTTGCTTTACAATTAAGAAAATGTGTACTTTTTTAATTAATTCATTTTCATTCAAATTTCATGAATATGTAAAAGAAAATTTTAGTTTTATATTGACTACAACAATTTTTACGAAAGACGTTCAAGACAAGAACTGTAAAATATTATGATTATGATTATGCTGGTCAAGAAAATATTTTTCAGAACTGTGAACTTTCCCAATTATTTTACGAAAACATTAGGTCAGTCATTACAGTACTTTTCAAAAAAATTTAACTTGCAGACTTCCATAATTTCAATAGAATTTTCAGGTTTCATTTGTTGTTTAAAATCATATCTACAAGATTGTGCTATTTTAAAAAATTATTTAGATAAAAATTTTATGACTTTTATTTCAAAACTGTTTTTCCCTTGTTTCGCTAATGCTTTAATAAATGCTTTCTTCGCTAATGCTTTAATAAATGCTAACTAATGCTTTCTTCTAAAAACGCTTTTCTGTCGCCAAGCCAAGGGGAGAGGAATATGTAAGATAAAAAATTGATAAATCTCAAAATTATAAATTAAACTAATAACATCCCTTAATTGCCTTTAGTAATCCCCCTCTAAAAATAGAAATAACTTTTCTGAACTGTGTTATTTCCAGGCCAGTCTATGTCACATGGCTTCCATAACGCTGATGAGGTAGCTAATTCCGAACCTGAACTCAAAATTTCGAAAACTGGTGAGTGACCTTCTCTTGATGAACTTCCATGTTGAATAACTGAGCACTTTGGCTTCGACCTATTTTCACGTTAAGACGCTATTTCGTTCTGCTCTCTTATCGCAATAGTATCAAAAATGTAAATGTTCTTGAATAGGGAAGATTACAGTGCCAAGTAAGTTGTAGCCGCTAATGTCAGTTGAAATAAAGATAAATATTTAATCCGCCTCGCCTGCCAAGTTTGCTATTCATTGCGGATTCAACATTCTAAGTTCTACGCCATCAACACTGCTACGTCTTTTTCATTACACATCATTTTTTTTCCGGTATTATTATCAGTTCTGACTTTCAGTTACTGAAGAATTTTTTTATTTTTTTATAAAATAATACCCGAGTTTTCTTCAGTTTCACTTCTGTTTTTAATGTATCCTACGTATTTAATACAAAATAAAAGATCTTCAAAAAATGAATTTCTTCCATTTATAAGGTATATCTCCCACATTCTTAGCGTGCCTTCGTGGTGTAATGGTCAGCACACTGAGCCGGTATTTCAGAGATCCGTGGTTCGATTCCCGGCGAAGGCGTTGTTTATTTTTCATCTCTCTTGTTCCAAAAAAATACCTAATATCTCTACAGTGGCGCCCGAACTAAAAGGGTTGTGGATGATGGCTCTCCACACCCAGAATTTGGCGACTAGGTCCCCTAAAACCCTAGTCGCCCTTTAAAAAGGGGAGTATATAAGGTATATCTCCCACATTTTTAGCGTGTCTTCGTGGTGTAATGGTCAGCACACTGAGCCGGTATTTCAGAGATCCGTGGTTCGGTTTCCGGCGAAGGCGTTGCTTATTTTTCATCTCTCTTGTTCCAAAAAAATACCTAATGTCTCTACACATTACCATCACTAACAACCCTGCATTTAGGTTCTGTAGATGGAGACACTAACTAATTTTATTTGAGAAAATCGCTAGAATTTAATTTTGAAAAGCTTTCTGTAACTGGTTATCATTAAGTCAGAAACGAGAACTATTGCTTTCAATTATGATTGCTCCAGAAAACATTTCTTCATTACATTTTTCTTTCTCGATCACATAATGTGAGTGATGCATGAGTCTTGCATTGTCTTGGCAGTATTCAAACTTACTTCCATACAACTACATTCAAAGTAATTTAAGAATTTCGTATTTTATATTTAAAGTTCGCGCCGAGTCTTACACATTGAGTACTATAAAATATCTACACACAGTTTCATCGGCGAAGGTCATTCGTTCATTCTAAAATAAATGAATCTGTAAGCAGTATATATATATATATATATATATTGTTAAACAAACCACTGCTTCTCGAATTTACAGAAACTTGAAAAGGGAAAACGGTATTTTAAAGAAAATGACAAATAATGGGGTAATGATAAACGATAATCTCGAATTTACAGCATTCCACTTCATACCGAATTTTGTGGTATTTTATCCAAGTGAGCGTATCTTGGAAAATCTTTTGTCCCCCCCACCCACTCCATCTGAATTCGTTATGCTCTTCTCCATGCAACGGAAATTCTTGTTATAGTTTGCTCGAATAGCACTTTTTCAACTTTTTGTTCATTTTACTTGGTTATAATGCATTATAAATTTTTTTCTCTACTAACGTATATTTATATTTATTTATTTATTTATACTTGTAGTTGCTGCTGTTACCTGAGGTTTGTTCACTTTCGGTACTTGGTCGTTCAGTTTTACTTTTTTTTTCCATTTTAGCTCTTTTCTCATCTGTTAATACATGGCATAGACGAGAAATTTCACAACTAACCTGACAGTGATTATCAGGCAAAAACAAATTCAAACAAGATTGTAATAAATGTAAATAAGTGTGATCTTTCATTTTCATTAATCCACCATCAACAACTGGAAGCAAACCATCAACAAATGGCATTTCAGTAAATCTCTCCACAGTTAATGTACATATTGTTATTTTCGTCATGTGATGTGAGAAAAGAGATCCTGATTAAATATGTTGATGAAAATTTTTAAAAACGAAAGTTTCTCGAAATGTAATCGTTCGATGCGTTTTCTATTTAAGTTCGCTGTGGACCGTTAGATGGCAGCACAAATGTGAGTTTTTACCTTTGACAGAATGTACTTATTTCATAGCGACAAAAATAAACGAATGTAGTCATTTTATGTACTTTTCTCATAAACCGTAGCCCTTTCGAACAGAAAATTATTTTTGTTGGTTAGAGTTGAATATTTCACACATTTTTTACTGTTTGTTCTTTTCAACATTAAAAACACAATTTATTTAAATATTTAATTGAGCAGCTCTACAACTTATTTCTCGTTATATTTGATTATTTTTTAAAAACTATATTTCGATAACTCATTAAATGCTAGGATTTAAATTTTCAGTAGATTGAAGCAAATTCAACATATAATTCCTACCTCTTTAGATTTCCCAGATACTATTTTTTTTAAAAAAAAAAGGAAACTTATATGAATACCTTAGGAAACTAATCAGAGGAAAATATGCTCAGAGACACGGACAACATTTTTAGGAAAAATAAGCATAATAATTTACGAGTACTGATTTTATTAAAAAGATTATTATGTTTCCATTCATGTGTGTCTTCGAGATTCGTTTCGGGAATATTATCCTTCTGCCTGAGTTTTTATGACCAGTTTTACGTTATCACTCATTACACAAAAGATGGCCAAAGAGCGTCCCGCACGCCACAAAATCTATGTACCATGTCCGGCGTATAAGTTATTTTATTTAATCCGTTTTATCGTCCAAATTTCCAAAATTTCAGATTTGGGCAGCATATCTAAATGCGTACACAAAAAATGTCTGTTACCTGTGGTCACATTTCATAAATTACCAATCTTCTACCGCAGTTAAGGAAAGTTCAGAATTAGGAAATATACGGACTTTGTATCTAGAGACCGGTTAAGAAACTCTGAGACCTTAAGGAACATTTAGTGCCTACTGTTGAGAATAATCACACATACTCCCTGGTTTATGATTTGATGTTATATGTATATTAACCGTAACTGTTTATATCTTGCTTATGTTGTATTGGCAACACTTGTTCATTGTAATTTTTGTTTCTTGTGTGGCATGTAGAAGTGTGCTATGCCATGTGCGTGATTAATTCCATCCTTTAATAAAGCCTCTACTTAATTATCATCGGCCTCTGATTTACCTTTTAAATCTTTACACCCACTTTTCTTGTTCTTATGTGGGAAATAACTGGACTATGACAATTTATAGAATGATATAAAGACTAAATCCCTAAAATGTTAGGACTTCTACTCGAGACCCTAAATTGTGAGGACTCATATCTGGGCCTTGTGAACCAAAACAGTATATAGGTTCTATCTATGGATAAACAAATAAAAAAATATCTCCCCACTTAGCAAAGCTGTTCGAGTATGATGAAGCTTAACCTGAACAATGAGAAGTGGTTAAAACCGGATACACTTATTGGACAAGCATAACTTCAGAACTATTGCATATATATATGTATATATATATATATATATATGCAATGGTTCTGAAGTTATGCTTATATATATATATGCAATGGTTCTGAAGTTATGCTGTTATAAATATATATATATATATATATATATGTATATGTCTAGAAATCTTAAATAAGAACTCCAGCTTTGTGGACTGATATTTATTAAGTTATTATTTGTAAAAGAGGGGTTAAGATATCTAGAGAAAACGTGGAAGAAGTAGACGTGTACACGAAGCAATGCCTGCTCGCACAATTAAGAGTCATCAAAATATACTGCTCAAAACAATTAAAGGATATTGCGGTTTTAGGTGGATTTTGTGGCTGGGAAACTTTTTAGCTGATTGATGCATAGTTGACCGACGTAGTAGGCTATATGAGAATAAATTACACATGTTTGGAAGAAAAAAATGCATTTTATTGCGCATTTGTGTACAAAAGGAAAAAAACACAATTTGTGCATATGAGAAAAAAGAATAAGAAAAGGTGTTTTCTTCAAAGGAAATCATTTTCAGTAGGGGGTATGGTTTCCACGGACGGCCAGCAACGTTGAACACCTTTGAGGCATGGAGTCAATGAGGCTATTAATCACGAGTTGGGGTATTCTGTCCCACTCTTCCAGAAGAGCTCTTTCCAGTTCTTGGAGAGTTTGTGGGGGTGGTTGGCGGCCAGCAACTCGTCTTCCTAGAGCGTCCCAAACGTGCTCTATTGGATTCATGTCTGGAGAACACGATGGTCATTCCATTAGTACGATTCCTTCCTCGAAAAGGAAATCCTCCACCAGGTTAGCACGATGTGGCCTGCAGTTATCGTCCATTAAAATGAAGTCATCTCCGATTGCTGCAGCGTAAGGGACTACAATAGGTCTGAGGATCTCATCCCTATATCGGCGACCAGTCAGAGGTCCATCTCGAATGATGTAGAGGTCTGTGTGCCCGTCAATGGAGATGCCACAATACACCAACACTCCCCCACCGCCAAATCTGACACTATCGTGCACGAACGGAGGATTATTCCTACTGCCGCGGTCCCTCCAGACGAAAATACGCCTATTAACAGGATGAACAGAAAAACGGGACTCGTCAGAAAAAAGAACATTGCTCCATTCATTTCTCCTCCAGTTCACATGCTCTGTTGCCCACTCCCTGCGGTCGCGACGATGCCTTGATGTTAGTCTAACACATACCATCGGTCGGCGAGCATACAGACCTACACCATGGAGCCGGTTTCGGACAGTCTGAGTTGAAACCGTCCTACCAGTAGCCGAGCGAAGGTGTTGTTGGAGAAGAGTAGCATTCATATTTCGGTGTCTTCGAGCCGTTAACACTAAATAACGATCTTCATTGGGCGTTGTTGCCCGTCTACGACCTTGCCCTGGTCTTCGGCCTACACTTCCAGTTTCCAAAAAACGGTTCCAGATCCTGGAAATCACACTTTGTGACACTCCAATGGTTTGCACTACTTCGGCTTGAGTTTGGCCCCCTTCTAACCTACCAACAACTCTCCAAGCTTCTGAATCGGTTAAATGACTTCGCTGAGACATCGTACTCATCGAAACAAAGCAGTCACTGAATGCCGATCATCCTTGTCTTCATTGTCTTTCATTCAGTTGAAAGTCAAATTTCATTCGCTGCCACTGAAGCGACGTTTTTGACGTCGAACTCAAAATTAGCATACTCCCCAGTTTGAAAATCAGAAAAATTTGCATTTGTGATTCTCTTCTTACATTTTCGGCAAAAAAAATTCCCTTATATCTTTATTTTATATAAAACTTACAATATCCTTTAATTGTTTTGAGCAGTGTATATCATCTTCTCGTGGCGCCACGGTACTCTGTCGCTACGGTACTATCGCTACGCTACTCTATCGCTACGGTACTCTGTCTCACTCTGCGCGGGAAGCGACAGACTATCTTTGACGGACGTGGTCCCGGCATCCAAATCGATGAGACCAACATCAGCTGTCGACGGGAATGGAACATATTACCCATTTATATTGTAGGATATATTTTAATTTTACAACAGTTATTTTAAGTTTATGCCTCTTTCTTATCTTTCCTAACTTCAGCTTATTACTCCCTATAAGAATGAGTTTTTAGAATAACGGTTAAAGGCAAATGAGAAGTAGAAGAGTATTTAAGTCAAGTTCCACTGACTTCGCCAGAGAGAGTTAGGATTCCTGAATAAAGCGCGTTGGCCTTTGGGCTACGTCTCTCTAAACTGTTATTACGCTTGTTCGTATTACGTGCCTTTGATAGCTTCGCTGGATAATTTAATATAACGGGCCAACTAGTTTAGAAGTGTGTTAGCTTCAGCTAAATCTCTAGTTCTTATTTCTTACATTTTGAGTTGAAACCCAAGTGGAAGCTTTGCTGTATGCCCTGAGAAAAGGGCCGACTGTTAATCTTATTTTGAGCAAATAAAGAGTAATTAACCCTTCTTAAATTTATGTTTCTGTTCTTAGACTTAAACGATTATTCGCTTAGCAGTTCACTAGATTCCTCATCACTTCGTCACTTAATTTGACAGAATAAAAGTAAGGAACCTTACAATATCTGTGTGTGGGGGGGGGACCGCCGCTTCCATATGTGCGGTGTGTTCAAAACACACAGGCGGCGATTAAGCGAGGTGGCCGCGAACCGCCGATCCTTAAGCAAAAAATCATATTTTGCTTAAGTTTTATTGAAAATAAATCTCCCAAAAAAATAAACTCAGCAAGCTTTAGTAACGAAAATAAGCTGAACGTATTTCTTCACAAATTTGTATTGTATTACAGTATTATAACATAAGCAAATAAACACTTGAGTCGTCAAATTTTGTTCTCTATTGGGTTATGGAATATCGGCCGATGCAGCAAAAGATTGATGATTGAGAAATATTACAGCGGACCAAACTAATAATTGGGGTTATTAGTTCGCGAAAATAACTAGTTGTTGGTTAATACTTGCTGTGGCAAACACATGGCATCCCCCCTTTACGAGGAGAGCGTTCTTGCCCCCCTCCTAGAGACTCGGCAGACGAAAAGGAGACATCACCGCACGCATGTGCAGATATATTTCAACTGCGCCTTAATTTTCTACAGTTGCGTTGTAAATTTGCATATGCGAAGAATGGACTATTGCAAGTGTGAGGTAACAAATTTTAATTTTAGTTTAAACAACCCCATGCGTTCGCACAGTTTTTCCAATTTTGCGTGTGCGATGTGAAGATGTTATATTTTAATGATTATACTGACTTTTTGTACTTTAAAAAGTGTTACCATTTTTTTTACATTGATACTTACAGACTTTTTACCAAAAACGTGCGTAGATTCAGTGCAATTTTGTATACTACTGTTTGGGTTTTTCATTTCCGACCCTTAAAAATGTCTGACAGAAAAACTAAAAGATTGTCAGGTTATCAATATAAACAAAAGAGGAAAGCTAGGCTTGAAGAACAGCAACAACAAAGTGGTGCTTTAAAAAAATATTTGAAAACTGGAAGTGACAATAGTGATATTAAAAATGACAATTCAACAACAGAAATTTCAAGAACTATAAGTAATAATGACAATGTAAATATTGTAAATTTTGGTGCATCAACTTCTGTGGGTACTGGGTACCTAAGAGATGAATATGTAGTTTGCTGGGAAGCAGAGAAAGACATTTCATTAAATGATAAAAATCATGATGTTGAGAATCGCGAAAAAGAGAAAAGGGAAGAATGGGAGAAGGAAAACGTAGAGCAGGCAACTGAAACAGGTATAGACGCGGATGCTTTAACTACTTTTAAATCTTCAGAAAATAAAGACGCTCTTTGCCTAGTTTCTGACGATCCTGGTAAATGGCCTGTAAACCTAACCCACAGTCAGGTACAATATATAATTGAAAATTTCCCAAGTTCCTAGACATTTGCTAGTTTATAGCATTTCCCAGAGATCAGCAAAATAAAAAATTGTCAGAGTCATATTTTTACCGTACTTTAAGCAATGGTGAAAAAATCCACCTTCCTTGGTTACTATATTCTTTATCTTTAAATAGTGTTTTCTGTGCTCCATGTAAACTATTTTGCACCGATGTCACAGAGAAAAAGGAGCGTATATATGGTGAAGAAGGAGTGAACGATTGGCAACACTTATCTTTAATACTGAAAAGGCATGAGAGCAGATTAATCCATATTAAATATACTAAACAAATGCATGACTTGAGTTTAGCACTGAAAAAGGGTACAACAATCGACTCGTCCAATCAGCGATTATACGAACTAGAAAAAAATCATTGGCGTGCCGTTATTGAAAGATTGATGCTTATTGTGAGATATTTATCTCGTCAGTGCTTGGCCTTTAAGGGTTCATCCCAAAAACTGTTTCAGCCAGATAATGGAAATTTCCTTCAATTGACTCAAATGATTTCCAAATTTGAGGCAGTTCTTTCCGATCATTTACGTCGAATACAATCCAAAAATTACAAAAACGCGCCTCACTATCTAGGTTGGGAACACCAAAACGAAATTATTCAGTTATTGGCAACAACTATACAAGAACAAATATTAAACAGAATACGACAGGCAAAATATTTTTCTATAATTCTAGACTGTACCCCAGATATTTCACATACTGAACAAATAACTGTTATAATTTGATGTGTTCCTTTCGCCACACCAGTTAAGGTTTATGAACATTTCTTGGGATTCTGCCTAATTACAGATACAACTGGTCAAGGATTATATGAGTTTATAGTAAAAAAGCTTCAAGAGCTAAAACTGGATATGAATAATTTACGTGGACAAGGTTATGACAATGGGACAAATATGCGAGCAAAACACATAGGACTACAGAAAAGAATTTTGGACGCTTGTCCTCGTGCATTTTTTATTCCTTGTATAGCTCATAGTTTAAATCTTGTTGTTAACGACGCTGCTAAAGTAAGCTTCGAAACAGTTGATTTTTTTAATTTAATTCAGGAATTGTGCGTTTACTTCTCAGCATCAAATTATAGATCGAGTATTTTATTAGCGCATATTCCGAAACTTACATTAAAGCCATTATCAGATACAAGATGGGAAAGTCGTATAGAAGCAATCACACCACTTAAAATACAATTAGGCGAAATATATGATGCTCTAGCAGAATTAAAAGATGATGCAACTAGGGATATAATTACTAGAACTTTGGCAAATTCACTGGGTAAAAAAATCAGTACATTTAAATTTATACTTTCAACAATAATCTGGCATGCAATTTTTAATAAAGTCAACGTAGTGAGTAAACTTGTACAAAGTCCAAAATTAAACATTAAATTTTCAGCCGAAGCCCTAGAAAATTTAAAAGACTACTTTGTTCAAAAATAAGATGTGACGAACATTTCAAAATATTTATGGATGCTGCAAAGCAAATTGCTGCCGAAGTTGAACTAGAAGCAGAATTTTCTCCTCCAGCAACAAAACGCATTGGAAGAAGAAAAAGAAATTTTGATTACGAACACGAGGATGAAAGCAAGTTTTATAATTGAAAAAAAATTGATTTTTAAGACAAATTTGCTGAAAAATTATTTTATGGAAAAAGGTAGAAGTTTACATAAATTCCATTCCAATGATCTTCATTTTGTATTCTAGAGAAGAAGGGGGGACGGGGCGGCGAATACTGTCTGGGCACACAGGCGGCCATCACCCTAGCGGCGGCCCTGTGTGTGTGGGGGGGGTGCATATATATGTGTGAGTGTGTGTATGCTCGTTTATGATGTAATACACAGTCCAGTCACATTAATGTGACCATCTGTCAAAAGCCAGAATAACCACCTTTCGCAGAGCGGACTGTTGCGAGACGTGCAGGAAGAGAGTCACATAGGTCCCTGAAGGTGTTCTCTGGGATGTTGAGCCATGCCGACTCTAATGTCGTGGCCAGCTGCGCTAGATTACGCGGTTGAGGATCCATGGCGCGAACAACTCGATCGAGATGGTCCCACAGATGCTCGATTGGGTTTAAGTCAGGTGAGTTTGCTGGCCAGGGGAGGACGGTAAACTCATCCTGGTGCTCTTCGAACCACGCACGTACACTGGCAGCTGTATGGCACCTCGCATTGTCCTGCTGGAAGATGCCATCATCCTGAGGAAAAACAATGCGCATGTAGGGGTGAACATGGTCCGCAAGGACAGATGCGTACTTGTATTGATCCATTGTGCCTTCCACAATGATCAGTGAACCTAGAGAATGCCAGGAAAACATTCCCCAGACCATAATGCTCCCGCCTCCAGCTTGGACCGTTCCGGCAATGGTTGCAGGGTGGTTCCTTTCAGAGGTTTCACGCCTTATACGCCAACGTCCATCTGTCCGATGGAGCATAAAACGCGATTCATCCGAAAACGCAACCTGTCGCCACTCAGTGGACGTCCAGCTGCTGTACTGGCGTGCAAATTCTAGCCTTCGCCGTCGATGAACAGCAGTCAGCATAGGTGCACGAACCAGGCGTCTGCTTCGGAGGCCCAGACGCAGCAATGTTCGCTGAATAGTACTTTGGGAGACACTTTTGGTAGCCCCTTGGTTCATTTTGGTGGTCAGTTGCTCAACGGTAGCCCGTCTATCTGCCCGAACGCATCTCCGCAACCGTCGTTCGCCTCTGTCATCTATGGCCCGTGGTGCACCACATTTGCCACGTCGCTGATTTTGGACAGTCCCATTTTGCCATGCACGGTACACTTTTACCACGGCGGCACGCGAACAGTTCACAAACTCAGCCGTTTCGGAAATGCTTCCACCCTTGGCCCGAAAGCCAATGATCATGCCCTTTTGGAAGTCGGATAAATCGCTTCGTTTCTGCATTACGCCAACGATTGAAATGTTTTCCGAAGCCCTCACACACCCTTTATATACGCTCAACTGCACTGTGCTGCCACCTGCCTTCTGTGATTGGTTATTTAACTCTGACATGGAAAGTACGTGGTGGTCACATTAATGTGACTGGACTGTGTATAAACGCCCCTTGTGCAATATAAACACTGCACAAGGATAATTGATCTTGTATGGATTCATTCAAACGTTGAAAGCTCTTCTGTAGAATTTGATGTCAGACATTCTGAAACTGCACAGCAAGTTCACGCATATTGCAAGATGACTGTCACTTGGACCCTAGTATATCTTGAACGAGCTCATTTACGGAATGGTCTGCAAATCTGGTAAGGCTAGGAGGGGCTGCGACAATAAACAGGCATTACACCTCGTAAAGCTCATCGTGTGAAGATGGATATATGTTTTTACGAAAGGTGGTTCTTCATAGACGTGATATTATAGATAGTATAACATGTATCAGATGACGTCAATGCGTCGTCGAGCAGTTAAACTGCTGTAAAAGATCATGAAAAATAACTTGGAATCAAGTTAAAAGTCTCTCCAAACTGTCACTCTTAAGTGTAATGGCCATGGCCATATGCCGCTTGCTGTGGAGAAAGGAGCGTTTGCCAATCTTCTTCCAGCCACAAAGTCTCCAATCATCCAAATCAAAAGAAAGCCTTGATTCTCTTCTCTGAACACAATCCGATTTAGATGCATTAAATTTCAAACATGACCCTCTTGACACCAAGGCAAACGTTGTGATTCCCAAGAAAGTGTCGAAGAGACGATTTTGGATGAGCAAAAATATCGCTTTATACCTCAGGATCAGAGGATGCTACTACAACTGCAATAGAAAAAATTAGGGACGCCGTATTCCTAAAGGATAATGTAGAAGGTGATACAACAGCGCAAAGATCGAGAAGAGAAAATACCCAACCTCCTTGCACACAAGATGACGCTCCCTTCACAGAATTCGAAATTTATAATATTATTAAAAATCTACCTAAGAAAAAAGCTCCAGGTCCAGACGGAATAGATAACGTAATAATAAAAATAATAAACAAACACTTCCCTTCTCTTATCCCGGTAGTAATAAACAAATGCCTACAATATGGTATTTTTCCCTCCTGCTTCAAAACAGGACAAATAATCCTGTTTAACAAGAAAGGTCAAGATGCGTCCAATCCGAGTTCATATAGGCCAATAAGCCTTCTCCCAGCGCTGGGAAAAGTTTTTGAAAGAGCCCTTGCTAATCGCCTCAGGCACCATTTGAGAAAATCAAATAGCATCAGTAACTTGCAATTTGGATTCACACCCAACAGAAGCACAATACATGCAATCAACGAAGCAATAATCCAAATTTCTAACAACAAAGTCCAAAATCTGCATTCCGCTCTACTATGCCTAGACCTCAGAAAGGCCTTCGACTCACTCTGGTGGCCTGAGGTATTAGGCACTCTTAAAGAAATCAAATGCCCGAAGAACCTATTTAAAGTATTCCAGAACTATTTTACTAATAGGAAAAGCATAATAATAACCAACAGCAGAACCATAGAGAGAAACCAAGAAAGAGGCTGTCAGCAAGGCTCTTGTCTTAGCGCTGATTTCTGGAATTTAACATTCAACAAAATAGTACAACATCAATGGCCAGACCACACAAAGTGCATTGCATTTGCTGATGATGCAGCCTTTGTAATCAGCGGACGCTCAAGACAAGTATTAGAGGCCAATGTTAATATCACTCTGGAAAAATTCAACGACCTTTGCAAGCAGCAAAAACTAACAATATCACTAGCGGCAAATGAAAGGTCACGTAGGTATCCTCCTACACACAAAAAATTGACATTTTCTGTCGAACAGTTCCGGGGAAATCCTTGAATAATGTTTAACATGGGATCGAAATCTCCATGACCCCCATGGTGAAATGAAATTTTTTGACATGAAAAAATAGGGCTTCTATTTAGTACCTATTTCCCGCAAGAGCAGTGACTCTATCTATAATAGACGATTTTTAGCTATATTTTAAATTTTACAAAAATTTAAAAAATTTATCTTTTAAAAAACCGAAACAAACAAAATGTTTGTCTCAAGACTCTCTATCATTTGAAAAAAAAATTCTGTCTCTAGGCCAATTAGGACCTGAGATGCACATGGGTGTCCCAACCACCGTAATGGTAACCTATGTAATGGGGCTTTAACATGGCGTCTAAGTAAAAAAAAACATTCTAATCAAGTTAGCGCGATGAGCTTCTACCCATACTTTTCCCATTCCGAGATATATTATTGGTATAAACTGATCGCTTCTACCTCCATTAGACACGAAGACATGAAACGAACAGCAATAATGTGCGGAAAATGCTTATCTCGGTGAGAAAAGCATTTTGCGGATAAACACTAGATTTCTGAGTGAGCTAATGGTCCGGTTTCGACACCACGGTTTCCTGCATTAGATTCCATTACCGTGCCCCAATCTGCTCATGTCAGTATTATTACATAGGAACCCATCATTACAAAGATTACCATTACAGGGGTTGGGACACTATATGCATCTTAGGTCCTAATTGGCCTAGAGACATAAATTTCTTTTTCAAATGATGGAGCGTCTCGAGACAGACATTTTGGTTGTTTCGGTTTTTTAATCAGATCAAATTTAAAAATTTCTGCAAAATTTAAAAAAATAGCTAAAAGTCGTCTAATATAGATAGAGTCACCATTCTTGCGACAAATAAAAGGTTCGTAGGTATCCTCCCTCCTACACACAAAAAATTGCGATTTGCTCTCGAACAGTTCCGGAGAAATCTTCGAACAGTGTTAACATTCGATCGAAATCTCCATGTCCTCCCACGGTGAAATGAAATAGATTGACTTGAAAAAATAAGGCTTCCCTCTAGCACTCATCTGTCGCCATTTAGGACCTCAGATGCATATAGGTGTCCCAATCCCTGTAATGGTAACTTATGTAAATGGGCCCTTAACATGGTGTCTACGGAAAAAAAAATATTCTAATCAAGTTAGAGCGATGAGCTTATACCCATGCTTTCCTCTTCTCGAGACATGTTATTGGCATAAACTGATTGCTTGTACGTCCATTAGAAACGAAGATATGAAACGAACCGCAATAATGTGAAGAAAATGATTTTCTCGGCGAGAAAAGCAGTTTGCGAATAAACACTCGATTTCTGACGGAACTAACAGTCCGATTTCGACGCGGTTTGCTCCATTCGATTCCATTATCGAGCCTCAATTTGCTCATGTCAGTATTATTAGATGGGCCCTATTACATAGGTTACCATTACAGGGATTTGTACACCATATGGATCTCAGGTCCTAATTGGCCTAGAAACATGATTTTGTTTAATTATAGAGTGACTCGAGACAAACATTTTGGTTGTTTCGGTTTTTAATAAAATCAATTTTTTAGATTTTTGAAAAATCTAAAAATTAGCTAAAACTAGCCTAATATAGATAGAGGCACCTTTCTTGAGGCAAATGAAAGGTCACATAGGCATCCTCCTACACACAAAACACTGTGATTTTCTATAGAAGAGTTCCGAAGAAATCCTCGAATAATGTTTAACATGGGATCGAAATCTCCATGACTCCCATGGTGAAATGAAATATTTTGGCATGAAAAAAATAGGGCTTCTCTCTAGCACTCGTTTGCGCAAAGAAAGCTAACTCTATCTATATTAGGTGATTTTTAGAAATTTTAAAATTTTCCAAAAATTTTAAAAATTAATCTTATTGAAAAACCGAAACAACCAAAATGTTTGTCTCGAGACGCTCTATCATTTAAAAAAATATGTTCTCTAGTCCAGTGTTTCTCAACTCGTGGTACGCGTACCACTGATAGTACGCAGGAGAAGAATATTTGGTTCGCAAAGAAGCAAAGTATTTTTAAATATTAAATTCAAAAATTAAAACCCCAACATCCTGATTGAATTTTTTCTCTAACACTCGTAAATTTATGAGATCTGCGCTTTGTTCAAGGTCAATAGCCGCTTATAGACTTTAGCAAGAGGCGAACAATCTGTCTGCATGGCAGTTTTCTTTGTCTTTCATATTGTACGTTTCACAAATATTTAGTCGTATATGTAACAAAATTTGCTGTAAATGATGTTTTTAAAAAGAGTGATAGAAATGGATGCTATGTTTAATAGGAAATAAAAATAAATTCCTGTAAAAGATAACAGTATCTCACTAAATCTCTTGGAATTTATCGATTTATTAGTATGTTAGCAATTTATGTCCCCATTTCCGGTCTCATATTGCTCCATTTTCAATGAGAATCATTTTTTACATCGGTTTGCTGTCCCTAACATTAGGTGTTTTGTCTTCTTGTTGCTTTGTATTCC
Organism: Stegodyphus mimosarum; assembly: GCA_000611955.2. Lineage (NCBI taxonomy): Eukaryota > Metazoa > Arthropoda > Arachnida > Araneae > Eresidae > Stegodyphus > Stegodyphus mimosarum. The sequence continues at coordinate 88,083 of KK115660.1, read as the reverse complement.
TTACTTTTCTACGCGATTTGAGAATATCTTCGTCTGTTTTTGAAGAACTCATATGTTGTGCATTTAAATATTTGTAAAAAAATAATAAAACAAACCTAGATTTTTCAAAATCGGAAAATGGCTAGGACTGACTAAGCGGAAAAGTGATGATTCACAGGTGATGGATCCAAGACAATCTACTAGCACTAAGAATATCGAAAAGAAAAGAAAAAATTGTTTCTAGAAAATATATTGAAAGTTATTTACCATTTGGATTTAGTTGGAATGGAGATGAAATGGACCCTCAACCTCTATGTGTTGTTTGCGGTGAACTGTTATCCAATCAAAGCATGAAACCATCGTTTCTTAAAAGACATCTTGAATCTAAGCATGCCAATTTAAAGGATAAATCTGAAGCATATTTTAAGAGGAAATTGTCGGAGTTCAAAAATAGTAGATGAGTAATGAAAGGTTTTGTTAGTTCAAGTAAAAAAGGCTTTGGAAGCTAGTTACCTGGTACGCCTAAGAATTGCTGAGACTAGGCAGGCTCACACTATTGGAGAAAACCTTATATTACTAGCAGCTAAAGATATCGTTTTAACATTATTCAACGAAAAAGCGGCCAATGAACTTAATAATATTCCGTTATCAAATGATACAGTAAGTCGACGAATTCATGAAATGACAAATTCCATAAAAGAGACACTTATTCAAAAAATAAAACACAGTGAGTATTTCGCATTGCAATTGGATGAACGTATTGACATAACGAACTTTATTCAATTATTAGTTTACATACGTTTCGAGGAAGATAAACGAATTACTGAAAAGTATTTATTTTGTGAATCTTTTCATTATAGAGCAACTGCAAGTAAAATTTTGAAATAATTGACAATTTTATGTCTGAGAACGAAATTCCTTGGAATAAGTGCCTTGCCGTATGCAGTGACGGAGCTCAGGCTTTAACAGGAAACCATTCCGGAGTGATTTCTCAAATAAATAAAGTCGCACCTGAAACTAAATTTACTCACTGCTCCATACATCATGAAACTAGTAGCCAAAACAATCCCTGAAAACCTGAAAATCATTTTAAATCAAGCTGTGAAACTTGTGAATTTTGTTAAAAGTCAAATTTTAAATTCAAGAAATATTTACGATTTTTATATGCCAAGAGATGGGCAGTGAACATGAAACGCATTTGGTGCATTCCGAAATCCGACGTAAGGTGATTGTCCAGAGGCAAAGTTTTAAATCGTCTTTTTGAACTTCGATCAGAAATTCAAATTTGCTTCTGTAATTCAAAATTTGAATTGCAAAAATGTTTATTTAGTGAATTATGGTTGGCGCGTTTAGCATATTTAGCTGATATATTTGGAAAGTTAAATGAATTAAATTTAGGATTACAAGGACAAAATGTTAATTTGTTTACCGTTAGAGATAAAATAAAGGCAATGATAAAAAAAAAAAACTCGAGGTAATAATCAAAGAATCGGATAATAACATTTTAAGCTTTTTGCCACTGTTAGAAATTTTCTAGCCTAAAATAATTTAAAAATAGAAGAATTGGCATCCGACATTAAAAATCATTATTTTTCATTGATAATTAATTTCAACATCTATTTTCCTGAGGATTATGAAAAAAGAAAATTGGATTAGAAATCCATTTTGTTCAAAAATACCTCAAAATTTTTCTCGTGAAGAAAACGAACAATTGATAGAAATTTCCTGTGATCGAACTATGACAGAAGATTTTAAAAATAACACACTTGTTAACTTTGGGCTTAACCTAAAAAAATTTAGAAGCATTTCAAATAAAGCTATTAAATATTTATTGCCTTTTTGCACAACCTATATGTGTGAACAAGAATTTTCTTCCATGTCATATTTCAAAAACAATTACAGAACAAAATTAATTGTGGATTCTAATTTATGCTTAAAACTAAGTGAAATAAGAGACATAAAGAAACTGATTTCTCTTAAACAGGCCCAAATTTTGCACTAAATTTTAGAATTAAAGCATTATAACTTATATTTTGATAATTAAAATGATAACCAATTTTTAATCTAATACTTTTATGTGTGCATATATAATTCAAATAAAATGGCTAAATGTGCAAATGGCTAAATATTTTTAGTCCAAAGGGCGTTAGCCCAGAAGGGTTATTAATTTCAAAAGGGCATTTTATGTCTATTCACTTTCAAGCTGTTGCCACCAAATGTTATTGTGATGCGTTATATTTAAAGAAACTAAATAATGAAGAATCTACACAAATGCAGAAAGGTTCCTCACATTGTGAAAAAAACAAAGGTACCTAGAGCAATCAAATTTTGAATAACATAGTCTTCCAACCGAACATGGTAATTTGGAAGCCCGAATTTTTAATTTCGAATTTGCTTTATTATCTATTTCAAATTTTGCAAAACTTTAACCAGTTTTTGATTCACAAACTCAACGATTTCAAAGCAAGCAATTCCAACACTGTTCGAAGAAAAAAACATTTTAATCTCCAACGCGCGAGACTGTGTATCGGAAATTCTAAAGATATGCTGTTTTGCTGTTTTCAAATATTTTATGATATTGCTGTTCAATTGAATTTTATGTGCTTTATGTGCGAAGAACATGATATTTAATAAATAAAGGTAACAGACCAATGTTAAAAAAAACGCCCTTTTGGGCATAATATAAAATCTGAAAGCCTTCAGATTTTCTTTCTTTCTTTCTTTTGACATTTTACGTTGAAAACTTAAATGTTCGTTTCATTTTTCAAATTCTTGCCCCCAAATCGGCCTGCGTTATACACTCACTTCCAAAGGTTAAGCACGAAGATGTAAAATGCAAAAAAATCAACAAATACTGCTTTGATTCGCATCATATTCGGCAGGAAAGTAGCATATATATTTATGCATAAAAAATCAATAATTATATACAGAAATGAAAACAATATTAAATTTTTGCAACTTATCAGATAATGACATACTGGAGACTTAAATAGAATTAAACATAAAATGAAAATAAACAGCATGAAATGAAAAAAAGGACAATTATAAGGTGTGTGATCCCCCCTCATCTGTATACAAAGTTTACACCTTGTGACCATGCTTTCAGTTAGGTGGTCAACCACCGCAGAATTAAGCAGTCGCCATTCTTCTTATAGAGTAGTTTCCAGCTGAAATAAGAGTGGCTGGAAGTGGGAAACGTGAAGATACAGCACGCATTTATGGAAATAATTCCAAACCACACAGACAGTTGTCCGAAGGTCCGTAGCCGGTCACCCAAGGGTTACAACCCCAGCGGAAGATCGATATATTGCTATTCTAGCCAAGCGAAATTGCAGAGCGACCTCCACACGTGTGACATCTATGGTTACGTCGTCCATTGGCAAGGCTATGTCTGCAGCTACTGTACGCCGAAGATTACATATGAGTGGCTTGTACGCCCGGATACCTCGAGTTCATGTTCCTCTATCCGTCCAATCAAGAGGGGCACGATTACAGTGGTGCCGGAAACATGTCAATTGGAATGTGTCTGACTGGGGCAATGTCATGTTTACTCATGAGTCAAGATTTGCTCTGGAGCTAGATGACAAGCGTATGAGGATATGGCGTGAACAACGAACACGCAATCAGTCCCAAAACATCACCGAACATCATGCATTCCGAGGCGGAAGCATTAGGGTGTGGTCAGGGATTTCATTAGAATACCGTACCGACCTGCACATCTTTAAACGGGGTTCTTTGACGGCTGTCCGGTATCGAGATGAAGTCCTAGAACCCATTGTGAGATTGTACGCTCCAGCAGTTGGCCCTACTTTTGTTTTAATGGAGGATAACGCACGTCCCCATAGAGTTGTCATCGTCGATGACTACCTAGAGAGTGAAGGGATTGCGCGTATGGCGTGGCCAGCATATTCGCCCGACCTTAATCCCATTGAAAATCTTTGGGATGCTCTCGGCCGTGCTGTATCTTCACGTTTCCCACCTCCAGCCACTGTTATTGAGCTGGAAACTGCTCTACAAGAAAAATGGCGATTCCTTAATTCTGCGGTGGTTGACCATCTAATTGAAAGCATGGTCACAATGTGTTAACTTTGTATACAGATGAAGAGGGATCAGATACCCTATTAATATCCTTTTTTTCATTTTATGCTGTTTATTTTCAATTTATACATAATTCTGTTTAAGTCTCCAGTATGTCATTACCTGATAACTTACAAAAATGTAATATTATTTTCATTTATGTATATAATTATTGATTTTGTTTTATGCATAAATATATGTATGCTACTTTCCTGCCAACTTTTGTGTCAATCAAAGCAGTATTTGTTGATTTTTTTGCATTTTACATCTTCGTGCTTAACTTTTGAAAGCAAGTGTATTCAAGGGAGATTAATACTTACGAACCTGACACTACATTGCAAGTATTCAGTATAAAAATAACATACTATAAAGAATGATTATTTTGTATCCTTAAGAATAACTGCGATATTAGATTAAATACGATTCGCTTTTTAACAAATATACTGCTTTAAAGTAAAACACTAGCAACAAGATATATTAGTTTTCAGCAGTTTATTATGCGATAAGAATAAAAGTAATGTTACAAAACAATTACATTATTTAAGTATACGGAAAAATAATAGTCTTTCCAGAGTTACAGATAGTCCATAGAGTTAGTTATAGTTATAGTCCATACAGTTCTGTACATACACTGATATAACATCTCAAATACTACAATAAAACACTCAGTATACAATGTGCTAATCGGAAAGATGGCTCTGCGGCTACAGATACTTGTTAGAAACTGTTACATAAAAGTTGAAAATTTGTACTCAATACTAGACACTAAAACAAAGCAGTTTTATGTCATGGTAGTCGCCAAAGTGTTCTACATATGTATTTACTATCAAACAGCGAACTTACTTGAATACAGTATGCAACGCAGTTACTACTTAAAAGTGCAACACACTGAGGCAATATGTCAATTAAAACACCAAAAATTCAACACACTTATTTGAAAACACAATTGGGGTAAAACACAGTAAAATTTAAGACCAACAATGGAAAGAGATAAAAAAAAAGAATTTGGCTTGGCTGCACAAAATGAATTTCCTGAAATATGAGGCTATAAACTACGCACTTTATTGAAACATCACAGTGAAAATTATTTACATAATAATTTGGGATAATTACATAGCTCTACAGCATGGAATTCTGTTTTCAAGCTTGCAGTTATACATCACACTGACTTACAACCAGACAACTAAGCACTTACTATTTTTCCACATATTACGAAAAACATATTATGCAACAAATTACTAGAATACTGAACAACACACTGACATAGTATAGCTGATACTAGAAATGAAACACACCATATACAATGCGCGTATCAGAAAAGTAGACAGTTTTGTACATGACGCTGAAATGTAACGTTAAAGCTAATCAAAAGGGCACTAGACATTGGGAACAACCACCGTGAAAATTGGGAAAACAATATATTGCAGCAGAGCTAGGATGCTGAGTCAATTCAAAACATTAAATCCAACAATACATTTCAATACATATTTACAACCAAGCATGTCTGGTTCAAGACTACTGTTATACGTTGCACTTACTTACCAACATACAACACTAAACTAACTATTATACCCACACTAATAGAATACAAGTTATACAACACACTTAATGGAATACTGTACATTCACTGAAATAAGATGGCGAATACTACAATATAACAATCAATATACAATGTGCTTATCAGAAAGTTGGCTCTGCGGCTACAAATACTTGTTAAAAACTTACATTTTACACAATACTAGAAACTGAAACAAAAACATTTGCACCCAATATTTCATGGTACTAGCCGAAGAGCTCTACATATGTTTTTACTATTATACAGCAAACTTACTTGAAACCGTAACACAACGCACATACTATGCAGTTCAACACACTGAGACAATATCTCGTTTGAAACTCACAAAGTACAACACGCAAATTAGGTAAACACAATAAAATTTAAAGATTAATAATCAATAATTTATCACGTATTTTTAGTACTAATTAAATTTAATAATTCAAAAGTATTTATATTAAAGATATATTTCATTAGATGTATCTACCTTAGATTAATATATTTAGAAGAAATAAAGTAATGAACATTACAAAATAAATCTTATGCGGACTTCAGATTCTTGAAAGGGCAGATTTAGTCTCTTTCATTCTAAAAGTAACACTGATGAACTAATAAAAAAATACTAAAACGACCAAATCTAAAAGCAGTCAAATCACGTCATTTCAGCGACGTCGAGAAATTGCCAAGATGCAACGGCAAATATTTTGCGTCTTCGCTGCGTTGTAAAGACATCGTAAAAGTTATCACGACCACTTTGCAACCTCTCGGACTAGTTTGAAACGTCTTTGCTACGTCATGTGCTACTTGGACAGTGTTCCGGATCTGCCGCTGTGGCCCACTTTGGACTTTTGACTGGATATGATTGTCTTAGTACCTATTTGTTTCGATTTTAACTCAATAATTCCCCTGAATACGTGATGCATGACTCCAGAAAAGGCGGGACTGATGCTTATCTGGGCGAGTGTTCTGCACTAAATAATTTTTATTGCATTGTTAAAGGTACTGGAGAGCTTGTAGCCTTATGACCTGATGTTCAATAGCCTGGCATTCGTTTAATAATTAAAACAATTCTTAAGACTATTTCGTGGCCAAACGGTAAAATAGCTGAAAATTTCTAGATCGACCATTGTTCAAACCTCAAAGAAGTTCCTGCATGAGAGTTTTCGTGCTTTTTCCCATGCGTAATGTGGGTACGAGCCAGTTCCATTTAGAAAGCCTCTCAGGAAGGCATTCTTTTCTTCAGGCAAACAGCTTTCGTATGCTTTGCCGTGACCTAAACAATCCAGTCCAAAGCAATGTTTAAAAGTTAAAAACAGAACAAGAAAGAGTTTCAATTAAAAAAATAGGGGTTTTATTTCGAAGAACGTTAATGAAGTTTAAAAAATTATTCTAAAACTATTACAAATTGCTCCTGTTAGCTTTTTGTTATTATGCCACCATATATTTTATATGTTTTCATCCTTCATCATGTCATCATCAATTACTCCAAATCCATGAAGGTGTAAAACGCAACAGTATCTTAAAAAATTGATGATAATATACGAAAATACTGTTCACACGTATTTACGTCTAATACGTAAAGCGGCAAGTCGAAATTAATTATTATTTGATGACTTACAATCAAAGAGCTGACAAAGCAGACAAAAATGCATACAAAGTAAAGTTATTACTCGCTGTTCGAATTCTTCCGTAGGATCCACTTTATTACTAAGCGAATTTTAAGGATTTTTTGTAATTTTACAACATAATAAAAAAAAATCACTACTTTTTCTAATTTCTATTGAAGTTTCGAGATGGTTTCCAATGCTTAGATGCTTTTAATATTTGCCGGCATCTTGAACAATCCATTTTCGAATACAAACCATGTTACATGATAGCAGATTAGCTCACCGACGACCGAGCGGTGCCGCCTGTTATCACTGATCTTGACCGCGGTTCGAATAGCAGCGAGTGGTCTGGTTGGATAAGGGATTTCGTGATCTTTCCCATGTATAGCATGGTACAAGCCAGTTTCACTTAGAAAGTTCTCAATGAAGGCATCCCTCCATTTACGAAAATTGTCCTTGTGTGCTTTGCCGTAATTAAATAAAGAACCAAACCAATGATGATAACAGATACCAAATAAAAAATCTGTGTGGCCTATAACGTATTAAATTATACTATCATCTTAAATCGAGATCTTGATCTCTTATGACGGTTCTGTTAACAGTGGCAAAACTTGATTGTTTGAAAATAAATATAACTTAATGCGTCGTTATCTAACAAGTTCTTTGAAAGAAAGTGTAAATGAAAATCCTCGGCTGCGAAATATTCGCCTAATTTCGCGATTTATCTCTCGAGATGTTCCTTAATTTTAAATAATGCCATCCTTCCCGCCATGAAATAACTTATACTATGTGATTCACGAAATAATATTTCAATATACAACAAGAAGTGTCACACTGTAAAAATTATTGAAGAGGCAAAATTTACTTTAACGAATCTTTATATAAAATAACACACTATTCCTAATATTTAAAGAATATTTTAAATCCGTTTTAGTTAAGCTTACTTTCAACGCATTCAATGAAGTGCTGACCTAATATATAATGGGATTATTAAAAAAATATAAGTATAATTTTAATGCCTTCTTTTTCTATGATTAAGTTCTATAAATTCCTCCAAGTTAATGTCAGTTCAGCAGTCAGGATTTTACGTAGAATGGTTCCAAATTGGTAATTGAGGCAGTTTTAAAGATATCCCTAACGCTCTCTGAAAAAATATAGAATGATCTTTCCACGTTCTCGCATAACACTTAGCTGCATATTTATTAAGAGTATTAGTAAAATAATTTATCATTCGGATTATATTTAGCGAAGAGCCAAATATTGCGATTTAGAAATTTTTCGTTGAATGACTAGCTCCTTATGGTTTCCAGACTACAGATGGCTATTGAAAGCGTTCAACGTTTTATCCTCCTAAATTACTTGGGGCAGGCGGTACCTACATCCGAAACCTGTTCTACTCTGCAGACGACACACAGGTCCGAAAAAAATTCGCCAAGTTGAGCAGGTTTAATTAAATTTTTATATTTTTACTGCAGTTAAAAAATGAAATAAGATGTCATTGCATCATGTGGAATTTTGCACATATAAGACTTGAGAACATTATCATGCCGAACAACACACAAATTTATTGCAAATATATTTCTAAAAATCTATTATTATTTCTAATTCATATAATAAGCACTGGAAATATTAAATGGGCCTACCCCATTAACAAATAGTAAATATCAGAACGAGGCTACAAATATTCCAGAACAAATATGTTTTGTTTGGGAACTTAGGTTTTGCTTAACCCAGATATCTCTGGGAACTGTGAAGTAACACTGCAACGCTATAAGCAAATTTATAACTATATAATGAAAACATACATAACAAAGATGGATATCATGTTACTGGAGAACAGTGCAAGAAACTAGTATAGTAAGTGTCTACTAGTAAGTGTCTGACAGAAGTACAGTAATCCTGTTCGTGTTTTACATTTCTTGGAAAGCCTGTTACTGCGATATCACCATTGAAATATTTTAGTCGCTGAAGAGGGGGAGAAAAATTGTTTAATATTTAGTAGTACCATGATGTGCTTACGTTTATTATGATTCTTCCTCTGACAGATGTGTGTGTAGTGTACGAAGCACGTGTTTACAAAGCATTTACACTGTATCAGTGCAGAAATTTAGGTATTAGTGAGGACGTACAAGAAAATGTTAATTGATTACTTGAAGTGCACATAAACAGATGCTAAAAAGGTATAGAATAAACCATTTCCGAACATCGACGAGTACAGAGAATAAATGAAAACGGAAAATAAATCAAAGCATTGAAAATATTTACAGGTGCAGGACATGTATTTTTACTTAAGTTATCAATAATTATGTGCTACTTTTAATTAACACTCTTTGCTACACCGCGCTAATAACATTACAAGCGTGAGAATATTTTGCCAATATGCACCCCGATAGCCAAAGAAAACAAAGAACCTCTTCTTACAGGAGTCACTCTTGGGAGACAGCTGTGACACAGAACCTCTCTATAGAGGAGTCACTCTAGGGAGACAGCTGTGACAAAGAACCTCTCTATAGAGGAGTCACTCTAGGGAGACAGCTGTGACAAATAATCTCTCCTTCTTTCTCATAGGTTCTTTGTCACAGCTGCCTCTTTAGAGGAAGTACGTCATCGGATGACAACCATAATAAGCTGTTTCTCCCTTGTTTGGTGTCAAGGCTGTTATCCAAAGAATATGCCGCGAAATGTAAACTGCTGTTCCAATCACCGAATTTGAATTGGGATCCTACTCATATTCTTTGGTTCCGAAAGGCACACGATCCTACCGCATGAAATTTTGACACGAAATAAATTTTTCATTTTTACTCAAGGCATAATGCGATATTTACTCAAACAACCAACATTCAAATGCGATTTCCAAATAAGAAATCCGCTGTACATTCAACCGATTTATACGCAGTTCTCACGGCGTTACTCACGCCTGCTCTGTATGCATGTGCTGGAATGCTAATTCCTTGCATATCCTAGCAAGTAGCAAAATTTGACGTTTGAAACATTCCGACTTTATGCTGTAGCAGTTTTAACAGGATAAAGTTTCATCTTTAATATATTTGGTAAAAAAATTAACAGTCACGACGCAAACTTACCAAGTTCGTATTTAAATTCAACTTTCTATTCCACCCGCTTTTAGACTCACTAATATGCCCTCTATTTATCAAATGGGCTTCATTTTCGGATAGTGGAGACAGATATAGTAATACTAATCTATGGATAGATATTACTGTATCTATGAGCTGACGATAGTTCTATTTCGACCTACTGCATGGCAACATGTTTCGTCCGGAAATTTCTTACTTTTCAAGTATTTTAAGAATTGTGTTTAGGAATTTCCGCATGCATGGCGCAAAAATTTGGAAAGAATAAACACTTGTTTCACCTATCATACATATTACGTAGCTAAACATTATTTTTTAAGCACCAATCAGCTTTCTTTTCAACTGATGCTTTATCGGACGTTTGTTCATAATCGTCAAAATGCATTCGATTGTTTCTGTATTAAAGATTATGATTCGCTTGAAATCCCGTTACCTCCCACTAATTATAATTCGTCAGGTTAAGCGCACAATGTTATTTTCACAACTGTTTTGCTGAATGCGGTGCAAAAAGTTATGATTTTGCAGCTGATAAAATTTGAAAGGTATTTTCAACCGTTAAAATTTGTAGGTTACGTATGTGTAACCACTTTTTAGTACTTAATATTGACTTGACAGTTTTGAATGTTGCTTGTCGTTGAAATTTTAATCACTCTTGAATGCAGTTTTCACACTTCATGTATTTAAGCTATACCATTGATAGTGTATACAATATAATTCACATAATATAGATCAAGTGAATTATTTAACTTAGGTAATTTTGAGGGGAGAGGGAGAGAATTCGTTTTCTTACAGTTCTTTTAAATAATAAATTGTTAATGATTGTCCTTTCTGTCATTGATGAGTAAGGCATCATGAAAATTTACACAGACAAACAAAGAAAAAAAAAGTCATTATTTGCTACAATACTGTATTTTAATTTTTGCTGTCGATATATATCTCTGATGTGTGTTTGCAGCATTTTCACTTTATGAGTCGTTTCTGTTTACTAACATATAATTTGCTATAGTCTTCCCACTGCTTTTAGTGCATTTTCCAAGGGAATCTGATGGCCATAACATTATATTGTAATATCATTTACAAAATGTGTTAAGTACCCTCTTGTTAAATTAATCTTTAAACAGAATTATAGTGATACTTTATAACTTAATAGTTTGTATAACAAAAATAACAGAGCTGTTAGACCATTTTCTGTTAAAAGGATCTTTTTTTTAAAATAAAAGGTCTGAAATATTGTTTTGATTCAAACAATAGGTCATATTTGAAAGTTTTTATAGGCAAATATTAAAATTGCTATATTTTATTTTATTTTATTTGTTTTATCAAATACTGCAGGTATATTCTTTTTGCTAAACTTTGCATTTAAAATTACCTGCAATTCTTTCTTTTTTCTTCTTTGTATATAGTTGACTAGATGAAAATTAGCTTTAAACAGGTCCAGAATTTTAGATGCTTTAAGAGAACTAAAGTATTATTCTTATTAAGTTATTGAATAATTTTTTTAAAATCTCGGTTACTAAGAATTTTCTTTCTCCCCCCTTCCCCAAATTTAAAGCTTTTGAAAATATGTTTTATTATTAGGTAGTTAAAAAAAGATTGTAAATGTGAAAGAATCTGTAATCAAAGTTGTTCAGTGTATAGCCCTCTTCCCATATTATGTATGATTTAAAATATTTTTCTGGGAAAATATTTTCAAGATAACAGCATAAACAGACTCTTATTAAATTCTGTATTGTTAAAGCTGAGTTTATTGTAGCCTCTCAATATCAATATAAAGTTATTTTTACTCATAATGTGTTAGCTGTAATAAAGTTAAAATTGAACAATGATTATTATTTATTTATTTAGAAGTCTTTCTGTATGACTTAACAACAGTATGCAATGTGTATTTTATTTTAGTAGTTGCTTAATAATAAACTTAAATTAATAACAATAATTAATAATATTAAATATACAATAAAATTAATATCATCTACTCATGCATGAAACTTGATATCACAATATAGAAAAATTTTCAGTTTTTCTCTACCTTAATTTGATGATAAAATGCTTTTCCCTTATTCTCTTTATTTTAAATCAAATGAGAGTTTGAAAAAATACTGAGGCATTCAAATGTGGTATATATAAATGGAATAATTGAAAAAGATTGAATGATTACATACCTGCAAAGCATGTCATTGTCTGAAGTAATCACTCTGCACCTGGTATTGCATTATATATATTCCAGCATTCTGAAAGTTGTTTTATTTCCTTTTTAAAGAAAATCTTAGATTGTTTGCATATCAGCGCTCAAACCATTATAATGGCACTGGAGACTAAATATGGATTCTAATGGAATGTAGCAACACAAGTCATATATCATTATGGGACAAGCGGTGCCATTTCAAATTCTCATCGAAATTTCAGAGCTTGAGATTCTTTTTGATACAGAAAACTGAATGATAATCTTTTGTAGATTGATTCCTTTCATGGCACATGAGAATTGACAAGATTAAGCTTCCCGTGTGATATTTTGGAAACTCACTTACCATGTTGCAAGAATCACCATACAAAAAATCCAACATTCTGCATCTTATTTGAATGTCTTAGTAATAATAAAAAGTGTAAATAAGATATCTCAATATTATTTAAAAAAATTTTTTTTTTTCATTTAGATGTACCGTAAAATTCAGTCAGCTGTTTTGGGTACATGGACATTTTTTGCATCTCCCCATGCTATTGATGTTTGTGGAATAAATGGATTACCCTTGACTCCTAATTCTGTGCGTATTTTGGGTCAGTTTCAGAAACTAAAAATTCTAGAACATGAACAACTTTGTTCTTACTTGGATGTGCAACGTGGTAAACATGGTATGAAGCATTTAATTTATTAAAATTTCTCATAATAATTTAATATGATTATGTATACTAATTACAGTATAGTTATAAATTATATCTCCAGCTTACATTGCCTCTCTTCAAATTTGCTGAAATTAGTCCTGAAATAAAAAGCAAGCCAAGAAAATTTAAGAATACCATTTCTGATGCAGTAAGCTATAGTGAATTACTACAGCTTATTATATAATTAATTATGATGTGATAATACATACATGCAACTGCTTTTAATTATGCCTTGAAAGTGATCCTAATGAAGAAATATGTTTTAAAACATCGATATTTACCTATTATCACACTGACAATGAAAGTTGGTGAGCATTCTGCCAATATTGTCCCAGTCATTTCTGTAGAATTTTAAGGGAATTGACACCTCTTTATTTACTAAACAATTGGAGTTCAACCTGTCCCCCGCCCTTTTCTTTTTTTTCTTCGTAAAATGGTTTTTCATCGATTTTTGCTGTTTCTTTAGGCTCTCTGATTTTACTGAAAGCTCTGTTTAGAAATTTAGAAGTAAAGGGGACAGTCTGTTACTATTTTGTTGTACATATTCAATTGACCATATCATGTCCATTAATATATAATTATTTTTTGATAGTAGGATCCAGTAACTTTGAAAATAATTTATTGCTTACTATAAGGTATGTCCCAAATTGTAATCATTTTTCTTAAAATGCCAGGAAAAAGTTAATTTATATATTTGTTCTTAAAAACAGAACATGGCTTATTAAGAATCAATCAGGGTTACATCAAAAGTGCAGATTTTATGAATGTGCTGGTACATCATGCTTATCCATAACTGGTATTAAATTGTGCCACTTGAGTGACAATTTCATGGTGACCAAGATAATACATAAGAACCAAAGCATCTTATTTTTCAGTGCCTAAAACCATCTTATTGTTTAATAATTAAATAAGAAGAACAAGATGTGGATGAGTTTTTTTCTTTCCTTCAGTTCTTCTCAAATGTATTTATATCATTTTTGGTATGTTATTCTATTTATCAGTATCTATTGACAGTACTGATGTTAGATCAAATATCGATTGCTTCATTTTTTATGCTTTTGTTTTTACTGAAAAATTCAATGATAGAGGACGTACTAGTTGTTCTACAGCAATCGTCAAATATATTATTTCTGTAGTAAAATTCCTTTTTTCTCCATTCCTACACAATGAATCCTAGCAAAGAGTTCATAAAGAGTATTTGAAAAATTCAAGCAAGGAGCTTAATGATAATATCATAAGATATAGGATAGATTATCTGGACTTAATGTAATGAATGCTGAACAATTTCTGTATGGGTTATTAACATGTGTCCAAATGGGCAGTACACTTGCATCTAAAGTCTTCAGATTACGATACAACATCTTGAATGTGGATTTGTCTTAAAAAAAGTAATTAAACAGTATAAATTTTAAAATGGATTTTGTATTACTTACTTACCACATGGCATTAGAACAATCTTTTATAAATTTAAGAAAAACTGCAAACGTTCATAAAAATTATTAATTAGATAAATGATGATTTAAATGCATTTTTATTTAAAATTGTTAACTATTTTTGACAAATGGAAACTGTTGAAAATAGTTCGATTTAGTGTCAAAAATAGATAGTAGAGAAGTCACAACCAGTAGCACAGCTAGAGGGATTCAAAGGGAGACATGTGTCTCTGGGCTTAGCATCCAGGGGGCACCAAATTGATGTTACATAAATTTTAGAATTACTGTATTTACTCGCGTAATAACCACACTTTTTTTGCTAATCTTTCATTGTGAAAGTCTAAGTGCGACTATTACGTGAGATCTACTACACAATATTGTACACTTTTGACTGGGGGTGCGACTATTACGCGAGTAAATACGGTAAATGTTTTCCATTCATGGCAAACAGGATAGGGTACGAAATCTTCATTTGTCTCCAGCCACTGAAGACCTTACTGCGACTCTGTTCACAACACACTAGTATTCTCACAACATGTGACTTACTGGGTAGTATCTATAACAATATGTAATCCATCCTGCATTTGCCCTTGTTTATAAGTGTGAATCGGGATACACCCACCTGATGGTAAATCATCAGACAAATATTGCTGATCTTGCTATGGTGTCAACACTGACATAATAGAATCTTGATGGGATCATCTTAAACAAATAATTGTGTGGTATAAAAGAGGAACGACCACCAGGATGCTTCCCCATCATCTTGTTACATTGTGATGGTGATCTGTTGACAATGAGGATAACTTTCTGTCCATTGTTTGTGGAAATGAAAAGTAGGGATAATCGACAGTGCTATTTTATATCTGATTATAATAGTAAAATGCGACTACTTGCTCATGTGAAATAGGGCTACTGGCAAAATATATTTTAGGCTGCCTCTTGGTGAAAACTGGCGATTGGCCAGCAAGGCACAATTTCAAGATGGAAGGTACACAAAGCCAAAATAACAAGTCAAAGAATTACACAAAATCGGTGTCCATGTACACATCAATATATTTTCATTTAAAAATCAAAGGTGCACCTAATTCTACACTAGAGTCAAACGTAAAATATATAATCTCAATAAACTGCATTTTAAATCAAACAATGAAATAACTTAAAAAGGAAATACATCATATCGCATCTGCGCACTACACAAAGAAAATACCCACTTACCTTATTTAGAAATTTCTGTGTCTTCAATCTGTGGGACACAAAATTCCTTAACAGCATTAAAAAACTTCCTAAAATTATCTGAACTAGAATCTGTATAATGGCGTCGTCACATAAATTCGCAAAAATAAGAGTAAAAAATATCCTCCGTGGTGCTGGATTGTCAGTGGCATTTCTTGAGACAAACCCATTCAAAGCTTTATGTTTGACTACACGCATTTCATGAGCTTTATGTTTGACTACACGCATTTCCTTCATACAAACAGGACACTTATAATGGGTACTAAGGGTACTTACATGAACCCGTCGACCATTTTTGCCTATTAAGGATGAAGATGCCAAACTACGTGCTTTTCTCCAAAAATGCAAAAGTCTTCTTCAAACACGCTGGGTTTGGTGTAACCTTGCTTACACGTGTTAGTTATTATTCTTGAGTAAAGACTCCTTTTTTTCCACTCTATCACACATTTTGAAAAAAAAAATTATTAAAATTTTGAACCTAACTACTACAGAAGAGCAGGCTGTTGAATAATTCCAAAGTTTTGGAATCTTACCAGCCTAAAAAAATGTCTTAATGGCCAAAATATCACGATATTATGGAAAAAATAATGGAAATTTTTAATGAAAAATTAAATATAAATAAATGATAATATAATAAATTTGAAAGAAAAATAAGAATAGAAAGTTTTTTCTTGCATTTAGTAAATGGTTTTTTTTGGATTGGCGCCATCTCTTGTGGTCGATGGTATTTTCCACAAGTACCCAACTAAGTAAACCTTCATTTACACACCAGTCAATTTGCCGTAATGCAGAAAATAAGCAACATACTTCCTAACTGACATCCAATACAGAAATAAGCAGTTACGAATATTTTCTCATCAGTCAAATTCACCGCAATCACTCAACCAATCACGTCATAATATAGGGTTTATATAACATTCAACTACTCAGGTTACCATAAATGAAACAACAGCTTGGCGATAAATGAAACAACTTGGCGACAATCCAAGGGTCACCCTAAAATATAGACTAACTGGGTTGCTGTAATTGACAGGTGCCAGATAAGATGGCTTTAACTTTTTTAATGTGGGTAAGCTACAGTGCCAACCATTGATGAATATGATAGGTCCTTTTCAGGACTACATCAGTGTATTCTTCTACTAATGTTGTATAATTAATGTAATAATCTGGTAATGTAATTAAAGTAAGAATGTATAATTTCTTTGTATTTATGTATTATTGCTTTTCATGTGGTATAGTACTACTATAAGTGTCTTTCATTCTGAGCATGGTTCATCACCTATTTTGAGAACACCCTAGATCTCTCGATTTTGTAATTAATAAAGAGCAATCTGTTCCTTCCAAACTTCTGCCAAAATAACTGCTGCAATTTAGTATGCTATACTTGTAACTTGCATATGTCAGTTCTCTAACTAACCAAAGATCTGTTCTTTTAAACTTCATTACGATTGGTCCAAGTTATATGATATATCTGCCATCTCTCATAATCGGCATTAAAATACGTAAGTGCCATTTATTCCTTTTAAATCCCTTAGTTTGTTAATCACTGACAGAAAGATTGGTACTTACGTACTATGACGACTACCTAGATATCTCGCCAAAACTGGCGATCAATACAATTTTGTTGACCCATCTACGCAGATTCAACACGTGGAAAGGATGTGGGGTTCCGCAAAATGGAGGAACAAGCGACAATGTGGGACACGCCGCCATCTTTTGATACCTATTTAGCTGAATTTATTTTGGAGAAAAAAACAGGAATCGCCTTTCAATGCTATTTTGAAAGCTATTTCCTGCCACTTTCCTCACCATTAACTTCAACGTTTTCTTTTAACCAGTTTTAAGTAAGTTAATTTTATTTTTTTTAATTCGTATTTAGTATACAGTTTATATACATGTATATATGTATTTTAATAATATGTATGTATGTATATATATATATATAAAAATTCGGGATTTGGGGTTTTTAAGTTTTTGTTCTTTCATAATTAGGACTTTTATTTTTAAAAGAATTTATAAAGATAAACCAAAAATCGCCAATGAAAACTTTTATCGCCAAATGTCGCCAAGGCAGTCGTCATAGTACGTAAGTGCCGAAAGATTAAATTTTAAAATAAATATCTAATGCTTTGTAGAATAGCAATATACTACTGCGTTGAAGGTAATAAGATGAATGTATTTTATTTCGAGTAGTGACAATGCATTGCTTTTAACTCACTGAGTTTTTAATCAAAAAATCGTTAAATTCATGCAAAACCAAAAATAAATAAGAAAATAGTTTGAGATCCAAAGTTTTGGTTTTATGGGGCATACATTGAGATGCGGACCTACATGTGTTCAAAACAGAGCTTAAATTGTGTCGGGGACTGGCTTCGGTACTTCTTAGTTTTGGGAATAATTCATAATTTTAGCAGGAGCGAACAGGAGCTCTAAATAAGGCTTCAGCACTTCTTTTATGTGACTGAACAACAATTTCAGTAGAAATTTGATCTTGAAAATTTTATTTTTAGTAATAGAATTATATTAAAAATCGCTTCTTAAATTTTAATTTAATCTCTATTCATTTCATTAAATTTTAATTATTTAATTACTTTAACTGTTTATTATTTAATGTTTTAATTATTAAGAATTTTATTAATCATTTTATTTATTTATTTATTTTGTTCCTCTTTCTTGAGGATCTTCTATAGTGCTGTGGTACCTCTAATTTGAGAAATTAAGCCCTGGTTCAAAATATTGCATTGCCAGGTGCCTTCTTTTTTCTGCAATACAATGAAACCACATACAGATTCTTCATTTTTCAAAAATAGAGATTAAGTAGTCATGTTTATTATTTTAAGTAACTATATAATTTTTTTTTTTTTTTTAACTTATGTACTTAAGTAACTATATTAATTTTTTTTTTTTTTTAACTTATGTACTGAAAAGGGTACTTTCGGATTATTTGCTCAACCCTCTCGCAATGCCACCAATCATTGGCAAGTAACTGTAAGCATTTTAAAAAATGGCAGCACACAGAAAATTACATGAAGCAGCAACAAGTTAACGAAATTAAAAATGCAAGAAACATCCATAATGAAATTCTGAAAATTAGCAGAACAGTCACCAATTAACTAAATTAAGAGAACAAGAAAACTCTGTAGTAAAACACTTGTCTCCATCTTCTTACATGTACACATTGATATGATTTAACTTAAAAAGGCATCTGAGACTTGCACAAATTCGGAAAGCTATATCACATTCACCTGAGAACAATTTATGCTGTAGTTTCCTCTTCTTCTTCCATGTACATGTCAACCTGTTTTAACTTGGAAAAAACATCAGAAAATTGCACAAATTCGCAAAAAGCTCTTGCCACTAAAATCATCAAAGAATTGCACAAATTCAGTGAAAGCTATTTTCTTAATCATATAAGAACAGTTGATAAACAGTGCCCACAAAAATGATCATCAGATTTCAAAGCTGATTTCTGTGCTGACATAATACGCACGTGAATATTCATGGGTTGCGGCATAGCATGTAGCCTGGTGATTCTTCTCAGGCTTGGGCAATTGATCAGGGTACCCCGAAAAATGCTCACTGAATTATTTAAGTACATTTTTGTAATTTGTGAATAACTTTTTATTCTATAGAATTTAGAATAATACCTTAAAGGGTTTGACAGGTTTCGAACTTGCAACTTTAAAAATGGAAACTGAATGGTATACCTTGAAAGCATCATGATACATTATGTGTATTGTAAAAAAGGATGTTATAAAATTTTATTTGTTTTTGTTTAATTATGTATGTGAATGTGGGCAAGAAAAATTTTTATGACATTAATAATGGTATTTTCTTCTTTTTATGTATTTGTAAATTTTCTTAAAGGAAAATTTATCTTCTTTTTTAAGTCAGTGTAAGCAAAAGGTTGCATCACAGAGATTATATTTCCCCCGTTAATTATGTTTTATTTCTTGTGAATAATTAATAATCCCTTTAATTATGTTACTAGTAACTCAAATATGCTGAGTATTTAAACTGAGGTCCTAAAAATTTATTCTTTTTTGCATTCAAGAACTTAAACATTATTTGATATGAAGAGCAAATTCTGATTTCTCGAATCCAGTTTACCGATATTCAAGAAAAGCATTTTACATGATCCAATACTGCATGAGAATTGGTTTGACTGATTTGTTGATGCAAGAAATTGAATCACGTAAAATGCCTTGTGAGAAATTGTTGATGTTAACTTTACCTATAAAGAAAGGCAATGTAAATAGACATGCATCCATCCACTTGAGATACCAGGAACAATTACTGAAATTCTACCGCTCTACTGACTTGGCCGTTGTGGACCTAGAAATAATTATTTTCTGTTATTAAAATGCGTGCCATGTCCACAAAGTCGTTATTCAGAATTTTTTTTCACAACTGTTTATTGTAGACGTATATTTGCAATTATAAAAATGTTTTAAATAATACAAATATGCATGTTTTAGAATTTTTTAATTTAAATGAATCAATTTTGTAAAAATTACAAAATTTAACTTTTTATATGTTCTCCTGGGCACTATACTTATATTAAGGAAACTTTTGTAGCCATTATAACCTCTGTATGAGAAAAATTGACCAAGATATTTGATATTAAAGACAGGAATCAAGGGACCACTCATAAATTGAAGAATGAAGTGTTTTTATGCGTACATGATTAAAAATAGAATGTCAGTTTAGAAAAAGTTTTCTGATATAAAAAGAGATTAAGTGATGAGAATTTGTATGCACATTATTGTGAAAAGTATTGATCAATATAGTTTGACTGCTGCAACTGCAACCATGAGCATAAACACACATGTGCTGTTGAGACCAATTTAGTCATGAAATAGGGTGAATGTACATCAGTCATGTAACAGAGACTTTTTCCTTGTTTATTTCCACAACATTCAAAGAGTGGAGATATCAGGAGACAGAAAATTAAGTAATCTGAGCCAGTATATTGATCATCATTTAAAATTAGCTGTTTTATTACATTATGTTCAGTTTTGTATACTTATTGTTTATTTATTAATATATTTATAAAAAACAAATATTTTTAATTAGTTTTGCTATATATACATTATTTTATAATGAAAATATGTAACTTTATATACATTATTTTATAATGAAACATAATATGTAACTATTATTGTATTATAATTATAATTAATCTGTATTCTTCTTTATCTTTGAACTGAAATTTATATGTATTATTGCACATTGAAATAAAAAATTTCTTAATAATAAATTAGAAAAATGTGTACGGTAATAAATGATTATCATTATTTAGTTAATTTTAATAACTGTATTATAATAAATAATTATCAAGCAAAAATCAAAAAAGGATATAATGTAGTAAATAATTATTATAACGCTTTTTGATTTTTGCTCTGTGCGTTATACATAGTGGGAGGAAATAAGAGAATTTCTTACCTGTATACTGCTTATTATTTTGTATCACAGTCACTACACAAATTGAAATCATCATGCTCTTCATCAGAAGGAATAAAGACTCATATAAATCTTCCATAATAATCATTTATTGAAGATCTCCATCTTTTTTTGCAATAGTTATTTTACTGTGTTGCAGTTCCTTACAGATCACTTATTTCACCCTAAATAAATTGTGAAAATGTATTTGCCCCCCCCCCCACTTTTGCTGGAGAGCCCTGGGGGAATGGGTTTGGGGGTCTCCCACCCCTCTTCCCCAACCACCAACTTTTCAAGAGGACATTCGGCTGGCCGCTTATTTAAAGTGCTCCCTTGCCCTGCAGACACTATACATTTACAAACATCCATGCCTTCCCTGGGATTCAAACTCAAACCCTTTGGTATGACAGTGAGTTACTAACCACTATTCTGGTTGGGTGGGATAAAGCCATGTTCTTCAAGCATTGAATCAAGTTTATATGACTTTAGGAGCATTTGGTTTCACAAGCTGCATCAACTTTATTTTCCATAAATTTGGAGAGAAGTGTACATTTTTCTTCATTAACCGTTGTATAATTTCTTGTTTTCAGCAGCTGGTCATTTATTTAATTGGACAATTGTCTGAAACCATTGCAGCATTTGGTGGAAGATTCAGAATGAGTTTTTCTGAAATCCACTTTTCAAAAGCAGAATTCATTTGCTCGCAATAATCTCTGCAGGATGGCATTCACTCTGTACACTAAAGAGGTATGAGGTAAAATTCCCATATCACCTCTAGCACATAAAACAATAAGTGTTTTAGACCCACTTCCACTCTCCACAATACCAAAAACTGTCTCCAGTTGTCAGCATTTTGGGAATATCATATTGCTGTCCGATCAGGTTCCATTTTAGTAAATTTGAGGCTTTTTCTTATGATGAAATAGTCTCACTTTTCTAAGATACTGCATTCTTCTAAATACAGTATCATTTCTTTGAGTTAAAAATTTTCTGTTAATTTTGCTTCTTCTTCATAGAACTCCAGTACTATGGTGGTTTATGTGATTACGGCAAAGCCTCTAGGGCTATTTATTTACCTAACGGAAGGGATGCATTCGTGGAGGACTTTCTAAGGGAAACTGGCTCGTATACAAGTTACACATTGGAAAAAACACCCATGCAGCGAGCCCATTTGTGGGATTCGAACCTCGAACCGAACTGCCAGTGTTCAGCGTCTTTACCGCTCGGCCGCTGGTGGACCCCAGTACTACGGAGTGCATTTCTTAATGTTTCTCATTTCCATTTAAAAATCACCTTCCCTTGAAACACAGGGAGCAATTTTGAAAGCAACAGAATTTTCCACTCTGTAAAATAAAATTCACTAACTGTTGTTTGTATTATGTCACATTCAAAAGTATCTAATTCCCCCCCCCCCATTTTTTTGAGGAGTAGAAAACTGCCTTTTACTTCCTTTCTGCCTCTCAATGAATTTACTTTATTGTCATCTGTAATACTTCTGAAATGTTGCCATCTTATTCCATGAAACGAGATGGGAATGCTAAATTTCATATTAACATTATGTAACAGTGTTTTTTCATCACCGTGAAATGCTTTGTTTTTACTAATTGAAATCATTTTGAATGTAATGATAAAAACAAGCTATTCTAACACTAAAGATCATAGTATTAGGAAATGTCACATTAAAATCAGTGATGATCTAAGCAGATTCCACTGAAATGAGGTGATAACCTGTTTACCAGTTTCTTTTTATACTACAAAAAGAATACTTCTGCCAAAGACTACAATTTCATGATTATTAGTGATCTTATCATTAAACATTAGCGATGAAATATGTGTTGTTCATATAAAATTCATAAATTATGAAAAAGAATTCAAAATTCTTCCTTTCCAGTCTGCAAATCAAAACAAATCTTAACATTTATTTCTCGAATATGAACCAAAGCAATGAGAGGCAAATGCCCCTTCTAAATGATTCTGTATGCTTTGGTAGAATGCCAGGCAATGTTGTATTTGCAGTGGTCGCATTATATATATATATATATATATGTATTTCAAAATGGAGTTATTATTCACAGACCCCTTATTCAATTAATTTTTTTTTAAAAAAACATTGGCAGGCTTCATTTTAAAAAACATGGCAGTATTGCCATGCAGCCAACTCATAACATTATTTGCAATAATTAATAATGAAGACTATTTGTAATTTACCCTTTGAATTACAAAAAAAAAAACGTTATCTCGTTTTCTATCCATGTGAGCAAAGTATGTCATAAATAAGGTAAATTTAACATTTGGGATTTATTTGACAAATGGTTTTCAAGCCAAAGGCTGGGACAGATATATCCAATCCATAGTTAAATGGTGGGAAATGTATGCTTCATATGTAGCAATCGACTTACTATAAGCACACCTATTTTATTGTGGAAAACTTTATTATATGAAATAGATTTTACATTGTATGGTACGGGGTAAAGCATTCTTTGCATAACCCAATATTACACATCTCAAATTTATTCTTTTGTCTATGTTCATTTGTGCACAATGAGCACAGCAGCGTCTTGATTTTTATTGGAAGATGATCCCCAACATTCAGGAGTTTCATAGCAATCTTCAATCCAGCAGTAATTTTTAAACTTTCGGTGGGACATACATGTCATGTTAGTAGTCAAAGGGTTAATGAATTTTTCGTACGATTGCCTAATTATGATTCTATAGTAATAAGGCATCATAAAAATATTAGCATCTTTTTAGACTTTGGGAATTTATAAATTACTTACGTAAAAACTCTTTTGGGATACCAAATGTAACAAAATTATAATTTAAAACATTAGTAAAACATTACTGTTGAAAGAATGTCACTAAGGTGAAAAAAATGTCAGTATCATTTGAATCGCAAAAGAATATTAATGAGTTTAAGGAGGAAAAATCAGCCTCGAGTTATTTTTATTTATTTATTAACTGACCAATCAATGACAATTTTTAAATTGAATATTTGAGTCAATTTTTTCATATGGGAATCAAATTTTTTTGTCTTTTATTTTTTATAATGAGTATGAAATTTTCCTAAGCATAAGTATATTGGGTACTCTTTTGTTATCAGAACTGGGTTCAGACATGTAGGTATGTATGCACGTATATATGTGTGTACATGCACATATACATATATACATGCATTCATGAACACATACATCCCCACGTACATGCATTTCTGGACCCAGCCTTGGTAACAGAATGGTATTGTATATTGTCTGGAAAAAACATAAAAGATGTTTTTCATAACTTTTACAAAATTTCTTTCATTTAAAAAATGTGAAAGCATGAATATTTGCATCATTTAAAATATATTTGTGACTGGAAGTATGTGTCCGCAACCAACATTTGTAAAGATAAATGTCGCATAAGGACTACTGTGGACATGGTGTATATATGCCTATGCTTGATTAAACAGCTTGCCAAAAAATAATTAACTCATATCATGACTGGAAGTCAGCTGACTAGTTTATAAAATATAAAAGATAAATATGTTAACTTTGTAAGTGAAAACAGCAAAATTATGATATATTTAAACATTATTTATTATCTTGGTGATGGAACTTTTGTCAAGATATTCTTGTACATCAAATTATTAGTGTATTTTCAAAGAGCACATTGAAAGGAATTCCTATGTTGCTTGGAATTTAAGCCATAGTAAGGTTTTAAATTTGGATAAACTAGTAGAAAAAAATAGCCGTCCTCAAATTTAAGCTAAGTAGGATTTTAAAATTGGAAAAATAGTAAAAAAAAATAAAATAACTTCATGATAGTTACTGAAAGATAAGAAATGTTTTTATTGACTATTATAATACTATAATAAGTTTCTTAATTAGGAGTTAGGTATACTATCACTTTTGACATCTTCAGTTTAAGGACTTGAATCATCATTTTCACAATTGTACCTGAGTGCATCATCTTCAGTCATTTAAATCATGAGTAGTGCAACATTTTAACAAAAGATGTTTTTGATAATTCAGTTCCCCCAATTGCTAAAATCTAGCAGATAGAGAGAATAATATTTTAAAACATTCGCTTTGGATTTAAGCCCCATCCTAATTTTACATTTTAACAATTTGATTAAAAAGTGCAGGTTAAATTTAAAGTAATATGGTAATTCAGATTTTGTGTCTTATATGCAGGTTTTAATTTTTTTTTATGTTTAAGTGCTGTGTATCACAAATGCTATTTTTTAATTTTTTTTAATTTAAAATGGCATCTAAACTTTCATAGAATTTTTAATTAAGGATTGTTTTAAAGATAAATTTTAATGCATTTAATACTGTCTCCCAAAATAACTCTTGACTTAAGTTATCTGGAAAAATTTTCTACCCTTACTCAAATTATCCAGCTTATTGAAACTCCACATGTAGATAGATTTTCCCCAATCTTCATCTGAATTTGTTTGAGTTTTTATTAAAAAGATGTTTGCAAGATTTCATTTAAGACATGTTAGCTACACATATCTTCTACGATTTATTTCCCTCTTTAATCGCAGTGTACTCTCATAGCCACTCTCTCTACATATAATATTATCTTTGCTGTCATGAAGTTTAGTTTCTCAAGAATGGCAACAAGAATAGAAAACAATAAAAAGTTTGCTGCTTCATGTTTGTAATTCTAAACAGTTTTCTTTATTACAGTGAATTGAAATATGCCTAATCTATCCTGGAATTATCATTTAACTTATTAAGTTATCCCATGTATTGACTGTGCATAGCATCAGCAACAATCTTGTAAACCAGGGGAGTAATTTCTTCTAACCATCAAAATCATGAACACCGACAGTTCTGATCGGAATACCACTAGTGAAGAATTTACAGCAAAAGAGGTAAGCATTAAAATTCCACCTTTTTGAGAAGAAAAACTGGACATTTGGTTTTTCCAATTCAAGCACAGTTCTCAGTTGCTAATATTACCTAGGATCAGACTAAATATAGTATTCTTGTCACACAGTTTGAACCAAAACTAGTAGAAAATATATATGGAATATAATCCAGAGTGAATGAAATGGTAAATACTTAGCTGCAAAAGGAAGACTTTTAAGTACTTTTAAAGAAAGTGAGGAAAAAAAAAAATGTCATAAAATTGCTTACAGGAATTTCTCTTGGTGATATGAAACTAACTCAGTTATTATATAAGATGAAGTCACTTGCTGAAGCAAATATAACAAGTAAAGTTTTGTGAACCTTGTGCCTTGACAAATTGCCAGAATCCATTAAAAGCATTTTGATTGTAACTATTGAAAACTTAGATAACTAATCAATAATGGCACAGAATATTTGAAATGAACTCAACGAGAGAAGTTTTTTCTGCTGCTAAAGTTAATACTGTAATGAAACTGTGCTTGATAAATTCTTTAACTTAGAAAAACAGTTTTTGAAACTAAGCATTCACAGACAGTCTAGAAGAAAATATCAACACTCTGGCTTTAATCGAAGTGAGAGTCATAGTCATTCAAAGAAGAAATATAATCTCAATAGATAATACTGCTATTATCACTTTAAATTTTGTAATAAATGATAGCTTAATAAATGTAAAAGCCTATGTAGCTGAAAGGCATAAAAAAACTCTGATCAGCAGTAAATTTGATGGCAGGTTCTGCTGCAAATTATTTAAAAGATTGCTGTAAATACCGATAAAATAATCAGTTTATGCTTTATTGTGGACAGCAGTGCTGATTTATACGTCAGTCCGGCAACATCAAACCATAAAATATGTAATTCTTTTAAATTGTATGCTACAATTCGAACAGTAATACCTACTTTCGGTTTCAAAATTGTAATTCTGGATTTGAGCCTGCATTGGTCATTCCAGTTTTCTTTAGTAATCGCTAATGTAGATCAAGCTATTTTAGGTGAAGATATTTTAGCCAAATTTAAATTGTGTATTCATATGCATAACAAAGTTAATAGATGGCATCACTAATTTATCTATACAAAGTCATGTTACGTGTGTAACAAGTATGGATAGCATAAGCACGACTGATTCTAAATTTTCAAATTTGCTATTTTAATATCCTAATTTAAGCCTTTCGACCTGAATTTGCGTGATTAAAATTATTTACAGCGTATCATACTACGAAAAGTAGTTTAATGTAATGTTGACAGATTAAAAGAAGTGTAATGTGAGTTTAAAGTTTTTAACTTTTCCCGTTTCCTGGAAATCTCCTGGAACAGTATGCCCCAATCGTATTGTCAGTTGCAACTATTTATCCCAGTCATCTAGGATATTGTGATACTAATCTTATACTGCATGTGAATAAATAATAAAGTTAAATGAAATGTACCAAATATTTTATTCTTACAGTACAAGTTAAGTATGATATAGCTTAAAGCAGTCTTTACAAAGTGCAACCTGACACATTTGGCAAATAGGGTGGGTTTGTTTAGTCATATATTTGTTCCCTAATTCCTTACAAACATTGCAAATGTAAAAACCCATTTAAAAGTGGGTTTTATTTACCCAATAGGGAGAATGGAATCTAATCCCTGGGATGTATATGTCCATCAGGACCGAATGGGTTAACGAAACTAAATTTCTTAATATGCAACTCACAATATAATTTAAACCACTGTATAGCTGCTAAAGGCTCTCCTGTTTTTTTTTTTTTTTTTTGGAAAGCTCACCAATTAGATGCATATGGAACTAAAATTGGCCAAACAGGATTTCAAATTTATTTTAGAAAATGACATGATTAGACTTTCAAAATCTCCATGGGCCAATCAACTTCATTTAATTTTCAAGAAGATTGAAGTTTGCAACCATGCAAGCACTACAAGCATTTAAACACACAAGCGATTCCCAGTTGTCATGTCACCAGACTAGAGGAGTTTCACCATATATTAAAACAAAAGGAAATATTTTCAAAAATTGACCTATTTAAAGCTTACTTTCAGATTCCAGTTACGGAAGATAAAAAGACAATAGCAATAATAACACCATTTGGGCTATACAAGTTTACATAATGAGTTTTGGGTTAAGGAATGCCAGAGTGTTGTTTATATGATTAAATTTGTTTGAATGATTCATCAGTGAAGTGTTTTTCGGACTGATCTTTGTTTTCACCTATTTAGATGATATTTTAGTAGCTTCTTCAACAGAAGACGAACATTCAGAGCATCTAAAAATAGTTTTCTCTCAATTACAGCAATATGGTCTTCATATAAGTCTTGGAAAGTTGATTATGGGAGTGAATTGACTAGAATTTCTTGTATACCTGATTGCTCCAGAAGGCTTGAAACCTCTTCCTGAAAAGTAAATGTCATCTTGAATTATAGATTATGGTAAACCAATCACAAACTGTGTACTTTTCCTGGCCTAATTAATTTCTATAGGCAATATATCAAGGATTCTTGCTGCCAAAAGTCAAGCAATACTCCATGAGTATTTAAAATGTGTCTAGAAAAAAGAGCAAAATAATATGGAGTGAAGATGCAAAAGAAAAATTGGAATAGTGCAAAAAAGGTCTGTCAAATACTACATTGTTGAGTTTTCCTAATCCTGACTCACCATTAGTTCTCTCCAGTAATGCTTTGGACTAAGTTGGATTCGTGCTGTAGCAGTTGGACAAAAGCAGTTAGAAACTCTTAGTCTTCTTTTCTAAAAAGTTACCTAATCCTTGAAAAGGATATAGTACTTACAACAGGTAACTGTTAGGGATATATCTCTCAGTCAAATAATTCAAGCATATCCTAGAAGGAAGATAATTTACACTGACTGTAAACCTTTGATGTTTGCTTCTCATTAAAAAAAAAAAAAAAAAAAAACCGAAAAATTCTCACCTAGACAGCTCCATTATTTACAATATATAACAGAATTTTCAACAGATATTTGCCACATTGGTGAGAAAGAAAGTACCATTGCAGATTTCGTTATCCAGGATCAAATCTATCTCTGAAATAGATTATGATAAAATTGCGAAAGCACATATTGATAACAAATATCTTAACGAGCTTCGATTGAAGCCATCTTGACATTTTAAGCAATATCCTTTGGACTCTGGTAAACTACTATGGTATGACGTTTCGACAGCAAAAACTCTTCATTTTTACCTCAAGATTTTTGGAAGTCCACATTTCACAAAATTCACAGCTTAGCTCACCCTGGTAGGAAGTCTACAGTTAAACAAATAGCTTCCAGATTTATTTGGCTCAACATTCAAAAGGATATCACCCAATGGGCAAAATCTTGTATCCATTGTCAAAAGAACAAAATTTACACATGCACAAATTGCCACCTATAAAGAAGCAGATAATAGATTCAGCATTATTTATGTTGATATCATAGGCCCGTTTCCTATTTCTGAAGGGAAAATATTCTGCCTTACCTGTATTGATCGATTTGCATGTTAGATAGAAGTTACTCTTTTGGCAAATGTGATTGCTGAAACAGGAGTTTGACAATTATTTTATCACCGGATTTCACATGTTGGAATGCCATACTATGTAATCACTGATCAAGGTGGTCAGTTTAGACCCAAACTTTTAAAAAACATTAGTGTTATTTTTGGATTTAAAGTTTGCACAACAGCGGCATATCACCCACAATGTAATGTGAAAATTGAAAGAATCCATCAGACTTTAGAGGCTGCAATCAGAACACACAATTTTATTAAATGGACTCAAACCTTATCAACAGTGTTATTGGGACTAAGATTGGCTTTGCATGATGATACAAGCTACACCATTGCATAAACGGTGTATGGAAAACCTGTCAAGTTACCAGGAGAACTTTTTGAGAAACCAAAAAGTATCTTGCACACCGAGACTTTTGCCAAAGAACTACAGAAACAAATGGAACTGTTAAAACCATTAGAAACTCACCAACATCCATCTCAAAATGTTTTCATCCATAAGGACTTGCATAGTTGTACATGTCTTCATGTGCATTGATAGAGTTTGAAAACCATTAGAACTTTTTATGTTGAACCTTTTTCAGTTGTGAAAAGAAATGACGAATATTTTGCTCTGACAGTTAAAGGCATGGATGTTAATATATCTGTAGACAGATTAAAACCACAATACTTGCTGTTAATTGAGGTGAATGCTTCTGATCATAAGAAGTCACATAGTGCATAAACATTGCCCAATGAAAATCTGACTGTACATCAAGAAACTGAAAAACAATCAGATTTGCTGGGCTAAGATGTTCAGAAAGAAACTGCATGCTCTGGTAGACATGCGAGGCTTTCAGCATGTTACAAAGATTAATTACATGCTATTCATTGCTATTTCATATATTTATATATATATGTAATATGATGACTTGGAGAAAGCTGCAACGGATTAACGATGGTTCTCTATGTTATGACTTGGAGAGACTTGTAGACAGGTGTGGCCAAATTGAATGTAACTCTTATTGGTGAACACAAACTAATTATCAAAAATATATTTTTTGTCACACATGATCATGGGCACAAAACACACCCCACGGTTTTATACAGAGTATCACATTTTATATAATGGCATAGTTAGCAAAGAGAGTGAAGTAGCATCTTGACTGCAAGAGAGCTGAAGCGAAAGTACGCAGTTATCCAGTATGGAGGCTCACCAAGAGAAGGTTTTTCTTTAGATTAGAAATGTTTCAGATCATAAAACTTTGAGTTCAGGTTCTGAATTAGCTATGTCATCAGCGTTGTACAAGTCATGCAAGATGGATTGATCTAAAAATGACGCAGTCCAGGAAAGTCATTATGATTTTTAGAAGAGAGAGGGGGAATTAAGAGATTGTTTCTAGTTTAAATTACAATCTTGATTTACATATTTTTATCTTATCTATATATTTCCCTTTCACATTTGTATACATTGCATGTACACTGAAATTTTTGTTATTGTTATTGCAAGTTGTAGACTGTATCATAACTATGTTGTTACTGGGGAAGGAGTGCTGTAGCAGCTCTCTGTACATATAATATTATCTTTGTTGTCACGAAGTTTAGTTTCTCTCAAATGGCAAAAAGAATAGATAACAATAAAAAGTTTGCTGCTTGATGTTTATAATTCTAAACGTTTTACTTTATTATTGTGAATTAAAATATGCCTAATCCATTCTGAAATTTTCATTTAATTTATTAAATTATTTCATGTGTTGACTGTGCTTAGCGTCAAGAACTCATAATTTTATTTTCCAAAATTTCATAACTCTATTCAAATTTCTTTCACTTTTTGAAACTGCACGTATTTTTAAAATTCCCCCTTACACTTTGGATGCCTCAACAACAGTTGCCACCGAAATCAGCATGAATTTCACCATTCATCATATGGGCTCTTTTTTTGCTGTATGTGCTATCTTAAAATGTGCTAGGGTCTGTCTTATAAACGTATATTTTGGTAAATTAAGTATTGTAAATTGAGATGAAGGAGGTTAATTGTTGTACTGGAGTAATTACACAGTTTAAGTACTTAAGAAACTACATAGATAATTACAATATCTATAAACTGCGTAACTACTGCTAATTATAATAGCGATGTCTAGCTGAGTGGGGGGTAGCATGCACTGTAATGTTCATGGGTATGCCTGAAAACAAATATTTAACAATGTCCTTAGGCCACAGCTAACAGTACTGTTATTTGAAGGAAATTTTGGAAAAAGGGAGAAAAACTAAGATTCTTAGACTTACTCAGGACAAAATATGGGTTCATGTAAATTTTAATTTATTAAAATTTATCATAAAATTTAAGGAGGATATTATATTAGAGGGTGTCTTTATTTTTAAGTAGAGACATGTATATTGGAAGGAAATTCTGCTGTGCTACTGATTAAATGTCAGTTTCATCATGCTTCCTAAACTGCCTTGTCATGCTTTTGTGTTTAGCCATGCATGAATTTTATTTTTAATGATATTTAAAAAAAACTACGAAATCTGTTATGATTAGATCAATAATTCCATTCATGCATAAATTTTCAGATTTTTAGAGGTCCTGTAACGTTTTCACAATGTCAAATTTTAGGTTGTAGAGACATTAGGTTAATTACAAGCAGGACAGATGAAAAATATGCATTGCCTTCGCCGGGGATCGAACCACGGACCTCTGAAATACCGGCTCAGTGTGCTGACCATTACACCACGAAGGCACACTAAGAATGTGGGAGATATACCTTATAAGGTTACTTTCTGTGCCAGTATTGAAAAGTTGTGAACTGGTTGGCAACTAATTTTTGGAAAACTAATGTCAAAAAGGCAACAGCCATTTTCAAAATGGAGGTGTGCTTAGATTCCGTACAAGAACAGCTAATCAGTATAAGCAGGGAGTATCAGTTGTGAATCTCTTAACTTTGATAAGTCCGTCTTTTTTGTGCTGCTGTTCTCCTTATGTTTGTAACGAGTTGTTTCTGCTTAAAACAGTATAAGAGAACTGCACAAATTCATCATTGTACAACTTTGGCATTGCACACTGGCTAAAACAGACATCTGTTATGAGCATAACTGGGTTTCTTTTTTTATGCTGCTGTTCTCTCCATGTACAGAGTGATCTGTTTTAACTTAAACATCAGAGGATTGCATAATCATACAACTTTTTGCACTGTGCACCAGCCAAAACAGATGTGTTACGCACATACCTAGGTTACTCTATAAATACTTTTTAGCGACATTGTAGGTTGCCGTATAACGATTTTGGAGACATAGTGCTTATGAATGCCTTTTTGCAACTTTTCAGTAGGGATGCGGAAAATCAATAAGTACCAAGTTTAGTTTTTATTGCATTATTTTCTAATTTCTGTTTTATTTATTATATAATTTTTCATACTGTAATAATTTAGCTTCCTTCACTTTTTATGTGAAAAGTATGCTTCAAAATTATCATATTTTAAAATCTGGAACACAGTATCAGAAATAAACTTTAGGAACACATTTCCAAGCCACATTAAGTCACCATTAACTTCCATCTAGTACTAACAAACAGTATCAAAGTGAAAGGTTTCAGTTCTAAATTTAATTGTGTGTTATGAGACTGCAGTCAAGAAAATTTATTCATGTTTGTTGTAAAATATTGAAATGGTGTTCACAAATGTGGAAATCTTGATCTGACACTGGTAAAAATTGCAATATGCCCAACATTTTAAAAAGTACATAAAATGAATCTGATTTCTAACAAATTATGGGCACATATTTCTCCTTTATATGACTTTGATACTTTTTTGGAAATGTTATGGTAAATATTTGGTTATGAAAATTTTTTTAAGAAGGATACGAAATATAGGCTGTAATTGTTTTGCAAATTTCAGGATTTTCTTTACAATCATGTTAATTTTGTCTCTTTCATAACAGATTTACTATCTTATTCATGATTCATACGCATCATGTATGTTTTTAGTTGGCTGTCTTTATCAACAAAAAAGTACTTGTATTTCCTTTCTCATCCAGAAAGTTTATTTAAGTGTATTGTTTTTAAACACTGATTGTTTTATTACTGTGTCTTATTGTATCTAGATTTAATAAGAAAGTGTTAATAATTCCTAACATTATTCTAGAGAGAGTGATGATCGTTAGTGAGCATTATCTGAGTGGGTTACATGAAATTAAAATGAGGTTATTAATGAAAGAGTAAGTATAAATTTATATCCAGTAATGTTTTTAAGGTCTGTTTTATATGAATTGACATTTTATTCTTTTCTTGTATGTGTGAGTTACTGTTTGTTTCAATTTTCATTTGGTACTGAAAACTAATGTTTGTAAGTCAAGCAAATAATTCTAGAATGCTAATGTTTGGGGGAAAATATATGATTTCTAATTTGTCTTTTTCTTCCTTTATTGCGGAACGCATCCTGCTTTTTCACCATTTAACCAGTGAAATAAATTATATACAGTATTAGATATTTAATTTAGGTTTTGACCAACCGACGTTATTAGTCATCCACTAAATTGCGCTATTTCAAGGTACTTGGTATTTTCTGCTCTAACTTCACTATGTTTGCTACCTCTTTCTAATCAGAAATGGTTGCTAGAAAACGTTCAGCGACTGAGGGAAAAAAGAGGCAAATGGGAAAAAAATCGCAAAGAAACACGAATCTAGTACAAAGATTGTGAAGTTGGACTTTGCCATAAACCCTGTTTCAAACTCTGTCATACTAAACTACATCTCTAAGGTATTTTTTTCTCAGTGCATTTTATTTTCCTAAGTTTTGTAAATTTTACTTTTTTATATTATGTAATAAATAGAAACTAACTGTAATTCAATTCAAATTTATAAAAAAATATTTTTCTTTTGTGATAACATCTAAAATTGGTTTTTCTCACAGCTTAGTTTCTCATGATAAAAGTCTATGTAAAAACCTTTTCTAGCAAGAAAAAATACATATTTCAATTC
>KK115660.1:23464-53383 GCA_000611955.2 Stegodyphus mimosarum | reverse complement strand
CAATTTATTAAGCAATTTCGGTCCACAAATTGAGTTGAGCAGGCAGAGGGTTAATAAGGGCATTTCTTAAAATAAAGCAGTGAAATATTTTATTTCTGGGAATAACGTTTTTAAGTACTTCACTTGTTATTATTTATCACCTTATTGTTTTGCCTTGAATCCAGTTAAACATTTATGAAAAATTATGTTAACTGTAATTTATTGTTAATAGGTACTTTATGTCAATTATTGTTTTTTTTAGTATGATCATTTTAATGAACATTTTGCTCATACATATTCATTTATATTTAATGCTTTCATAAAGAATTACCAGCTTATATCTGTGTAATTTGCATAAAGAAGTTAAAACATATTCAGATTTGCATGCAAAAATATAATATAATATCAAAGAAATTGAAAGATAACTTGATTTATATTTTTTATAGGCCATGGATGTTTATTTTCTTATTTTTAGAAGCCTTCTAATTTTTTTATATGTGTGAATGTAACATGTATGGAGAAGCAGTGAAATAATGGTGAATGTTAGTGGGGGTGGGACTTTTATTTTATGTGCTTCTCTATTAAATATTTCTGTGTTTAAAAGGAGAGAAATTATTTTTCTTAAAATTTTATGCCAGAGTGCTTTACAGAGAAAAAATGAAAATAGGAAATTCTTTCAGATAAGTCTTGGATAATATCTGATATTTGATAGCTTCATAGCAGTTTAATCACAATTTAATGCCAAAAAAGTATATATCTTTTGATTCATTTATTGCTAAGCTGATGCTAAAACTTTAGAAATTGACTATGAAATGTTTCTATGGTATCTATTTTACCATTCAGTACCATTTATGCAAATTTTGCCATGACAGGCATGCTGTGCAGAAATCATTATTCTTCTCAGCTTACCTTTATCATGACCATAATACATTTCCAGTTTATGCAAAGAAATGTAATAAAATTTATCAGCTTTTTAGTCTTTTTTATTCATTTATTTGCCTATGCTAAACAAATATATATTTTTTATTTAAGTAATTATTAATTTCCCTTTGCAGCATAAATGTATTAGTTCGGAGCATCTTTGAAATTGTGGATGCTTTGTCATATCTACACAGCCAAGGAATAGTTCATCGTTGTCTTTGCCCTAGTAGTATTCGTTTCGATAGTGAGGTAATTATATTTGTTTTCATGCAGATTGTTTGAAGTGCATAAAGTTTTTACTTTTACAAGGTGGTCTTAAAAAAAACTTTCTTCATATATAAACCCCTATAACCCATAGCAGCTTATCTGCTCAACCAATTGAAACAAAATTTCAGATTGTTATTTGAAGGTATGATTTCAAACAATAGAGCTCACACAATTACAATTTCAGTGAAAAATTTTCAAAACTTTCTAATGGCAGCACCTCTTTTTTTTCCTGCGCAAATATATCAGTGCACTGAAAAATCATACATCACATTAGAATGAGACGTATGACAAAAAGTGCCGACGTAAAATATGTGCAGAGAAGGGCATTTTAAAGGGCCAGTGACAAAATGAGAGAAAAGGGGACAAAAAACTTTTTTTGGAATTACAAGTTTTCAACATGCCTACCTTCGGAGATAACACATTGCATTTGGGATATTGTTGATAACAATGGTAAACGTAACATCACAGGAAGAATCTCTATAAATTCACGTTTTATGCATCATCAATTCAGACAAATCTTGTGGATTTGATGTGTATACATTAAATTTCAGATAACCTCGGAACCAGAAAGCTATTGGAGTGCGGTTGGAGGATTGTGGTGGCCATGAAACTGCAAATTTAAGGGAGATGACTCAGTGTCCTAACTCTTTCTCGTATGTCTAAAGGAGACAATTCTATATTTCCTGTTCCATTTAGCCAATGAATAAAATTAGTTGTGCGTTTCTTATGTCTCAAAATTATAATTTTGGACATATGTTTGAATCATAACCAAAAAATATGATGTTAATGTATTATGTTAGGAAACATTTTTTTTTCTATTTATAGCTAACCACTGATCAAGTGGGTAAGATGACAGAACACCGGTAGTTCATTCTAAGTTCAGTTCTGGTGATTGAGGAAGCCTACTACATGGTGCTTTTGTAGTTTTTCTCATTAATATGAATGTGAATTAGCTTCCGTATAGAAATTCTTTCAGAAAGACACACCCTGAAGCAGAAAGCCCTTGAATGCTTTACCGTGATAAATGATCTAGCCAAGTCTTTTTATCTGCATTTGTTTTTTAACTTTTGAATGCCAATGTAAATGAATTTTCAAAACTGTTTTTCAGACTTATTTCAAACTTTTTTTATTTTTTGTGTGCTGGACAAAAGTATGCCATGTGCATGAAATGCAAAATGTAATTTTATTTTCTTAGATGTGTTTCTGTTTTTTAAGATAACAATATTTTTTCATTGTATTTTTGCATGTTGTTGTTCCCATTTTTGTAGTATTCGCAGTCATCCTTGTTCTGTATTCTAGGGTCATGTAAAGCTTTCCCATTATGGATTATATTATATGACTGAAGGTGGATCTACTGTCTCTTTTCCAATTGGGTAAACCTGTTTAATTGTAACAAATATTGTTAAAGTGAATTACATGTTTAAAAATGTGAAAAATATCTTCTTATCTATCTATCTGTATATAGATAGATAAGAAGAATATATATATAGATTTTGAATGATTAAATATACTCATTCAAAATCATATCCGTGTCATCCCTTTTCAAGGTTGGAACTAGTACTGCAACTGTAGACTGTAATACATGAATGTATCCCAGTTCCAAGTAGATGTTGCAGATAAGAATTTTTAATGATAAACTACAAAATTTTTCTTAAATGAGAAACAAAAAAAGTTATGTTTTCTTAGTTTTATATGATTGTCTATATCTGCTACCTTCAAAATATAACTGAAGCCCTGTTCACAAGAGCAGATTCATGGAGACTTGAAAACTGGTTTGTCCAAACTGTCATATTAAGGAAGCGAAGTAGCATTTACAGCTTGTTGATTTGAGAGTTTTTTTTTACTCTCTCTTAATTTGTTGGAATCGGATAAATTAAATAATGCAGAAGTTGTTATTTATGAAATATAAAAGAAAAACTTCCCATACTTGATGAAATTAGTTACGAAAACCAGTTAAATTAGTTTTAGAAATCAGTTACTAGTTTGAACAAGATTGCGCACTTAAATATTTGTTGAATGCTGATAACAAAACCATCACTGCAGAAATAAATCAAATATGATAGACTTGATGCTCTAGCAGTTTTAGTCATGTAGTACCTTTTATTAAAAATGTAAGAAAAAATTCATTTGTTTAACATTACTTTGCATATTTTTCCATGTGTGCTGTGTACCAATGTGTTCAAAATATCTGATTTCCTTTGCAGAGAAGTATTATTAATTTAAATGCAGGGTGGTCATAAAAGAACTTCCCGGTTATATGAAACTCTGGTGGCCTATCCATTCAACTAATTTCAGATATTATTTCATTATGAAATTTCAGATATTATTTGAAGGTATGTATTCGAGATTATGATGATTTAAAATAATAGAGATCTCACCTTGCAGTTACAGTAAAAAAATTTCAAAATTTTCAAATGACATCACCCACTTTCTTCCTGTGCAAAAATGTTTACCAGCATTACAAGTTTTCAATGTGCCCACCTTCGCAGATGATAATGCATTGCATGTGAGAGATTGTTGACAGCAATCATGAATGTAACATTTCAGGAGGAATCTGTAGAACTTCACATTTTATACATCTTTCAATTCTGACAAATCTGGATTTGATGTGTATACCTTAGATTTCAGATAACCCCAAAACTAGAAAACCAGAAATCTTGGAAAGACATTGGAGATTTGTGTTGGCCACAAAGATGCAAGATAGGTTTAGGGAAATAACTGTCTTGGAATATTTTACACATTATGATTCCAATAAAAGTTTTTTTCTCTCTCCTCTGTTGTGTTGTTATTGGTCCTTTACAACGTTCTTTGCAAATGTTTTATGCTGGCAATTTTCATTATGCATGTATTGCTCCAATACCATTTATGTTTTTCCTGTGTGCTGATAAATTTATACATGAAAGAATTAGGTGCTGCAATTAAAAAATTCTGAAATTTTTTCATTTTAACCATAACCATGAGAGTTTTATTGTTTTAAATCATCACAATCTCGACCTCTTCAGATAACGATATCTGAAATTTTATTTCAATTGGTTGAGTGGATAGACCACTAAAGGTTCATATATCAGGAAGTTTCTTTAATGATCATCCTGTATATTACCATTAGTTAAATTGGCAAATCAAATAAATGCAATTAACAATTTTTATATAATGTGAACTAAGTCTGAAATGTGTTCTTACGCATATAAGTAAACTATATATCAGTAATTTTCAGTTTTTTACCTATTTGACATAATTTAGTAAATTAGTTTATCTGACAAATTAAATTTATTTTATATTTTTAAATTATTAAAAGTATTAACTACTTTCAAGGTTACCTTATTTCTTTGATTCTAAGAGTTATTAATTGTAAGGCAATCAGGACCATCAGCAGGAGGAAAAAACAAGAGATTTCTGTAAAATGTAAATGAAATTAAATGTTAAAATGTATTTCACTAATACATTTATTATATCTCAATTTTATTAGTTTGGTAGACTTACTTGCAATAGTAGTGCCATATTCATCATTTTCCTCTAAACAAGTATCAGAATATGATTTTTGAACTTCATTTTGGTTTACCAAAGTTTACTTCAGACTCGGATTGATTCATGTGAGCCATCTCTCTCTCTGTTCTTTTTTTTAATTCTATAGTTTAGTGTCTTTAAAGCCTAAAATAGTATTAGTAGAATAAGATCTTTTGAGTGCATAAAAACAAAGCATAGATGTGGAGAAAGCTTGATTACTGCCTAATATCTCAGGATTCTGAGGGCCCACAAAATTCTCTGCCTTCTTCATAAAAGCAAGAAAAATGGGCATTAGAGGACTTAAATTGATTCTCCATGTAGAGTGCCATGCTGACTACCATACCAAAGAGCCTGCTTTTGAATTATGGAGAAGACATGGATATTTCTAAAAGTATAATGTATGTATGTATGAGGAGGCACTTAAAATACACAGCAAACCTAAATTCTCTTGAGAGGTTGGTTATGGGAGGATAGGCGGAAGACCCTCGGATCACTCCCCCTGGGGTGTTGTCCCTCAGAATTCCAAGTTGGTGCAGAAGCTTATCAGTTATCTAGGTATAGCATCTCAGTCACCTATGGTATTACAGAGGTATTGGGATTCCGAGTATGGATGCCGACGAGGACTGTCGCACACTTAGCAAGCTCCCGCTGACCCAGCTTCAAACTGGGATTTTTGATGTTCAAAATCAAAATTGTCAAATGGATAGCAGTAATGCCGATGAAATTCGGGATCAGGCTCCCTCTGTCCAATCTTCATCACCGGAGGATGAACGGATGAATCTAATTGTTACGTTTTACGACCTCAAGCAGCAGTTTGAGACCATTCAGCGCCAGAAAAGATTTATAAAAAAGACTCCCACGCCTCTGGATACTATTGGATACAACAAATTGGACACCGCAGGTAAGCAGATATTGCATAAGATCAATGATATTGCAAATATTCTTCATGTCCCTATTTTCCACCTTCTCGCGACCAAGGAAGAATTTTTGAATGTGCTTGAAACAGAGCACTTAGCCTAGATGGCAGCCGCTCAATCTGCAGAACATCCTCCTCACGAGGAGGAGAAGAGAATTACCCACGAGATATGTGGCAAACCAGTTCAAACCGGTTCTGCTCGTAAAAGGAAGAATCAGCCTGTGGATTCAGATGGTTTCATCACCCCCGCCACATGTAAACTAGGCAAACTGCCTGTAATTGATTTAACTTTGGATGCAAACATTTATTCTATGGACACCACTATTCAAAATTCTAAATCAAATAGCACAAATTCTAAAACTTCAAATTCCAAATCAAATAAAGAAAAGAAAAACAAATTTGAAAAGATTAAAGAATCTTTATTAAATGATTCTGTCGATGCTAGTAGTAACACACAGCAGACTGAGAGAAATTTTGAGGGAGAAACCAGTTTCGAGCAGGCACGTTCCACCACACCGCAGTCTGAGATCCCAGCTATTCATCTCAAAAGCAGCAAGAATTGGAAGACACAAGTGTCTTTTATGAGAGAAATTGCCCCAAATTTAAAAAGCATTCTGACTGGCATTCTGATATCTCAAAATTTTTGTACAAACAGAGCTGTAGTTCAGGGAGGTCTCTGCTGGATGAAGCAAGCCGGCATCCAGTTCAAAACTTTCGATCTAAAGCAGGACTGGCCAGTCAAAATTGTCATCAGAGGCCTCCCTGTTGAAACTGATGGTGAGGACATCAAAGAGGAAATTGGAGCAATGGGATTTAAAGTGCATCACTGTGTTCGGTTTTATCAGCCCAGCTCCAGATTTCCTATGCCACTTGTTACAAGTCATCCCACACCCTTTCCTCGATCATCTGTTCGCCGTCACTGACATGTGGGGCACAGAGATCAGCATTGAGCATTATTGCAGCCACTATGGCCCTACTCAATACTTTCGGTGCCAGGACTTTTTCTATTCATTGGAACTCTGCACCTTACCAATCTGTTGTGTCAGATGCTCTGGACCCCATTGGGCATGTGAGTGTACCAAGGGGCTTGATGTACCAGCAACTTGTTGCAACTGCAGTGGAGATCATCTTGCCTCATATTATTCTTGTCCTTGATACCTACGTAATAAATGGGCTCGTGGCAAGAAAACCATGCTTAAAAATGGGGCAGCTGTTCAGACAGCC
Organism: Stegodyphus mimosarum; assembly: GCA_000611955.2. Lineage (NCBI taxonomy): Eukaryota > Metazoa > Arthropoda > Arachnida > Araneae > Eresidae > Stegodyphus > Stegodyphus mimosarum. The sequence goes on along the minus strand of KK115660.1, from coordinate 46,572 downwards.
CCCCTCAGGGTTCTTCTAAGCCCACAGCAACAGCTGACGTAATACGTCCCATGCCTGCTCCCTCAAGCAACGTCAACTCACTGTCTTACCACCGAGCCCGGATTCAAAGCTAAGAATCCAAGACTGCCAGTTGCAGGAACCCCAGCAGTGTCAGCCACACCAGAGTGTAGTAATGATTCTAAAGATATCTTCTCATCTACACTAAAATGTTTAATCGAAATCTCCCGTGGCCCCATGGTAGATAAACATATTCTGCTTTTAGCCTTAAAAAAAGCTATGCCAAAGCTTAGGCAGGCAGATGCTTTGATGAGGTCATTTTATTTATATGAAAATCATGTTGAACTTTCAAATTAATTTGGTCAATTTTAGACCGATGTCTTCTGCTTTTCAGTCAAGAGCCTTTTTATAATGGCCTAAAATTCAACTGTAAATAGTAGCTCATTTATCAACAGAGAACTAACCATAGGCTCTGGAATGCCAATGGACTTCAGTTTAAGATCCATGAAGAATGAGACTTTATCGTAGAGCACGATCTTGACGTGTTTTTAGTCCAGGAGACTCACCTTACCCCAGGGAATACTCCCAAAATTGGGAATTATGACATTTATTGTACAGACAAGGTGTCACAAGGCAGAAATGCAAGTGGTGGCACTGGTATCTATGTGAAACGTTCAATAAGGCATCACATGATACCGTCCCCTGATATAAATATTCTGGAAGTGACTATTATTCAAGTTCTCCTTCAAAATTCTACCCTACTGACAATAGTATCAGTTTATTTACCTCCAACAGCATGTGGAAGGGCAACTTTCCCTGTAAGTGATTTTGATAAACTTTTAACTGTTTCAAATGACCTTATCATTGCTGGTGATCTAAATTCATGTCATACTGCCTCGTTTTGTCATAATAGGAACAGGTATGGCATTAGTCTAAATTCATGGTGCCAGAGTAACCATGTACAGATCATAGCGCCTACCCTCCCGACTTACTACCCTGTCAGAGGATCCCCCGCAGTACTTGATCTGGCTGCTTTTTATAATATATTTTTTCAGCATGAAATTAAAGTGGTGCAAGACTTGGACTCTGACCACTACCGTATTTTGATAACCTTAGATGTTCAAAATCGATACTCAAAATTACAGGAGCAAGTCTCAACAAATTAGGATGATTTTAGATTTATTTTGGAAAAAACAGCACTCCCTCCAATCCAAATTTCCAGCAATGCGGCCTTTGACAGGCAGATTAAAAGTCTGGAGTCTTTATTAAAAGAAGCGAGAGCTGTGGCTTCGAAACCTATTAAACATCCTGGTGCACGACTTACACCTGAGACTGAATTCAAAATGAAGCAGCGGAACTACTTGCGAATATTTTGGCAAAGGTCACACGATCCCAGTATCCGTGCCCAGTTTCACAAGATACAGAACGAGATAAGGACTGAAACCCGCTTATTAAAACAAGTGGAGTGGAAAAATTACATTGAGTCCTTAATGACTGAAGACAAATCAATTTGGCGTGCAGCAGCCTGATTACGCAAATATACACCCATTCCGCCCCTTCAAACATCCGATGGTGCACAGATGGCCTACACTGACTCAGAAAAGGCCAAGTTATTGCTGACAGCCTTGCTATTCAATTCACACCTAATAACGTCTCCTACTGTAACCTCCTGGTTACACAGGGGCACATCCATTCACGGGTTAAAGACTTTTTAACACAACCTATCATGCCTGAACTCAGGCCTACAGATCCTACTGAAGTTATGGTTTTTATTGATAAATTAAAACCCGACAAAGCTTCTGGCATAGATGCAATTTCGAATCTCATGATCAAAAGCTTCCCCATAATGTTTATCGTTTGAATCACAGTACTTATTAATTTTATGCTCAGGAGAAGCTACTTCCCCGACTGCTGGAAAATTGCAGCAGTCATCCCCATTCGAAAACCGGGGCAAAATTTAAATTTACCCATCAATTACAGACCAATTTGTCTGCTCCCATCTCTATCTAAGATCTATGAGTTTGTCTTACTTAATCACCTGAATGAATTCTGTCGAGATCAAAATTTGATCATCCTGGAACAGTTCGCCTTCCGACCTAAACACTTCACAATACACTAGTTAACTACGTGTAGTGGAATTCATTCATGAAGGCTTTCGTAAGTAAGAGAAAGCTGGTATTGTCTATCTTGATGTAGCCAAAGCCTCTGACAGCACTTGGCATGACGGAATTTTATACAAGCTCATGCAGCTTGGTTTTCGGGTCATTTCATTAAAATTATTAGCTCGTACTTGACCGGACGCAGTTTCCACGTGCAAGTTAACCACGACTTCTCCTCTCCTCATCACATTTATACCGGTGTCCCACAAGGAAGTCTTGTAGAGCCCTCAGTCCTTAACCTCTACGTAAATGACATACCTAAGGCCCCTGGTATCGATCTTGCTTTATATGCAGACGATACAGCCATCATTGTGCAACATTCCAACACCTCCGTGGTAATCTCTACACTACAGAGTTACCTTTCAGCCTTAGAACTCTGGCTCAGACTGTATAGAATCAAAATTAATTTCGCAAAATGTGCCACCACTTTGTTCATCCGAAGAAATATCCCAAGATTACCTAGTTTAATGTTCTTCAGTGAACCCATTTCCTGGGTGTCTTCTTCTAAATATCTTGGTGTTTATGTGAGAAAAAAAATAGCATCTTAGAATTAAAAGAATACAATATTTTTTTTTACAGTACCAAAACATATGCACATGTGCATAAAAATTATATCATTCACAGCTAGTAGTTGCAATGGCGTAAATTCATTTTCATTATTTATTTTAAGATTTTATAAAGTATTCTTTAGTTTATTACTGTAATTATTGTTTTGGATATTTTTCAATGTGCAGAGTGCATTGTGAAGAAATGTATAATGTTGTGCTCACTTGTATAATTAAATATCCATTTTTTTTTACTTAAAATGATTGTTACAGGTGGAAACTATTAGTTGTTAAATTATCCAAATCATACCACTTTTTTGTTTTTTATGCAGCATATTTCCAACTAAAATAGAAAAAATAATTTAAGAACATTCATAAAATGAAATATCTGAAGAAATGGTGAAGAATGCAAATCCTTTTTTTTTAATGGTGGGCACTAGCCATTCATCCCTGCTAGCCAAAAGTGGTGTTCATTTTATTATGGAACCTCCTATGAGGGGACAGACAATTTACATCTGTGCCATCTCTGGAATTCGAACCTGGACCCTTTGGTATCACAGTCAGCTCCCCTAACCATGATAATATCCGTGCGGCAGAATGTCAATTCTTCAGTACTGCAATCAGCGGGAAAGATAGCATGATTATTGCTTGTTCAGATACCATGCTTCTGAACATGTAATAAAGAAGAACCTGCTTCCCAACCTCTTTTTCACCTATTTCAACTGAATGACATCTGAAGAAGCTATACATCTGAACAGGGCTTTAATCATCATTTAAGGAAGGAAAAAAGCAATTAGCCACCCAGTCGGGATAGTGGCTAGTGATTCTGACTGCCATACTGAAAGGCCCAGGTTTGAATCCAGAGAAGGCAGGGATGTTTTGTAAATGTATGGTGTCTGTGTGGCAAGGGGCCACTCTAAATATGAGGTGAGCTGAAAGTTCTCTTGAGAGGTTGAGACCTTCAGACTCATCATGCCCCTGGGATGCTGTCTTTCAGAACTGGGGCAGAAATGAGCTAAAATGGGCTGTCACTTATATGGCACTCAAGGCTCTTCCCAACGACAGGTTCATTTCAGTTCTTGTCACAATGAATATTGTGAGCTTGTGCTGATCATTGTCAAAACAAGTAAGACTTGTAACAACAACAGAAAACAATTATTTCAAGTTAAGAAGAGCATTCTATTCTTCTAACATTGATAATATAATATATTTATGTATTGGATCTCAGTGTAGTTTTGTGCTTTTTAAATTTTGTTGTTCTCATTGTTTGATTATGACAGTAAGGAATAAATTTCTGTTTTTCTAAGACTTTTGTTTTATTTGATAGAGTTCCTAAGTATATGGCACCAGAAGTTTTAGCACGGGGTCTGCATGATATTGCGTCCTCCTCAAAATGTGATATTTGGTCTCTCGGAATTATAGTATTAGATTTAATAATGGTATGTAATACCACTGTCATATGCTGCCATTCTCTCCTTTAAACATTTTATACATTTTTCAATACAATAAATAACATAGTTGTTAAATTCCTGTGTTTTTATTAAAAATATTAAGCATTTTATTATTATATACAGTTAATTTTACCTTACCAGTACTTATAATGTCATTTTAAAATATTTGTGTTTCCATAACTTTATTTTAAGGTTCAGCTGCAGCTTGATAGCTGATTCAATATCCATCGCTGTTGCATATTTTGTACAGGGCTTGTATAGTCCTTAAAACTACTTGAGTTTTTTGGAAATTTGGCCCTTTAAAAGTCCTTACTTTCAGTCAAAATCAACAAAAGGTCCTTAATTTTACTTATCTGACATTTCCGTCTTTTTTTTTTACTATTGCCATTATGAGTGTGAATTAACATTTTGAGGAATAATTTTTGGCCATGCATTGACAAATATGTATTTGATGGTAATGCTTGAACTCTTTATTACTACTAAATATAAATGTTTTTAGGCACGAGACGCTCCCTTGATTAAAGCAAACATTTTGAAATTATTTAATTTTTATGAATGAGAGTTTATAAAATATTACATCAAGAAAGCATTTTCCTCTTTTGAAATGTGAGTTCTTTTATTATGCTGTGCTAAATTTGCTGACTTATCAACATTTTGGCACTTTCAAGATCAATTTCTATACAAAATATTTTATTCGGAGATTTGTGAATTTTTGAATGATTTTTTCCTACAAACATAGTAACATTCATAAATATCATAAAAATAATGATAATATGTTAAAATTATATTTAAGAAATGGTGTTCAAATGAGACATTTTTATTTTCTCCTGCCTTAGTTTACAGTGATATTATTACTTTTAATTTTTATGATTTAATAATATTTTGATTTTGAAAAATAAAAAATAATAAATGTTATAAATATAAAGCGCAATTTCTGAAACCCTTTTGATAATAAAACAAAAAAAGCTATTGTAGTTATTTTAAGAGTAATTTCATGTATCTTCTTTTATATTTTTTCATGTTAAATGTTTCCTGTGTAATTATGGCAGAATTTTTATATGTGTATTAGTTTTCTCTTGAGAATCAATTCACTTTGCACTTTTTTCTCCAAAATATCATCGAGCTTTTTCCTCTTACGGAGTTAGTAGGGATATTAAACCTAACATCTCGGAAGATTTAGAAGGCTTTGGGAAGATTTATAGACCTCCAATTTCATAAAAATGTGGCGGAAAGAAAAGTATCTTCATAGGAAATTTCTTATCTTTTAAACAATTTTTGGAAGAGCAGTGAAAACAAAATTATTTGAATTTTCTCCTTGAGATCCCAGAAGTCTTCCTCTTAACATGTTTATCTTTTCTTTATTTTCTTATTTTTCTACTAGACATAAGCAGTGAAGCAAGTAAAGAAAGCAAAAAAAAAATTAAACTAACAATTTATTGAAAAATTCATGTTATATGCTTCAGTGCCATACATAGCTCAGTGCATGTCCTAAATTCTAAAGGTTTTGCCATCCCTAGATTTTGTTGTTCGATACTTCACTATATGCTAAGAATTATGCCACACTGGTTTTGACACCTGCCCTGACCTTATATCATTTCATATTTATTCTCCATGCTTATATTGAAGAAATAAAGGCAAGAGTTTCTTCTATCCATCCTAAATCTAAGCTCTTTTTTAGAATAACAGAAATCTTTAATAATATCACAAAATTCTAAAATGAAGTGGCAAACTCATTAAAGAAGAAATTGATTTTATAAAAGAAGTTATTTTTCAGAGGTACATTCAGAAGCTTCAGTGAAACATTAACAAATTAGAACATGAAGCAGAGACTAGTGGGATCATTTACTTATTTATTGAAGCAAATAAACCTTAGAAAAGATGTTGAAGTGAAGGAAATTGATGCAAATTGCCTAAAATATCTGGAAATTTTTCTAATTAAAAAGATGCATAGGTATTTTGTTGTTTGTTGTTGATGCAAAACATAAATGCTTAAGAACTTTTAATGTATAATTATATGAATATCATTTTAGACTCAATATATAAATTGTAATTGTAAGAGTAAATCTCTTATGACTAAGGATTTAATTATTTGTAACTAACTGCTTACCCCTAAAAGTTAGCTCTACATGTTAAGGTGAGTTATTGCATTTCCTTAATCCTTATTGTGTATGTAAGATACAACACAAAAATGTAAAAATTAACATTAAACTTTATTCCTTACAACTAGTGCGACTTAAGGTAATACAAAGCAACGTATCAATGCTGGTACTTCAAGAACTTATTAGAACTTTAATTAAATACTATTTATTAACTAGGTTACAACTGTAGCAAATTTACATGAAGTTATGACACTAACTAGATCAGACAAAGTGCAGCTAACTTTCAACATTTATCAACCATTTTATCGTCAGGTCTTCACATCTGTTCTGATGAGTGGCTGTCTAATTAAGAAGTCGGAGGCAACAGCCAAGCTTCTGTTATTGGTCATGTTGATTATTATTTTGCTTCTCAATTTAACTTATGCAGACATAAAATCTGCTTAAATATTTGGACTAAACAAGCACATGGTGGAATGAAGCATAAAACAAAGAATCATTATAAAGCTATCTGTTAGTAAAATGTAATAAAAAGTCACTAGTCTTCTTTAAAATATGTGAGACTGTTATAAATATAAAATGTAAATGTTTCAAGAAATTTTATAATTTAATGCTAATTACTTGAAGTTAATTTTATTCTTAAATTTGTTTTATAATTAAGTTAAATATTAGATTAGGTTTAATAATACTGCATCCTACTTGGAGATTTATTTTATTCTTACAAATTACAAAAATGTTATTACAAAAGTGAAGTTCAAGTGTAGATAATTGCTTTAATGCATTCATTTCCTATTGCTGAAAGGTCCTTAATTTTTTTCATTGATGGTCCTTAATAGTACTTAATTTCCACGTGCAGCAATGTTTACAGACCCTGTTGTATTGTACCTTTGTGTGCGTATGCCTGAAGCCTTTCCCAGCATCATTTTCTGTACTATATCATGGTAAGTCTAATCCATGACTAAAAATATTCTGAAATAATTAAATAACCAAAATAACATCCCCTCCCCCCCAAAAAAAATTAGAAGCTTGACATTAAACCCAGATTTACTGCTTAAAAACATTTGACAGCGTTTAGTTCAATGCTTCTTTTGCTAGAAGGCTATTATTAAAGATACTTTAAGATGTGCTGTATATCTTTTGTTAAACAGTAAACATTTACATCGCAAAACTAGAAATTTTGTTATCAATGCAATTTTTATGCCTTTTTTCTTAATAGGAAGAACCATTGTGGAATGGATTAGAGCTTGAAGAAATATTAAAAGAAATATATTCACTTGTTAAATTAGGTAATTGTGATAAGTTTATTTTTATAAAAAGTTCTCTTTTTAAGTTTTTTAATTATTTTACATATTGCTGTAGTTTGCATTGTTTTATAATGGTGAACATGATGTTTTTGTTAAGCATATTTCACCTGTCACTGTAGGTATTTGTTTTGTTTCCAAAAAATTAGAGTAATTCTGTTGTTCAATCCATTAGTGCAAATTTAATGGTAGTTTGATCTCGCAAACTGTTTGCTGGTAAAAAAGGTTTATAAAACATTTTTAGGATTTTTTTTTTTGGAATTTTGAAAAGAGCTCAATTCTCCCCCCCCCCTTCTATGCTTATATGTTATGTAGAATAAAACTGACGACTTCCATCTACAGGACAAACATTTATTTATGCTTTGAAGATGTAGAAACATAAGTAAGATACATGAATTACAGAGTACTTAGCGCTTCTCGCGTGCATCCGATACTCACCACAGACTTTGGCTAACTCTTTCTGGAAAAAATATTACGCAGCAGAGAGCTTGCTTATTATGCGCATGCGCCAGGAGAATCAACGGCGGGTGCCAACATACCCCCTTTCGACGTTGATTCTCCTGTTCCTGAAAGTAAAACAAAATACATATTAGACAGTATTCAGTCCTATAATTTTACAGCAGTTCTGATGTTTAACAGGTGTCAGGGGTTTGGTTAACATATCAGCTCCCATTTCACTGGTAGGTATGTACTGAACATCCAGTTCGTCGCGTTCATATACTTCACGCACAAAATGATGGCGAATGTCTATGTGCTTTGTACGTGAGTGAAACACTGAGTTCTTTGTAATTTTCTGAGCTCCTTGATTGTCGCAGTATATTGTTGTTGGACTTTCTATGCTGTAACCCAGCTCTTTCAGGAAACGGCGCAGATAGACGGTTTCTTTGGCGGCTTCAGACAGAGCCATATATTCCGCCTCCGTTGAAGATAGAGCTACACTATGTTGTTTTCGTGATTCCCAGGTTATGGCAGAACCACTTAGTATACATACAAAACCTGTGTGAGATTTTCGATCATTGACATCTGATGCCCAATCTGCATCCACAAAGGCGATGAGTGGTTTTCCTGTTTTTGTATAAATTAGTCCTTGATCTTGGGTCCCCTTTAGGTATCGAAGTATTCTTTTCGCAGCATGCCAATGTTCTTTTCCTGGGTTGTTGTTAAATTGACTTAAGAAATTCACGGCGTATGTGATATCTGGCCTAGTAGCTACTGAAAGGTACATAAGTGATCCTATCAGATTTCTGAATGGAACATTTTTCATGTCAGCGATTTCGTTTTCGTTTTTTGGACTCATCTCCTTTGATAATTTTTTGCAGTGATCTATAGGTGAAGCTACGGATTTAGCATTTTGCATATTGTACCGATTTAAAATATCGTCAATGTATTTCTTTTGAGAAATTTTAATTGAATTCTCATTTTGGAAAAATTCTATGCCTAAACAATAATGTAATTTTCCTAAGTCTTTCACTTTAAAAGCAGAAGCTAAACTATCGCGAATTCTTTCATACGTTTGCTTAGAATCGGTAAAAACGATAAGATCGTCTACATATACAATTATAATTGTTTCACTGCTAGACGACTTTTTAATATAAACACAATTATCTGAATTAAGAGATTTAAATTTCATGGATTTTAATTTTTCATCTAACTTTTTGTACCACTGACGTCCCGACTGCTTAAGACCGTATAACGATCGCTTTAAAAGACACACTTTATCTGAATTAGTTTCATCGCGAAAACCTTCGGGGATTTCCATATAGATTTCTTCATCTAAATTTCCATTTACATAGGCCATTACAAAATCTAATTGGTAACCTTTCAGACTGTGTTCTACAGCGTAGGCTAAAACTGTTCTTATAGAACTTAATCTAGCAACAGGGGAAAAGTTTTCAGTGAAATCAAAACCAGGGGTTTGGGCACACCCTTTAGCAACTAGCCTAGCTTTGTATTTTTCGATAGTGCCGTCGTGATTGTATTTTAATTTAAGAACCCATCTACTACCAATAACTTTCTTATTTTCAGGTCGATTTACCAATTTCCAAGCGTTTTCTTGAACAAGGGAATTATATTCTGATAGCATAGCATTACGCCAATTTTCAGCATATGGTCCATTTAATGCCTCTTGCACCGTAGGATTAATGCTTTCCTCAACAACATTTTGAATTTGTTCATTTTTATTTACAACTGTATACTGATATTCCGTTTTAGGCCTTCCGGGCAAACCTGTTTTTATTTTCTTGGGTCGACCAGGCCCCCTTTTAATCAGGATAGGAGACACTGATTCGCTTTCTAAATCACTTTCGCTTTCATTTTCAGATTCAGAGTCAGTTGGCGACACCTTGCCGTTCAGAGGTGATGATTTATCACGACATAGTTTGTTTATAATTTCCTCATCCGGAGCGAAAGGCAGAGATATTTCTTGTTCTGAGTCATAACTAGAGCTGTTTTCAAACTCATTAACAAATTTTACGTCTCTGCTTATTATTACTTTATGTGCCTCAGGATCCCAGAGTCTATACGCTTTTGATTCATCAGAATAGCCAATAAAAATACATTCTTTAGACCGAATATCAAATTTGCCTATTCCTGGCCTTTTTAATGGAAATGCTTTTTTTCTGAAGTGAGAGACAGCTGGCACTCTGCCAAACATCACTTCATAAAGTGTTTTTGTTTGACCTTTCAAACCTCGCGTAGGACAGTGATTTCGAATGTAAGCAGCCGTATTGACGGCTTTGGCCCAGAATTTATGAGGCAGATTGGACTGTAATAATAAACATCGCGCCATTGAAACTAAAGTGCGATTTAATCTTTCGGCGACTCCATTCTGGGCTGGTGTGTAAGGAGTGCTCTTTTCGTGTTTTATTCCCGCGTCATTAAGAAATTTATTAAAGTCTTTCCCTAAGTATTCTAGCCCGTTATCCGTTCGGAGAATTTTGATTTTGGAGTTAAGTTTATTTTCAAAAGATGCTTTGAAATTTATAAAAGCTTCTTTAACTTGTTCCTTAGATTTCAGAAAATAAACATGAACGTATTGAGATTTGTCATCGATAAATGTTGCGAAATAAAATGATCCGCCTATTGATTCTACTCTCATGGGACCACACAAATCAGAATGAATTAGATTTAACAACTCAGTACTTCTACATTCAGATTCTTTGGGAAGGGGGGTTGCAGTTTGTTTACCCTGAATGCATACCTTACAGATAGAAAGAGAGTCATTTTGAGAAAAAGAAAGACCTCTAACCATGTTATTTAATAGAAGTTTTTTAAGATCGTTTTCATTTAAATGGCCAAATCTTGTATGCCATTGATCTATTTCTTTAGCAATTGATGGAGATTCGAACATTGGCATGACATAATAAAGATCATTTTCGCGTTTAGCTAAAATTACTGTTTCATTATTAGAATTAATTATTCTAGCACATTTTTCTTTGAAAATTACTGAATAATTATTTGCAGTTACTTTAGATACAGAGATTAAATTATTTTTTAAATCAGGCACACACAATACATTTTCGAGTTTGATACTTTCGGTTTTAGAACCTATGTGAACTTTAAATTTAACAGTTCCTTTCCCGATAGCTTTAACTATTTTGTTAGCAGCTAATTTAACATAAATATCACCTACCTCGTGAATTTCTTGGAAAAGTTCTTTGCTGTTACACATATGTGATGTTGCACCACTATCTAGACAAAAAATGTCTTTAGAATCACTATCTGTGCATGATGCGGCCCTTTCTTGTTTCACCGAATTCTGATTTTCTGCAGACATCGCAATTTGTCCAAGGCGTTTGCTTTTATTTTCCTTGTTTTTCTTCCTACATTCCGATGCTCTATGCCCGTATATATTGCAGAAGTTGCATCTGTAGTTAACTGGATACTTTCGGTTTGCAGACGTCTCTAGTTTCGGTTTAGGAACCGGTCGTTGATTATACTTCCGATCTTTTGAATAGAATGCTTGTTGTGATTCACAATACGATGAATTTTTATTTTTGCGGGCGTTAGCTTCTTCCAGCAGTTTAATTTTCAACATGTCTGGAGCAGGCAGTTCATCACGAGATTCAATGGCAATTCGAAAGCTTTCATAAGAGTCCGGTATGCTATATAAAAGCAATATTGTTAGAAAATCATCCACAATGTCGATTTCCATCTCTTTTAGCTTGTCCACAAGAATGAAAAAATCATTTAGGTGATCAGTCATTTCTTTAGTATCGGTCATTTTTGTAAAAAGCAATTTTTTTAGAATTGTGGCCTTTCTGGCTGGCCCTTTCGATTCGTAAATACAGCGCAATTTACTCCATAGTTCATGGGATGTTACACAGTTTTTTACTTGTGTAAGTTCACTGGGTGAAATTGATAGGATTATATCCGCTCTTGCTTTTTGGTCAGTAGATTTCCATTTAGCATAACCTTCATCACCAGTTTCTGGTTTCGTAATTTACCCAGTTACATAGTCCCAACGATCATTTTTAATCATTATTGCTTTCACTTGCAATTTCCACGTATCAAAATTGTCCTTTTTCAGCTTTTCAATTGAAAGTGTATTTGTGGTCATCATTTTCGATTTCAGTCGACTCAGCTTAGCTTGCCGAAAAAATTTTACACAGATGGTTGTATTGCGCAGTTATGCAATGCCTGGGCCCATAACCAATGTAGAATAAAAATGACAACTTCCATCTACAGGACAAACATTTATTTATGCTTTGAAGATGTAGAAACATAAGTAAGATACATGAATTACAGAGTACTTAGCGCTTCTCGCGTGCATCCGATACTCACCACAGACTTTGGCTAACTCTTTCTGGAAAAAATATTACGCAGCAGAGAGCTTGCTTATTATGCGCATGCGCCAGGGGAATCAACGGCGGGTGCCAACATGTTAAAAAAAAGTTGTTTTTTCTTATGATTTATCTATTTGACCTATGATAAATTGATGTGATCATGTTAAGTTTCATAGGGTAATAAAAGTTATTTTACTCCTGCTTTACAACTGCACACAGGGCATTTTGATACTCGTGGGAGGCAATATTTAAACAACATTTATTAGCCCATATTTGTATAATTACTTATTTGCTTTTCACAGTTATAACCTTCTATTCATTTCAGTAATTTTTAAAGAAAACTAAAAAACAAAAATTTTAAATGCCAAAGTAATATATATCGAGTGACAACAAAGCTTATGATCAAATAAAAGTTGGCATGCTATTCATAGGGTTAATGCAAATTATAATTAGCTGTTCAATATTACCCATGCTTTAAAGTTCACAGCAATTTGATTTGTAACATTTTGCAGCTCCAGGCAAAAAATTATTTTTAATTTCAATGTAACATTGAAAAACTATTTTGCTGAGCCTTCTTCTTGGGGTTGTTCATTGGTCAAGTATGTACAGTACAGTTAAAGATTATAATATTGCTAATATTGCTTTATACTATCACAGTAATGCTGAAAGAACTGCCCCTTTTATTGATGATTATCAGTAAAAAATTAACATTATTTTACAGAAGTAGCTAATAAAAACTCATCTCAATAAGCACCCTTTAAATTACAGTTTAAATAGTTGCTTTTTTAATTAATGTACTTCAGTAATAAGTAAACTGTTATTACTGTTATATTTCATTCTGAAATATACAGAAATGTACACAAGTGTTATTCATTTCAGTAAAATTCAACTTTAAATATTTCACTCCTCTTATACAGGATTTTCTCCCCTTTTTCTTTCTCCCTTTCCTAAAATCAATACATCTGAAGATGCTGGAAGATTCAGAATTGTTGCCTTACACTACTGTTAAAGCAAATTTCATTCTCTGACTGCAACTGAAATATGTTTCCTTTCCTATATCAGGAAAGACTAATAACTTAAACAACTTTTTACTTTTATTAAAATAAAAGCTAAATCATAAAAAGGGCCAGTAATAATCCAATAATAAATAAGGATGTTACGTAATAACTTTGATCAAAAAATTACTCAAGAGTTAATGCTTTAAAATTGCTTGTTTCTTTTTATATAATTGTTAACTTCCTGAGTATTAGTTAATATTTATAAAATATACTAATAAGTCAAACACATTTTAAAACTAATTTTGTGTATGCTGCTAAAGGGCATGCATATTATCTAGGTATTGAATCATATTAATGACTGAATTTTGGCGAAAATTAAATCTGTAGTTGAATTTTTGTTTTTAAATATTCATAGTTTAACAAGTGATTATTTACTAGGCATCATGTATTATTAATGCAAAATGTTTTGACATTAGAAACATATAGTAAAGTCTTTCCAAATTTTTGCGCCATTTCGTAACACTACCAGGATTTACATTATTAACACTGCCAGGATCTTAATCAATCTTAATCAACCTGTATAGTGTGTGCATTGTTGCCTGACGTGCTAAATGATTTAAAAGCAATAAATATATTTAATAATTTATATTTTTTTTGTATCAATATATCTACAGGGTTGCCACGCTACCTGAAAAACCGGGAAAAGTCAGGTAGTTCAAAAACTGACCAGAAAAGTCAGGGAATTTAAATATTTTAGTCAAAATCTGGAAAGGTTGGGGAATTTTATATGGCAATCCTAAACAAACCAATTTTTGTGCCAACGTTCGAAGCGATCACTTTCTTGGTGAATTATATATCGTATGAGCATCATTTGGGGAGCTTGCATCAAGCCAGTTTTTGCAGGATTGTCTTTTAGAAAGACAAAGCAAATTTCCAGTAACTTTGGTTTGCGGTAACCTCGAGAATCAAAAGACTCGCATGCATATGTACAGTGCGTGTTGAACAAAAGAAAATACCTTCCCATTCTCGTATAAAACAAAATGGTTTGGTGCATGGTATTTGGCAACATTAGGATGAGCAGTAAACGGGTCATTTTGGAATTTACGACAATTTGAAAATCATGCCAAGGCCGTATCATATACTAGGATTTCACCACAAAAACTTTTAAACCTTTTTCTTTTCTTTTTAATAAATGTATTATTTCTTATTTTGTACTAAAATAATAAAAAAAAAAAAAGTAATCGGTCATCTAAGCTAACTATAGTCGCCAAAATATCACTGATTATTGTAATTCAACTTTTAATTTTTTTATGTAATTAACTTTAATGTTATTTGTGTCATTTAATGTAGCTTCTCCCTTCTAAATTCATTTATTATTAGTTGATAAAGCTTTCAAGTTTCAGGCAATTTTCTTTGGCATACTCGTAAAACTAATTCTAACAGTATGACCATCACGAAATTTTAAGTACATATTTTTTGCTTATGTCTGCTGCTAAATAAATATAAAATGCCTGAATTTATTTTAACATATCATTAAATAGATTTTTTTCTTTTGTTTAGCTGCAAAATATCTGAAAAAGAAAAGACTTTTTAAATCCAGAATGGGCAGATTTTAATTTCAACCTTCAGTGGAGAAAACGCATCCTATTACAGTTATAATAGTAATGTTTTGGGATCATAAGTAATTGCCAAATTTTTGTGCTTTCAAGTGGTACCATAATTAACTTACCTCTCAGTATAGCCAACACGCACCATGCAGATAGACTGAAATTTTAAAACACATCTGGAAAAATCAAGGAATTTCATTCTCCTGTTTGAGTGGCAACCCTGTATCTAATTGATGTAATCGCCACCCAAATCAATGTAGTCATTAACTTTGCTGGCTGTTATATTATTGCGATGGGGCTGAAATCCTGAAGAAGGCTTTGATATTTGTAAATTTACTGTGTTTTTGCTATATGGGACATTTAAAATACATGATGTATCAAAAATCTTTTCAAGTGGTTGGTGGTAGAGGAGGAGGGATGGGAGACCCTTTGATCCATCTTCCCAGTGTATTTAATAAAATTGGGCCAGAATTAGGCAGAATAATACTGTCACCTATTAAGTGCCCAATGCCCATGCCAATGACACATGCAGTTGCTTCACCCTGTGATGAAGTTTATTGACTCATTCTGATGTAGTTGTTAGGTATGTATACATATAGATATAGCTCTTGCCGTTGACAGGTGCAGTTTTGCACTCCATGCCATGATGAATTTCATGGGCTTGTTGTGATGTTACTGTCTGACAAGTGAGTTAAGTCACTAAAAAATATATATATACATTAGTTTCCAAAAATTAGGAAAAAATCACAAAAATAGCAATAACTCGTTCAAAAATAAGCCAATCCTTATAAAATTTGAATATGTTGTTAAATAAGAATTGCTGAGTAAAACCACGATATGCAAATTAGTGGCGCTGCAATTGAAATACATCATTTGTGAGGAGGAAGTCTGCAAATTTCACTGTGATACTGAGATAAGAAATTTGGGATAGCCAATTTGTAACAATGACCTCCAGGCATCATTTGCCCGAAGAACTGTTTTGGAGAGCTATTGGAAGACTAGAGACAGGATAAAGTCAGACAGAAGTGGCCAGATGACCAATTGTAAGTCCTTTTGTTCATAGATTTTGTCAACGATTTCTGACCACAGATTCAGCATCCAGGAGGTTCAGCCAAGGGTGGTGAACTGTTACAATGAGTGCTGATGACCGATATTTGTTATAATGCACACAAAGTAATAGAACCTCAACTCATCCTCCCTTACTGCAGCCACTGGAGGGTTGATGCCAATGCCAACCCCATGCAGAAGGCTTCACAAATGAGATCTCTATGCAAAGCGATGAGCCATTTATATGCTATTCACGTCACATCATAGGAGGGAACATTTGAGGTTGGTACATCACACTGGACAGCTGATCAATGGCAGGTTGTTCTCTCTGCAGATGATTCCACATTTAGTCTTCAAAGCGATAGTAAATGTTATCATCCATTAAAGATTTGTGTGGAGGCAGTGTCTGTGTTTGGGGTGATATCTCTTTGTGTGTATGCGCAGACCTCCATGTCTTCCCACATGGAACCATTAATGCTCAGGTCTACAGAGAAGACATCCTTGATGCTTATATATGCCCTTATGTGGGGACAATAGGTGATAATTTCTTGTTACAGGACAATGCTAGACCGCATATGGCTTGCATTGTGTATGATTATCTTCAGCAGCAAACAATTAACCGCATGGAATGGCCAGCTCGATCACCAAACCAGAATCCTACTGAGCATGTTTAGGTTGCTTTAGGAACACATATAGCTGCTCTCAATGCTCCTCTTCAGACCCTTGCCACGCTTGCAACTGCTTTGCAAGACCAATGGCTCTCACTTCCTATGGAACTGATAGACTGCATAGTTGACAATATTGCACATCATTGTGTGTGTTGTATTGCTTCTAGGGGAGATCATATTCCATATCGAAAGTAATTTTCCTATACCAAACTGATGCATCCTATTTATTCATTTTATACTTATGCTGATTTCTATAATACCATAATGTCTGGTGATGCTGTGCGTCAGTTTCATTAAATTCTACATGTAACTTTTTTAGTAATCGTCATTTTTGTGCATATTTTTTTAGTTTACTACCTTGGTATGTTAAATGAATAACAGTTAACAAGCATTTATGAAAGTCTACAGAATTTCGTTTCTAGCCATTGTAAAGTGTAGGAAAATATTGTACATTCATTTATTAAATATAGGCTAGAAATTAGAACTCGTGTTCAGTTTATTAGTGTAGCAGGATATTTTTCAGATATAAAGTTTAAAAGGTAAGAGAAATGAATATTGCTTCTCTGTTTTATATGTAATTTTATACAGTATATGTTGCATTTGCAGTTTTGGTTTTCTTTTAATATTGAAGTTCCTTTATTTAATATGAATAAATATCTGTTTCAGAAAATGGTTCTGATGTTTTGTCTTCCCTTCTTAAAAAGCATAATGCTGTTTCAAAATTTGAAGTGAGTGCACTATATTTATAATATAAAATTTGAAAGAATGTCTTTTTTTTTCTCAAGTAATAAAGTAGGTAATACAAAATGTTTCAGTTTATATGCTATGTATTTAGCTGGATATTTATATGTTTATTTGCAGGCTCTTCCTACTAACATGCAGTTGTTCATTTCTGAATGCTTAAATGTTTTGCCGCATAATAGGTATGTTTTCTGATACATATTTATGATGTGAACTGTTGTATCTTACATTTATTGATCTTGGTACTGTCATGCAGATCCAGGATTCTATTTAAAATTACCATATTTCCTTTCTTTATAGTAAACTGCCATTACTTGGAAACTTACTGTTGTTTTATAAATTAGTCAGAAAAGCCAACTTACAACTCTTCTGAGTACTTGCAGCTCAGTATGCAGAAATTGTAGATAAGATTGCTAAATTTAAGTTCTGGACTTTTAAAAGGCTTCCATCCCAACATAAAGCTTATCATGGTTTCAAATAACAGATTTTACCTCCCCATTGAGGAGGTTACTCTTTAGCCATTTTCATGTAACTAAAATTTTGAAGGATTTTTTTCAATGTTTGTGCTGCATTAAATTTTTTACTCTTAATTTTAAAATTATTAAAAGGTATTAGCACATTCTAATTGAAAACACTTTTTATACAAGCATTATGGTATCTGTCTAATTGAAAGTATTTACAGGCCAGATTCTCAGAATTTGCTTCTGCATCCTCTCTTTGTTGAATATGAGATGAACTTATTGCCAAGAAGCCACTATGAACGTTTGTTCTTGTCCACGCAGCTAAAATGCAATAAACCTATGAGAATTGATCAAAATTCTTTGATTGGTAAGTTTTCTTTTCTTTGAAACTTTTACACATTTCTTCTGTAAGCATGTGAAAATGCATATAATGTAACAATAAAATTTAGCTGTACTATAATTCTCTATGAAAATCATAGCACTCAAATACTATGATTTTCATACAGAAAATCGGGTACTTCTTATTAGTCTCATGGGCAGTCTGAACAAATATTTTCTTAAACAGAGCTTTAAAATTTAAAGCTTTATGAAACAGAACGATTCATTATTTTACATTATTATATGATTTTATTGTAATTTCTAAAAGTATTTCTTTGTCTTAAAACATGTCGTTTATACAAAAATATTATATATTTGTTTTCTACAAGTATAAAGTATTATGGCAATTGTACCTTTCACAAATTTCTAATGCTTGAAAAAATTTAGTTTTCATACTTTCCCTTATGAGTTAGATAAATTCAAACAAATTTCCACTGAAAAGTTCCTCCTTTAATGCATTTGTCCTCACAGGCAGGTAGCTTTCATAAATTATATGCCATAACTGAATAATCCTAACTCTATTTGTAGTTTCATGATTTGCTGCCCTTAATATTCTAAATGGCATATCAGTGTATGTAAAGTGCTTGTATGGAATCCTTACACGCCAGAAAAATTTTATGTGGATATAGAAAACGCATTGTTCCAAAATTTTCATTTCCACATTGGCTGTAATTTGTGGGGTTTTTATAAAGAGAGCGTGAACTGAGCGAGAATTCCATTGAGTTTTTTGAAGAAATTAAAAGTTGGAATTTTTAAAATGTGCTATATTCTGTAAGATGCGAGAGGATCTGACATTTGTGTGTACAAAAATGTAATCATGGAAAATTTTCTTCTAATGAAATATATTGATTTTCCTGCAGTGATGATGTGGTTTGTTTCTCCTATTTATAATTAAGGGCATGATTGTTAATTTTTAATGGATCACTTAACAGATTGCAGCATTAAGTATTGAAAATACTTATTTACAGTAAATTAATAATTTAACTATAGTTTATTGGGATTTTAAAAGTATAGCAGGTAGTAGTTTACCTCCAGTGTTTCTGGAGTACAGCCATATTAATTTTAGATTAAAGTATATGTCAAATTCTGTTACAAAGTTGATATGTCTGAAATGGAAATGGAAAATCAGTAAAGAAACAATTTTTCTTGAATATGATAAAAAATATATCAACTTATGATTCTATAATGCATATAAATTCATACAGTACATATAAAAGAGCAATATAGGGAGCAAAACTTAATGAAAAGTTTTTGATTTGAAAAAAAAATAGTTATTTGGATGAACTCAGTAGAGTAAAAAAACATTTCGAAATTCACTCCTTTCTTCAATTTCGTTTTTAAATACAGTAATGTAAAGGGATATATATAGATTATGTCCATATGGAAATTCCGTGCTTAAAACATGTACATACATTACTCAACATTGAAAAGGCAACATCAAGAAGGAGTTGCCAAAAAGTGGTGAAACTGGGCAAACGGAGAGAGACAGCAATAAACAATAAGTTATCTTTATTTCGAAATGATATGCATAATACATAGTGAGAACAGCGTTTGCTCAGTAAGTTGTAGGGCCACCTCGGACAGTGATTCACAAAGCAAAACCTCTAGGTACAGAGTCAATAAGACTACGGATGGTGTCCCGAGGAATGGCTTTCCATTCCCTGTCAACCATTTGCCACAGTTAATCTTCTGAATGCGGCAGTGGCAGGGTCTGCAAATTGCATCCAATCACACCCCAAATATGCTCGATTGGTGGAGAAGGAAGCATCTGTACACCTTGCAGAGCACATTGGCTGATGTGAGCAGTATGTGGTCACGTATTATTCTGCTGATAAAGGGCATTGAGCATTCACTAAAGGTAGGGCAGTGTCTCTGGCTGCAGCACATCATCCATGTATTATTGTGCAGTCACAGTGCCCTGAGTATAAACTAGAGGTGACCTGGAATCATACACAATTACACCCCAAACCATGATGTTGATCGCTGGGGCATTCCATAATCGCTGCCAGATTGTACCTGTCTCCACATCGACACCACATTTGTATGCGGCAACTATAATTGGAGAAACCGAAGCACACAGATGTTCACATCTGTGATGAGGAGTCAATGGTGGTCTTCTGAACAAATGCTGCAAGTTCAGGCCACTAGTCGCCAATCGATGGCAAATGTTTTTTGTCAATATGTGAACATCCATGGTGTCTTGAACATGCTGCAGAATGGAAGTAGAAATGGCTTGTGGGTGCGCCACCGCTTGTCAGCAGATGTGTTGATCCACGCGTGCTCACATCACTCTGGCTACACCGCCTCCCCTCAAACTTGCCACATTTCCTTGTTCTAAGACGGCCTGGCATTCTCTGCTATTACATGCCCTTCTGAGACAAGAACAAATTTTCTATGATGATTTCCCTAGCAGAAATAACAGCAGGAAAGTTAAACATTATGCAGGTTCCTTCCCTTATATCATCTTCACCATGCACTGGAAAGTTGTGCATTTCACATCATTTGCATAACTTGGTGACTCGTGTCTACCCTTAATTTGCATAGTTTTGGGGCAACTCCTTCTTGGTGTTGCATTTTTCAATGTCAACTACATTACATTGCAGTTAATCACAGAGAGAGAAATATGGAAAAATACAGTTATCATATTGATTTCAACTGCTGCTAAATTGTGGTTTCGTATTAATCTGAGTTGGCTTGTTGAGCTAAGTGTATTAAAGTTCTGACAGTGAGATGTCTGTTTAGTATTCAGTAGAGTAAAATTTAGTGAACATCACACTGTAAAATAAATGCAAATAAAAATTATTTGTCATAGAATGATGCTTATTTCCCAGTTTTGGTGATATTTTTGTTTGTTTCTCAGAATACAGTTACTGTAGTACCTTCTTATCCGTAGGTAATTTATTATAAGATATACGACAGATAATAACAAATTCTATGTAAAATAGGATATTCATGTATCATCGTATATAAATTCAATGGAACTTCTTTGAGGAATTTCACTCAGTGGTACATTGCTTTTATTAATAAGTAATGTGAAATAAACACTGTACACTGAATTATAGCATATATTGTATTGTTAATGTAGTGCAAAATTTACTGTATATCTTACTCTTGCTTGGGAGTATTAAATAAAGGACTGTCTATAAAAGACTAATCAGAAATTAAAACGTGCAGTTCCTGTACTTTATAGTACAGTGGACTGTTTCAAAGTATGGTGGTAATAAAAAATCTTCCTTTTTCCAGTATGGCAATAAAAAAATTACATCTGCAGATTTTAGAAGAATATTATCTGTGCATATTTGTATATAACATACAATAAGTAAATTTTTTTTAGGGAAAAGGATGTTTATTTATTGCTGTATTCAGTGATAGCTGCCGTTATATGACGATATGTCTATGATGAGGAGAGGAAGTAGGCTAAGGATATAGACATTGTGATGATGATATGCTTGTATAAAATTGGGGAAATGTGATAAGAATTGCCAGGAGCATCATCTTTAAAAGCTGAAGCAGAATCAGAAATTCAAGTCCTCTTTCTTCCATTTTCATTAGTATCTCATCCAATACTTTGGCAGCAACTTTTGTACTTTATGATGATGTACACTATGATTTCCTTCTTTTTCAATGCTTCCCGAATTGAATATTAATTCTTACCATAAAACCTGGTAGTGATTGCATATGATATTTTCCCCTCTATTTCTGTTGAATTAAAAATTTGGGCCCACCACCACTGAGCGATAAATTTGCTGAACTCTCTTAGTTTGACCTATGTTTAGTGCCAGGTAATAGTGTATGTTTAGTGCCAGGTAAGTCTGGTTTCATGGATATTTTTGTGGTTTTCCCTATGTGTAAACATGGATACGAGCGAGGTCTCTTAGGATGTCCTTCCCAAAGGCATCTTCCCCTGAAGCAGATACCCCTCAAGTGCTTTGCCATAATTAAATAATCCATAAACCAAACTGTATTTAAAAAATGTTATATTCTCGCCAGTGGACAAGACATATCAAAAGTTTTTCTTAAACTTAAAAGCAGTGTTAAAACATCACTCTTCTTGCTAACCCTCATAGTGTAAATGAGAAATTTCTGACTGATAAAGTGATAAAATGTTGCTTATGAGAATTGAATGATTACAAATAGGAGAGCAAAAACAAATTAAATGCTAAAATGTGTGGAAGGGGGAGTCAGATAATATCAGTGATAACTGTTGTCTTCTGCTGAGGATTTTATAGCCATCAGGGATAAACGTGAACTAAAAAAAGTGCGACTCTAAAAAGCAGCTTGTAACTTGAAAATGTGTATAAGTTCCAGTGCTAATCATTTTCATTTCCGTCTCATTTAGTTACATCTTTTAGGAAAATGGGTGAATATGCTTATTGTTATCATTAGTATGAATAGTACTTAGCTTGTTTCAGTGGCTTAACCATAGGCTGTTTATTACTTGGCATTAATTTTGAAACTTCAAAGGAAATTTTTCTTGAGTTGTCAACCATGGTTACTGAATTAGCAGATCTGGAAGTACAGTTGTACTAATCTGACTGTGTGTTTAAATTCTGTATTAGCATGTTATTATAAAAAACTAATGTAGATTTTCTAGTGCTATTTGTTGTTTATAATGAACTTCATGCTGGTTATTGTGTTAATAATTTTTACTGTGGACAAACAAGTACAGAAAATCTATTAATGCAGTCTGCTATTTTTACAGTATGTTTAATAATTACTTAGTTCTTAATATTTCTTTTATTACTTTCTGATTATTCAACCCCTAAGCCAACTCATTGACGATTTGGTGAAAAACTTTTGTTCAGAAATTTTAGCTTATATATAATGTTTTGATTGTAAACGATAATAAAAAAAAGAGATTTTACAGGAAATAAT
>KK115660.1:0-23405 GCA_000611955.2 Stegodyphus mimosarum | reverse complement strand
ACTGATATTTACATTTCCACAGCTGATGTGAAGTGTTCAGAAAAATTATAGTTAAAGTGTGCAAATCCACATGTATGATATGCACAAGTGCGGTTTTGTCTACCGTAGTATGCATACTAAAAAATGTGCCAAAAGCATGATAATTGTGCTATATTTTGAAATGGGGCGGGGGGGGGTAGATAAGCTGAAAGTATTCATTTTCATTTGGAATGATATATTAGTTAGGGTTTTATTTTAAGGTTAAAATTGTTCACTGTGTTTTAGATTCATTACTTAGTTTTAAATTTTTGTAATATTTTGTAGATGATCATCTTGCTGAGAGACCACTTCAAGAAGTGTATTATTTATGGCAGTTAGCTGGAGGTGATCTGGAAGCTGAGCTACGAAGACAAGAACTTATTCGAGCTAAGCCCCCTGTTGTTACCATTTCAAAGTATGTTCATGTGAATGTATTTGTCAATAAGTAATGCCATTTATAAGTATTGTGTAAAACATAAAAATCTGGAACTAAATTTTACAGGAAAATAAAAAAATGTATGTGAAGCATATTTTTATGTACTGTGGATTAAATCTCCAGTCATTTGGATTTGCCTAAAGAGGGATAATTAATCATCTGCCTTAGCTGTTCATGCTTTGGTTAATTTTAGTTGTGTGTAATTTCGTCTTTCATATGTAGTTCATTTTTATTTTATTAAGAGTACATATCTCGCTAATATTTTAATCAAAAGAACTAAATTTAATACTTAATATTAACCTAAATATTTTGAAACTTGCAAGTAAGCATTAAATTAATCAGAGTGGGGTAAACAAAAGTAACAGAGCAAGATAAAATTTAACAGTTAAAGGTATTTAAACATCTTTCCTATTTCTGCTTATAGTTTAATTTTATTTATTTATTTTTTATAAAATTTGTCAGTTCTTTTGTTTAATTTATTTGCCTGTAAAATAATTTAATTTTTTTTTCTATCAGCCCTAATAAATCAAATAATGTTCATTTTCAAGTAAAGCCATTATGATCAACTATCTTATAAGGCGCTGCTTTCACATATGTCGCCAAATTAGCTCTAGTCTTTTAGGCAGGACTTTTAGAATATCTTTGAAGGTGTGCTGAGTATTGCCTTCAGACCCATATAGAAGCCATGGATCTGGATGCGAGAGGATTACCACAATGGCAGACATTTGCTTCTTGTTAAGCCATTAATCCATCAACTATTATGGAGTTGTTATAAATCAGCCCTATTGTTTTAATTTATGCTGCTTGATTAAATTGAAAATCTGAAAGGTTTGGAAACTTGAGTTATGTGCTGTGAATTCTACAGCTTCTCCAAAATAATCCAGAGTAGTCTGAGCTATACAGCAAAGGGCATTATCTGTTGAGAGGCAAGATTAATTAAAGATACCTTTGCAACATAAAAGTTATATTTTAGTATTAAAGTAGGATTTATGCTTATGCTTTCTATGAATGGTGAATATTTTATTTTTGAACATTGCTTTTTCAGCATTGTACTTACTTGCTAGCTTGTTTTGTTCCAGCTTTGCAGTTTAGTGGCATCTTTTTCCCAGATAAGGATATACATATATGCATAGCTGTCCATAAAGCATGCATACATATGTTGTAAGGATTGACATGATTGATCAAGCTTCCACTGATCGATTATTTAATTCTTAAGTTCAGGTACCTAATGTGCAATTTCAAAGGTGTACAAATTACTGTTGCATTCATGAGTGGCAAGCAAATACAAAGCAAAGTTTGATGTGTATCTGGATATATTGCTTTTGTTATTACTAAAATCATTTTACTTGTATTATGTAGAATATCCTTTGTAGATTTGTCCTATCAGAGGTTTTGGTTGGTTAACTTTTTCTGCACTTCCCATTGGTGGCTGTTCTGAATGGAAGTTAAGTGTGGCTGTTACTACAAAATAGTTCTCTTTCATTTTGGACACACTCTGGTCTATATGTAATAATTTAACGCTTATCAAAGCCATAGAAATCTTGAATCATATCCCTACATGCAAAATTCTCTTCTGATTACTGTCTAAGCTTGATGATAAGCTTAGGCATATATATGTAGACTAGAATAATTTTTGTAATAATCAACACTTTATTAGATTAATTTCTCTTTTGTGGTAGTTAAGAATGATAAGAGTAAATAATTGCAAATGTTTAGAAAATGTTCTTATTTAGTTTTTATCCCTTCGTTGTTAACATGAAAAGTTTTCTGCAAGATTTTATTCCGAAATTAATATGCGTAAATTTAGAATATGTACTTTTAAATGCAGTGTATTGAAATAACCATTAATCTAATTGATATTTTGGAAGAGTTATTGAATAATCATATATAACTTATCTAAGAAGGATATTTTTTATTTTGCTTTTTTCTTGTATTTTTCAAGTTTTTATTAATAAATTTTTGCTTGTGCTATTGATTATTTTGTTGAAGTCTTTTGCTGTACAGCCAGCAACCTAAAGTAGTTTCTACAGAAAAGAAAAAATGTATAATTTTAGTGAGTCCAGTTAGTAATTAATAATAATAAAGAGCTGTGTTTGTTGTTTTTAAAGCAGTTTGTTAATAAATAACTAATAGATTAAACTTGGAAGAAAAATTAAATATGTTACACTTCATCAAATGACAATAAACTGGCATATGGAAGATAAAACTATTTTATATTGGGCAGTGACAACACCTTTCTATTAAATAGCTGCAAACAGTTGTTGACTCGCATTCTCACCAATCCCATGTCTTTCGAATATTATCATCGTCTCTTCGATTGATTTAAATGAAACTTCATTTCTTGCAGATGGGAACACTGAAGATGTTCTCAGCAGTCTACACAGTGCTAAAAAAAATAAGCGATAAGTGCTAAAAGAAAGGTATGAATATAAAAAGGGGAATCTAAACATATAACTTACATATGAGGTAGAGGTTGCCACACCGAATGTAATTAGCATCCAAATTTAGCATAAAATGCAGTCCTGCCATCACACCACATTGCCTTAAAAAGAGGTATGCTGGACCTATGCATCAGTTCATAAGCAGTAATAGTTTCATGTAATTTGAGATAACCAAAATGAAAAGCATAAGCCGAAGACTCCCATTTGCGCATTGAAACATGTTGGAAGGCTCTCAGGATGTTGCAAGTTGGTGCAAAACAATACGCAGTTGCAAGAGAGCTGAATATGCATCATAGTCTCATTATTAGGCTGCAGAATCGTTACGAAAGGGATCAAAACCCATATGGAAGCCATGGGTCTGGACACCAGAGGATTACCACAATGGCAGACATTTACTTCTTGTTACTATGTGAAAGGCAATGCAGATCACTCACAGCACAACAACTGGCATCGCATCTTTCTGCTCCTGCAGGATGGCCCATATTCTGCCATATTGTATCATGTCGACAGTATGAAGTTAGACTGTACACTCAACAACTTGTGGTTTGTGTTCTTTTGTTGCTTTGGGCTCGTGAACATTGCATTTGGACACCAGAGCAGTGGGGCCGCATACTGTTTACAGATGAGTCTCGATTTAACATCCACAATGATTCCTGAAGGGCAATGATATGGCAAGAGTAAGGGACAAACTATTGGGTGCCAAACATCCTCGTACGAGACTATTACAGAGGCTTGCTTTTGTGAGCTTGGACACCAACAAATGGCTGCACTTGACCTGTATGTGATTCCTAGGGTTCCATCACGGCCATCTGATATCGCAACAATATTCTGCACCCTCTTATGTGTCGTTATGTTGCTGCAGTGGATATCAAAGTAATATTTATGGACGATAACACCTGCTTGCATAGAGTTCAAGTGATACGGAATTATCTGGAAAGTGAAACTGTTCCGCATCTGCCATGACCTGTTAGATCAACAGACCTGAATCCCAAGGATCATGTGTGGAACATGTTGAGATGATGGACAGCAGATTGCGGTCTGCTGCCAAGCATCCTCCATGAGCTCTGACATGCATATTTACAGGAGTTCATTCTGTAAGCAATCAACAACACTATTGCGAGCTTGCCTTGCCTTGCCTTTGTCAAGCATGCATTTCAGCTAAAGGGTATCGTACTTGTTATTGGCATGATGTTTCCATTACTCATTATAAAGATTTCCACGCAGGCATCCATACCCTTAGGCAGATAGCCCTCGAGTGCTTTGATGTAATTAAATAAAGCAAACCAAGCCATTACTCATTCTTCTGACCATTTGATCTTTTGCAATGTGATGGTCGTAAAACGTGTTTTTGGATGTCTTTGCTTTATTGTTTGCTATGTATTCAACTAATACCACATCAATGTCTTCAATCATTTTCATGCTTATCCATTAAATAGTTTTTGTTTTATTTCAGCTTTTGCCTTTTTTGCTTACTTTTTGAGCAGGAGAGTATTATACTCTTGAAAGAAACTAATAGCATCACCATCAATATTTAGTAGATCCCATAGATAAATGATGATTGAGCTATAAACTGTAAAAAAAAACTCCATTCTTTAAAGTGTGGCTTACAGGAGTTCTTAAAACTTAGCAATTGTCTTAGAGTTGCAGTAGCAATTAATTTGTGTTACGGCTCCAAAGTTGGTGACTTCTTGCTTCTTTTTGGTGAACTGGGGCTTTTTCTCAGTTAACATGTAAGAACTGTAATACTCAGGAAGAAAATCTTGTAAATCCATGTGTGGTAATTATTTTATGTATTATGATAAACTCCTGCTTCTCATTCTGTAATTTCATTTATCAAAATACCTGATTTTAAACCCCACAAAAATTTACGAGAAAAATGTATAAAAAAAGTGTTATTTTCGAGCCTCTTTGCCAGCAAGTTCCTAATTTCTGAATTATTATTTTCATTATGTTTAGCCTGTATCTATTGGGAAATGAAACTTATGTATGTGAAAGCATGCTAGTTGTATGATGTATGTTCAGTAAAACATTCTGTTATGATTCTTTTCTTAATAATTCATTCTGTTTAGTCATAGGAAAATTTATTGTTCCTGCATTTTTATGTTTCATTTCATTGTAATTAGAATAGTAGCTGGTGAAGGAGAAGAGTTTGGTCATGAGAAAGACTGTGCTTATTTATTAGATGATTCAGTTCTAGTTCTTCCGCTTGAACCTTTGAAACACGTAAGTTTATAATTTAAAAGCTTACGTTATGAAATTTTATGCTTTTTCTGCTGATGTTATGGGAACACTAAAAAGATTAAAAAATGACTTTTATATTTTAGAGACTCAGAGATGTTGATCCTGATATTTATTACCCTTTAATCGAATATTCGTGAGTATGCATATGTGTGTTTTATATATTATTTAATTGTTATTGCTCAGTTCCTCATTGCATAATCTGTTAGTCTTTTATATGTTTTTATACAGGACTATCACAATATTTGAAATGAAAGAATATGTGTCAGAAATTTTCAGTGAACTTGCTTTGTGTTTTTATTCAGTTGTGAGTATTTTATATGTACATCATCCTGAAAATATTAACAGGAAAATGTGAACTATATAAACTTTTGTGACTGATTAGGTGAATTTTATGTAATGCTTTCAGAAAGTTCTTAACAGAATTTCACATTTTATATGCAAGTGATAAAATATTGAAATTTGATTTGTTAATTATATATGTAATTAGTTCATGGTTGTAGAATGAACTGGCTGTATCCCTTCTCCACCATAAATAACTGTAGAAAATTAAAAGCATGCCTTCCCTCTCCTGTGTCATGGTCATCACAGCTAACTACCAGCTAGATAGTCTTAGTTTAAATTCCTGGAGAGGGAACACTTGATTTTCGTGCCCAACAAAAATAAATAAATAAATAAATAGTTTTTTGATAGCTCTTGAAGTAGAGTCAGCAATAATTTATCATTAATTAGATTTGCTGTATAGCTTGAACTTCTCTCTCCAATAACGCTTTAATTAGCAGAAATGTAAAGAATTATGGACAATTATACCATATCCATCTTATATAATGATCAAGATAGCTCATAAGCATTTGGAAGATTTTTATATGTGATTCCCACAGTGAGCAAGGCTGATTTGTGGCAACTTCCTTTTGCATAAAATGTGTTATCAACATAAGTGAGTATCTCCTAAAAACTGTTCACAGAAATATTCTCCAAGCACATTAAATAAGCATATTTTTCTATAATGAACTGACTTTTTACCTTTCTCTTATATATATATATATATATATATATATATATATACAGGGTGAATCTGAACAAGTGGACAAAACTTTAGGGGCTGATAAAAGGCAGCTATATAAGCGATATTCGTCATAAAATGTGTGGTCAGAATTCAAGCGGTGAAAAGTTAAAGGGTAGTTTTCTACTGTCACATTTAAAGAACAAACACAAGATTGAGAGGAGATATTTCAGAAATCATTTTATTAACAGGAATGTAACTGATGTACATGCTCAAAAGACCTCCATCAGCTGTAATAGAGTCTTCGCACCTGCTGGGGATTGATGCACATTTGCAAAGACACCAAGTATTTCCCGAGTATTGCTGTTAATGACGATCCTGCCAGCTAGATCCATATTGGTGTCAATGGGGCACTCATAGATTAGGCTCTTTTCATATGGCCCCGCAGCAAAAAGTCCAAACATGAGAAATCCAGTGATCTTGGTGGCCAAGCTATGGGACCACCTCCACCAATCCATCGGCCTGGAAATTTCGTAGTTCGTATAACTAGCCATCCTCTCTGCAACCCACGGTAGAAAATGCAGTTAGGTGCGAGGAACTGACCTTTTTATGCCGTTTACAAGGTCACTAGTGGCTCGCCGCTTGCTTTCTGACCATACATTCTATGACGAATATTGTTCATATAGCTGCCTTCTATCACCCTCTAAAGTTTTACCCACTTGTTCAGATTCACCCTGTATATATATAAACAAAAGGAAAGGACTATTTAAGAATCCTGCACCTTGGCTGCAGTGATTTAATTAAACATAATCAAATGAATGAAATGGGAATACTCCTATTTAAAATTCCAATAAAGTAAAAATTAAGAAGGCCAATAAAGAAATATAAGAATTCCAATTTGAAGACTTCTACAAAGTCATAAAGGGAAAAGATAGCTTTTGGTTTTTATTAAATCAATTTTTAATTTTTACTCTTGTTTCTTTCCCTGTTACGACTTTGTAGATTGGAATTTATGTAATTTTCAAATTGAAATTCTTAGTTTTATTTATTGACGTTCTTAATTCTTAATTTTTACTTTATTAGAATTTTAAATAGAAGTATCCCCATTTCATTCATTTGAATATATATATATACACTCACATACAGGGTAGTCATAAAAAATTTCCCCAATACATGAACCCCTAGTAACCTAGCTATTTAATGAAACAAAATATTAGATATTTGAAAATATGCCTTCAAGATTTTGGTGATTTAAAATAATAGAGTGCTCACATTTACGATGAAAATTAAAAAATTTGAAATTTTCGAATGGCAACATCTTTTTTTCCTGTACAAATTGATCAGTGCATTGAAAGACCAGATATGATATTGAAACAATGTGTGTATAACGAAAGTCACTGGTGTAAGACGCACAAAGAACATAGTAAAGGACCAATGACAATACAAGAGAAGCTAAGAAAAAAAAACTTTTACTGGAATTACAAGTTATGAACGTGTCCAACTTTGCAGACAGCAGTACATTAATGCAGGATGGCCCACCAGCCGCCAAGCAGTAAAATCATTGAACACTGGTAGTTCCGACCTGGATTTCATTCCAAGTGAACAGGCTGATTCATGGTTGTTTTTGTGGTTTTCCCCATGTGTGAGGTGTATATGAGCCAGTTTCCCTTAGAAAGTCCCTTACGAAGACATCCCTTCCCTTAGGCAAA
Source organism: Stegodyphus mimosarum (assembly GCA_000611955.2). Lineage (NCBI taxonomy): Eukaryota > Metazoa > Arthropoda > Arachnida > Araneae > Eresidae > Stegodyphus > Stegodyphus mimosarum. The sequence continues at coordinate 15,560 of KK115660.1, read as the reverse complement.
TAACCCTAGTGTGCTTTGCTATAATCTACTAACAATGTTGATAGAAATGGAGCATATAACATTGCAGGAATCTGTATAACTTTATAACAGCTTTCAGTTTGGACAAATCTTGTAGATTTGATGTGTACACCCTGTATAATAACCCAATTTAGATTTCAGATAACCCCACAACCAAAAATCCATCAGAGTAATGCCAGGGGATCATGGTGGCCATGAAACTGCGAGGTTGTGGGAGATAACTTGAACATTGTTCACATTGAAAACTTAAAACTTACTTACTTTTACTACATCTGCATATTTGTCTTTATATTTAAGATTTGTGTTTAAAATTGCTGTTATATTTTATCACAGGTTAAATGGAATTACTCCAAGCCATTGCCTTTCGACTTTAAATGAGACAGCCAAATTACCACTTGTAATTAAAGAGAAAGATGTTGAGTATCAGGTATTATTCATTTATAGTCCTCTAAATGAACTTCTGCTGCACTTGGAGTAATATTTTTTGCTTTTCTACTTTACAATTTTTTCTTTGTTACTTCTTTTTATCGATATTTTGCGACTTTGTTTGATAAATGCTCACGAAACAATTTTACTTAAATTTCAGAATTTAATATCTGCAGTTTCATTTATATATATATAATAATATATTTACTGTATGATGTCATCGTAGTTTATGTTTTTAAAATAACTACTTATTTTGACTGTTGTATTTTTATCAGCTATTTCTCTAACACAGGTACAAAAAAATAATTCAACAGAAATTCTTATATCCTCTAGTAAAAATTAAATTTCTAGAATTATGGGTATAGGTATGAACTTAGAAGAATGCTTGATCTTAAAAGAAAAGGGCCAATTCATACAGCTTTTTTTTCCTGAAACAAAGAGTGATGGCATAATCCTCTTGATGCTGACCAACAAAAGGCATATCACAACAAAAAAATTAACGTTCTGCATTATGGCAAGATTATCATTCTAAATTCTGGGACAGTGTAAACATATAGTGCACTCACTGTCTTTCAAATGTTCTACCTCTAAGAAGAGGACTTGCCATTTTCTGCTCCAAAAATCGAAGCTTTTATATGACAATGGAACATGTAATATCATCACTAGTCTGTATGATTTTTTTCCATCTTTTCAAGTAACATGTTAATCAGAATTTTTCTATAAGTGGGGCTTAAAACTTTTCCAAATTCTGCGATCTGTGCTTTTTTTTTCCCCTCTTTCTAAGAAATTTAAATTTTCAAATTTCTGGTATAAAAATGTTTTCTATATATCTTCTACCTTTTGTATATTATGAACAAATTCTAATTTTTTTCACTTTTTATACAGTTTTCTAAAAATTATTATTTCCTTCTTCAAGTAATTCAGTGTATTTAATTTTGTTTACCTTTACAGTTGGGTCATTCAGGAAAATTTCGATTGTCATTTATTAGTGTTGTTTCAAGATAATTTAAATGTAAATTGTTATCATATTCATCATTTTCATATTTGGCCTCAAAATTAATTTTCTTTGGACTTAATTCATACAGCCATTCAAAAATACTCCGTGTTAGTTTTTTTTCCTCTTGCCTTTGCTATCACACATCTGTTTGTTTTGGAAGAACAATTGTTTGGAACAATTTTTCTGCTTTCTCACAACAGCCAATGACCACAGATCACTTTGGCATTAACACAGGGGAAACTGGTTCTCCATTACAAAGAAGCTGATAGTTGATTGGTTGAAAACGAACAACTTGCAACTGTTTCAAGGGGAAGGAAAAAATCGCGCGTCTTTCTTTTAATAGTAAACCAGGGAGCAAAATTGACTGAAACACTTGTTCGTGGGAAACAAATGCGTGTGTGATATAGGCCTTAATGTTATTTCTTCCAAATCTAAGCATATTAAATTTACTTCTGACCTTGATAATTCCTTTGCTGCAAATGAAGCAAGTAATTTTTTATATTATCTTTATAATTATTGCACAGAAAACATTCCATGTGAAATCTTAAATTCTCCACATTTATAAAATCCTGTCTTCAACATTTATGTATTTGTGTACCAAGTTTTTTTTTTTTTTTTAAACTTTGAAAATGCATGAAAAACAAAATAACATCTTTTGATATTTCTGTAAGTGATGGTCTATTGCAACAGCTCAAGTATACACACTACATGGATATTTTACAATGCAAAATTTAAAAGGAAAAGTAATTATATGACAAATATTTTTAAATATTTACATTACTAAAAACAGATATATTTGTTAAAGTTAATTTGGGATGTTAACATTAGAATAATGCTTCACAAAAGAATGGAACTATGCAAAATCAAAGCTGATGCAGGCTAGTGGCATCAAACAATTTCCTGTTAACTACCTCTGCGAGGATCGCTTCGGTGAAGGGTCAGTCAAAGAAATGAACTAGCCCTTCTCTTTAATCCTGATCACAGACCTTTAGTAACACCTTAAATTTAGGCAATGACATGTTATGTAGTGAATTTGATATATGACTGCTTTTGGTATTTTAAACAGCACATATCCTACATGGGATTGATGCACCTTATTGTTATTATCACTGTATTATACTATTCTCTATGAAAGAACTGTTTTTTTTTTCTCAAAAGATGCTAGAAAAGAGTGATGAGATCCCAATTTGATTTAGGCCATGAAGGTTGCATAACTGCATCATCACATTCCTCAGTCCATGACTAGACATTCGAAATTATATAAACAGGCTGTATTTCCTTGAAAAGTGCAGTTCCAGCAGAAAATGATCTCTGCATCAGCATATGGACATGATTGCCTATAATGGTTATATTTTGACAGCTAGTCATCCTTCCTTTGAAAATAATGACAAAACCTCCATCATGCTCTAAGGACAAATGCATCTGAGTAGGCTTATGCCCATATTTTCCACAAGTAAACTCTGACCTGAGATGGCTATAGTGTGGAGATTGTTTAGTCAGTACACATTCTTTCATATGGTAGTCATATTTAATATTTTTGAAACTGTTGTATTCTCCATTTTGTATTCTTCTATGATGGAAGGAATTTCGCATTAGCAGATGTTCTATATTGGACTTATCTGCTTTCTTTTGTAATGTATGTGTAGAAACTGTTCTTTACTGTTGCTTATATTTAACTCAGCAGCCAAATTTGTCCCACTGCTTTTCCTCTTTGCATTAGCACTCTTTGCATCCTGTTTAACAACCTACCATTTCTGTTATTGAGTTTTATTTTCCTTCTGTACTGTTTCATCAGTGATGTTTTGTTATAAACATTGCAGCTTTGCACAAAGTATTCCTAATATTCCACTCATGTCAATGATGCTACAAGTAGACAAACACCTGCAAGTTGCCTTCTTCAAATCTGTCAGGTCACTGATTTTGCATTCATTTTCAGTTAACCTTTACCAGAACAGGTTCAGGTACAGTATAACCTGTACAAGAAAACAGTTATACAAAAATATGGTTAAGTCTTTATCAGGAACATAAAAAATGGCTTCTTTTAAGGATTAGAGATACCATTACTTTGTTTAACCCCCATATATATAGTTTGCAACTGCTGTGAATATATATGCTTTCCTAAAAATTCAGTTTGATTTCTAAATTTCTTTCATCTTTTCGATTGCTTTATAAGATTAAAAAATTTTGCATAAATTTGAGATTTGATCATTTTATGTCTTTTAGCTTCATCGTATCATTCTTTTTAAACATCTGCTTGAAGCTTATCCGTACAAAAGGAGTCAGATTTTACATGAAGCTAAAGTGGATATTCCGCCATTGTATAGACCTTTGATTTGGGCTGCTCTTCTAGAAATTGAGGTATTGTAAAAATTCATATCATATTCTGTGATTTTCTTTGAATTATAGTATAAAAGTGTATACTATAGTATAAAAGTATAGCCTGCATATTGAAAAAAATTCTACCCTTTTAAAGCAAGTACAAAAAATAGCTGTATTGATAGACAGTTGTTCATTTACTACAGTCGTTAAAATGAAACAATAATAAACTATGAAAAGTAAAGTGCGAACAGAAGTGAGCAGCAGAAATTTATGTATGTATATCATCCACTAGCCTAATCTCTGTGAATGCTATTTAATAGCCTAATCAGTGTCAATAGTGTATGTACGAGTTAGATGTGTATATTACAGCTTTAGAAATACAACTGATTGTAATATTGGTATCTTTTTTTTTCTTTTCTTTTTTTTTTTTTTTTTTTTTCAGTATCCATGAGTAGTAGTTTTATCTTTGTTGAGCTGGAGTTTATTGTATCACAAAAAGCAAAGCTGCCATTTTCTAACGAGTAGAATTATTGGAATAATTGAAATGGGATCGTCAAACGCAAGTTTCTAGACTTCTCAATTTGCTACAATATGCAATATTTACATTGCAGGAAAATGTTCCAAAACTCTGAAGATGCAGCGTAACAGTACATATTGCTACAATAACAAAAGCCCTTTTTATTACTCAAGTCTGCCATTATATACAAGATTTCTGAAGATAATGCCTGTAATCTGTACTGATGTTATCTGTTATAAGGTCAATTAACTTTCCACACAAAATGATTTTAGGAAGCTCAGGGTATCCTTTGTGGTGTTAAGTTTAAATGTAGGATCTTGTCTGGCAAATAGCAGACTCAGTATAACTTAAAATACAACTTTAATATGTAGAAAAACATTTTCATATTTAAAAATATTGGAAATTTGCATTAATTTTTATGCATGTATGATAGCAGTTATCTGTATTATGAAAGTTGAAATTTCTGTTTATTATTAAAATCTAGATATTGATCACTGAAGAAATAAACGTTCCTTCAGCAAGCTATCACTTTCTATAAAATTTATTTGTGAAATACTCAGAAATTTAGTAATACTTTCAACTTTTTCTAAATTTTCCCTCTGAGCATTGCTAGTTTTTTCCTGGAATTTAAAAGTTTTTAAAATGTCATGAATAAATAGTATTTTCTTGAATGTAATTTTAAAATGATCCTTAAACTTCGTACCGTGACGCCTTTTCTTCCAGCATACATCCAACCCGAAATCAGATGCATTAGAATCTGGCAAAAATTTTCATATGCAATACATTGGAAAACCATCCTTCCATATGGAATTTTATGTCCATAATTCTGAGAGGGTTATAGGATTATAATTAAGTTTATGTAACTCATTTAGAATAAAGAGAAGAGTAAGCAATATAATAATTGGGCCTCAGTAGCAGCTTAATAAAATGCTGAACTTGGCAAGTACTTCAAGACATCCGAGTCCAGCAAAATGGAATTTCATTTGAGTTTGTAAACAAGTGAATTTTTTAATGTCTAGTAACAGTTTGTTTCTATCTATTATGTAATTTGTGCCGCATATGTATTTATCTGAAACATTCCACAAAAATTGATGCTGTATAGTGTAATGTTTTGAACTACTGATCTATGTGAGCTCCAGAATAGTTTCATAAGAGTGATATATTGCATTCATGCAACGTTTTGGTTAGTAACTTTCATTGCTTGAATAAAGTTACGCATCAAAAAAGTTATTTAATAATATTAAAGTCTTAAAAATAACAATCCAAAATTTTTATGTTTCTTTGATGTAGTTTGGCTATTAGGTTTGTGCATATATTTCAGAAAAATTGACATTTGAGCTGGACTAAAAATTGTAACATGATGTTAATGCAGTGTAATTGTGATGTAAGTGATGAGAGTTCTCCTGCAAATTATGGCAATGAATTTGTATGCTAAAATTGCATCTTTTTTTTAAATTATATAACATTTTATGTTGCAGGCTGGTTACTCTTTATAGGTATGATTGAATTTGCAAAGTAGTATTATGCATTTATGTTAAAAAACTCATAAATTCATTGAATTCAGAGAGCTTTTTGTTGAACATACAAATAAAATTTGAATCAGTAGTTGCTTAAGTTCGCCCTCTATACATTGAACTTGCACACTTTGTATTGTGTCTGTATAATTTTTAAGTATGTGTCATTCTCTCAGTGAATTACAAAATTCTGCGATTGTAGTGAATTTCATGTATTCATTTATTTAGCATATAATTTGAAATTCATTACCTTCGTTATAGGGTAATATACAAGAAACATATGATAGCATAGATAAAGAAACTCCTACAGCAACTGACAGGCAGGTAAACTGTTGTTCATATTCCAAAAATTCATAAGTTCGTTGTCACCGCAAAATTTAATGTTATTTTGATAAAAATTATAGCAGCTTTTTATTTGTCTTTCACTTTTCTTTTTTAGATAGAAGTTGATATTCCTCGTTGCCATCAGTATGATGAATTACTTTCATCACCTGTTGGACACCTTAAATTCAAAAGAATTTTGAAAGCTTGGATTGTTAGTCATCCCCAGTATGTGTATTGGCAGGGTTTAGATTCTTTGTGTGCACCATTTTTATCTCTCAATTTCAATGATGAAGGTAAATAGTGATTGCTTGAAACCCTTTTTTAACCACTGGTTATTTAGAATGCTTTTATTGGGTTTGTAGAGGATGGTCATAAAAAACTTGTTAGCTATACTTGTTAATTGAAGCACCCAGGCATTTATGTGGCTATGTTTTGTTTTCTGGCATGTAGAATGAATAATTGGGTTGTGAAGTGAGTTTTCTTGTTTGATGAACAAATAGTTGCATGCAGTAAAACTTGTTGAGTTCGTTTAATTTCTTAATGTGTGTTAGGGTTTTGAGCTTTTAATTAATTACGGAAAAGAAGTATACTTTTAGGAAGACTGAGTTTTATTTATTTTGAAGTATTAAATTTCATTGTAGTATATGATATTCATTGCTGAAAATAACTTTTTCAGATAAAAATATTGTATTTAAATTTAAAGAGTTCATTTTTAGTTTTTTTATAGCAATAAAACCATTTTTGCATTTGAATTTCATGGACTCTGTGTATTTTTGCAAAGCATTGATAAATATATGTTGTAATATAATTGTTATCTATATGATGAATTATGTTATGTATGTTAATGCTGAAAAGAGGCGAACCAACTGATATTAATTTGAAAGACAATCAAAATCAGCAGCATAGCATGTTACATCAATTCTTGTTGCTAATTTTCATGCTATTTAAAATTAGGCATTGGATAGATAAAAGTAGTAGGTATTGGATATATAAAATTCCTTTGTAGCTTGTAATACATGTACTTTTCTCGCTTCTTTAATTTAGTACAATTTTCAAATGCTGTGCCATCAAATACTTCATTTCTCATTATAACCTTTTTTTTTTTTGGTTAAATGAATTAAACCACTAATGTTTTATTTATATTCAAATGTGTTTTGCTGGTATTCAGCTTCTGCTTTGTATGATATCAATTGCTATATGTTTTTCTCTTCGCAACATATTTTGTAAGTATACTAGAATCAATCTCATTGCAATTTTCTTAACTTCACCCTCATTTAAAATTTTTTGACTTACTAAAAAATTGGTTGACTTTTCCATTGATATCCAGATATCATAGATATTATAAATAATTGTTGTAGTGAGGAAGTTTCCAACTTTATGCATATGATGGCTAAGCTGTGTGTTCCTGTGAAATGCCACACATTTGATTTTATTCAGCCAATGTTTTTGGAGTAATGAATATATATGTTATTTCCAGGTTGTAAGTTCCCCCCCTGCTTCTTCAATTTATCTTTCAGAATAGTTTCATAAAAGCAAAAAAATCAGATATGAGGTTACACAATACGTTTTTCATAAGATGTAAATGTGCTTAAAATATGAAGTTTGTAAAGCAGCTTTACATGAACATTGTGGGCATTTGTGAGAAACAACAAGTCACATTTCAGTGATGATATTTATCAGCCAATCAGTTATTTTTTCTTAGTTGCCTTCATAACAGAAATGGATGTAATTCTGCTTAAACTTCTTGTCACAAAATATTTTTCTCCTGGCAATAGCTTTCAAAAATCAGTTTGTTGCTTTTCTCTACACTAAGTACTTTGATTGCTGCATTACCCTTTGCATGCACAAAGTACCGATTTCTTAAAAACTGCTGAAAAACTTGAATGTATTTACAGTGGTACCTAGCACTGTAACTCATAAACTAAAAAATAAAATGTGATTACATACAATATAAAACAATGTTATAAAACAAAACTGAAAAATATGTGACAATGAAAATTTACAGAAATATACTACGTATGTAAATGCAGATTTTGATTTTTGCCTTTAGTAAGGTATGTAACTCCCTAAATTGGTATATGGAATTTCAGATATATGTAATTTCAAAAAGAAAATAAATTAGCAGCACGAATTTATACAGTGTAAGCTGTGCTACAAATTCACATAAATATCACAATTCCACTTTTGTTCTATTATAGTTTTGAAAAAGAATTAGTTGTTAAACTTAGCCCTGGCTAATTTCAGAAGACACCATAGGACGATTGCTTTAGAGCAGTGATTTTCAACCTTTTTTCTCGTGGCACACTTTTAATGCTTCTTGCAGCATACTTTTAACACCTCTCACGAAACACTTTTTCTCGCGGAACAGCATTTCAAAATTTGGCGGCACACAAAAATACAAGTTTAAAAGTTGTTTACTTACGTATCTTACATTCGTTTTATGGATCACTTTGTAAAATTGTTTATGATAATAATTTTGAATGTAAAATAATATATACTACAAAAACAACAGTATGTCTAATAAGAGATGAATTACAAGTTAATAATAAGAATACTTTTAACCGGTTGAAAATAAGGAAAAAATCGCTACATGAACAACTGCTTGCATTGCAGTTTGTCAGATTTGTCTGAACAGATCCCATTCAATTCGGATGTATCACAGATCACACGTTGTTTGTCTGTGTACGCAAGAATTATTGCGGCAGCAGTGAAAGACCTCCATGTCATTTCAATGCAATGGGATCATTAGTACATAGAATTAGTCCTATTCGGACGGAGAAAATTCATATCAAAATACTTTCAAAGGACGGCAGCCTGACCTGTGTGGGCTGACTTGAGGCATAAAATCAGTTAATGATTCTAAGAAAGAATGCATTACAGAACTAGTAGTTCAAATTCTTTTTATGCATTTAATTAGCTTTTCCTGTTAAAATAATTTATACATTTTCTTTTTAAATTATATTATTTAATAATTTTAACATATTCTTATGTATAAACATCTTTCTTTAATTTAAACATTACTTGTAATAAAAAAAAGCATTATAATGGTAAAATTTTAGGTACTGCCTAGGCGTGATTTTTAAAATTGTCACTGACACCAAAATGATACGTTAACGTTTGTCACCAAATTTTTGACAACCTCAAAGTTAAGCATCACCACAAGTTTGCGTAGGCAAAAAAGTACACAAAGGAAAAAAACAAAGTGATAATCTGAAAGTGATAAATCCATAAGCATATGTGAGACATAAGAACAAAAGCAAGCATTTAGAAATTGAAAATAATTTTTAACAGACTTCATAACAAATAAAAATATAATTTTCAACATACATCGCTTACATTGTGGGGTAAGTTCCATATCTTTCCCACATTTGAGACAATGGAAAGCCTTCGGCAGCAATCCGACGTCTACTGTCCATTGAATAGCAGCGCGTATTCCTTCCTGGTCTAACTTCCAAAAAAATTTCGTATTTAAAAATTCATCAACCATAGCACTGCTCATCATAACCAGAAAAGTGCATTATCAACTGCAACTGTAGAACTGTGGAAAAGATTTTGAGGCCAAAGACGTGCTACCAAACTAAAATCATAGACTGACTAAAATCATACACGCTCACGAATGCAAAATAGAAACAATAACCTATCAAAAACAAGTAACCAATTAATTAGATAAATAGTAACCAATCAGAAACTCAGCAAAACCACTACTGTTATTGTAAAAAATACCAAAAATAAAAGAAAATAAATTTACCAGAAAATACTTTATTCTTTCTCGTTCAGTTCAGCCAACAACTGAAGATTAATGGACCTTCAAACGATGGTTTTTGAAATAATGCTTCTCTCCCATCTGCACCAATCAGAAGTTCTCAATTTAAATGATATACTGAACATGCACGAAAATGCTGCGAAATGCTCTGTCCTCCAGAGCACCAAAATCGGCTTACAATTAGCACACATATTAATGTCTTAAAAAACCGAATTTTGCCAATTTTCATGTGTACCGTATACTATGATTAAAACCCATTACAATTTTTACTATATACATTTCTAAAATTTGGCAGCACACTTTTAAGAATTTGGCGGCACACAAAAGTGCTGCAGCACAGTTGTTGAGAATCATTGCTTTAGGTTGATGTGTGAATTGAGGTGGGCCCTTTTTCATTTTGGAGAAATGAAATAATCAATGGCTTTCTGGCTTAAAGTCCTTTCTCACTATGATTTCCATAAGCGATGTGCAGCAAATTGATTTTGAGAAGCAGGGTTTCTGCTCCTGTATGATCTTTTCTCACCCTAATGACAGTAATTCCTATAAATTGATCCTTTAAATTATTTACAGGGGACGAAGTTTGTTTCTCGTGAAACATTTAGACTTCTAATCTCTTCCATAACTATCTTTTTTCCTTCTAAATAATCAACAATTCTTTCTTTCAAGTATTCTTCCAAATGGTATTTCAGTGCATATAAGCCTCCCCTTTTTTGTATAAAGATTGAAGTGAAATCCTAAATTGCAGAAGTTGCGAAATGTATTTTATGCAAAACATTTGCTGCTCCTTGTTTTTGCATTTCAGGAAAAGGAGGCAATTGGATTGAATAATAATCAGGTTTGCCGTTTTATCATCCCATTTGGAAAAAATAACAGTAGTTACTTTGAGGAATGTCTTTTCTTTTCTTTGATATTTGTAAAGATAATTTCAGATATTAGCACAGATAGTACTTGTAAGACTGTGGAGTGTACTGTTTGCTGTGAAAGGTGTAAATCTGTACATCACTTTTTAAAATTTCCTACTATAATCTTTTCATTTAGTTTATTAATTTTGCTAACCTTTCTAGCAGCCAGCAGGAAAAACTGACTACTAGCATTTGGCTCATGAGCCATCAGCTGGCCATCTCTGGCCCAGAGGATAAACTAATTTTTTAACTGTTCTGCAAAGGTTATGTTAATTTTTAAAGCTTACATAAAACTATTTTACTATAGCTTTAAGAACTTCTCTTAGTTCTTCCAGGGAACATAGTGAATCTATATTTCATTTGGGGGAGTAAGTAAATATGTGGTATTAACATACAAAGTCTGAGAACTGCAGTTCTAGGGACATGAATGGTTCTGGAAATTTCTGGATTTTAGATCATATGTAAACATGGCAGTATTGGAGCTTCACTTATTATTTAGATCATGTTGAAGATTGTAATCCTGCAATGGGAACAGTGCCAGAACAACTTCCAAGTGTCAAAAATTTTAGAATTTAAAGGAGCACTAAGTAGAAAAAAAAATGATGGCAAAATTTTTAGAATTTAGAGAAGGTACTGGATAGCAGAATTTTGGGCGGCAAATTTTTGAGAATTTAGGAAGATGCTGAATAGTAGCATTTAGGATCTGCAGAGATTGCACAGGACAGCAAAATGCATGGCACCGACCCTGCCCCCACAACCACTCAAAGTTTCAGTTTATGATCCTGACCAGCATCAAAGTGAAACAATACGCTATTGGCTAGCAAGTGTTTGAGAGTGGTACAGGAATAATCACAGGTGTTTCTTTTGATTATTATATTCTCCATTCCTATATTTTATAAGGGGATGGGGGAATTTTATTATTTTATTCATTTATTTTTTTGCTGATGTTTCGGAGGCCTAGATATTAAATCATTCCAAATATTAGATACCCAGATTTTGGACTTTGTTCTGTATTACAAAAGCATATATCTCATAATATGCAAGCAAACAGCTCATTTATATATATATATATATATATAAACTCTTTTACTTCCTTATGTTTCAGTAGTGTGTGTGTTAAATTTCTGATGTATCTAGTGGTCCCATGTAAACAACACTGCTGCAATATGTATGATTTCAAAAATTAAAAGTTGTAATTTGATATTGAAATTGTTAATATAATTTGCAAAAATAAATGCAAAACAATTAAAAGTTGAATTGATTATATAAAAAAATAACTTTTGGAGAAAAAATCAGAAAGCTCATACAAAGCTGTATGAGTTTTAATATTACTTTATTAATAATTTTTCTTTGCCAACTATTTTTTAGTAAAAATATGCATTAGCTGTTGGTGATTTTTTATTATGATTAGTGGATGCAGTGGTTAAAGAGTGTGCAAAAATCCCTAGGCCATTTTAAGAAGAAGACCTTAATAATTTTGTTTTTCAATTAATGACAAAAGCAAAGTTGTTTTTGTTGCTTATACTCACTTGTCTGACATATAGAGAGCCCAAGCCCACAAAATTTTTCATGACAAGGAGCAAGATTACGCCTCTCTTCGGCAACAGCCTTGAGCACCTAACAGGTGACAGTATGATTTGGCTGAGTTCTGCTCCCAATTTTGATGAAGAGCACCCCATGAGGAGTCCAAGGATCTCCCACCACACAAGAGGACTTACGGCTTGCTGTATATGTAGTGCTGCCATGTCGCACCGACACTATACCTTTACAAACATCCATGCTTTCTCCGGGATTTGAACCCGGGCCCTTCGGCACGGCAGTCAGCGACACTAACCACTATACCTGTTGGGCGGCAAAGCAAAGTTAATGAGATTAAACAAAGTTACTTAGAAATGTCATTCCAGATTAAAGATTTTGGAGTTTTTGTGAGTAAATGTGCAGTCTACTATTTTATACTTACATAACTGCCTGAAATAATCTTATTGTTATTTCTTAATAGAATATTTAATTCAGATTTTGATGATATTTTACTTTTCAGAAAACGATTCCTTATTCTCAAATTCACATTCAGGATTATATTTACATGTTATTGAGTAATGTACTTATTCTTATTCTCAGTTCTTTTTAATATTAGTGATTTATTATTCTGTTACTTTTAGCTCTTGCATATGCATGCTTGTCATCCTTCATTCCTAAATACCTGTATAATTTTTTCTTGAAAGATAATTCAGCTGTTATTCAAGGTATAGTATTTCTTTTGATTATAAATTCATTTAAAGTAATTTGTGACTATAACCTATAGGAAAAAGAGTAGAGAAGATTTTTTCAATGAAAAAATGTATGAAATGCTGTTACATAATGTATTAGACAAATTGCTTGCTTATTTGAATAGAGGAACTTTCTGTTCTGTGAATATTTTGATTAGCGAACTAAAATACTTGTTACAATTGGAAGTGTTAAGGCAATAAGAATTAGCATAAAATTCATAAATTTGTTGGACTAGTCTCAAAGGTTTAAACATTTAATCTTTGAAACTAGTCTTGCAAATTTACAAATATTACGCTGATTCTTGTTGCCGTAATATGTCCAATAATCATTATTCATAGGGTTGTTTTAACTCAAGTTTATTTATTGTTAGTTTCATGAAATTAGTTTAAAATTATAATTGGAGGAAGATAGAAAAACGAATTTAAGTAGAAATAGCTTCATATACAGGATGTATTGTTTTAGAAAATATATTGTTCCTTTATCGTGACATATTTTCATTGACATTTTCTTTTAGGAAATATGACTGAATCATTTCTAGTTTCTTTATTAAATGCAAGCAAATGTATTATATAAATTAAGTTTTTGCTAAGATGCCTGAAATTTTCCTTACATAATTAATTACAGAGTATTTTTTTTATTTAAGATGCAAACTTTCACTAGATTTTCGCTGCTATTTCATTAGCAGTTCTGTGCAAGCATTAAAAATTATTTATACAGAAAAAGAAATTAATTATAAGAGTTACTAATAGGTGAATATATGATGCTGTTTAAAAAGATCACCCTTATAATCCATGTAGAAATGAGCAGTTGAGACTGTCCTAAATAAAGTTAAATATTAGAAAACTAAAAACTAAATATTAGAATTTTTCTTGCATACAACAGAAAAAATTGTGCTGTTATATAAAATCAATGTCTCCACAATTTGAAAAGACTAATTGTGGAATGCAGTGGGTTGTGCAGATACTACTTAATGTGTAATGTTTGTAGATTGAAAGTTTCTCTCAAGATGTTTTCAATGGCATATACACCGCTGGCCACCGTAAATGCAACACCCTGAAGGAAGCATGCAAATAACATGAAATTTACATCATTCATTAGCGGAGGTGAGATAAGCAAATGATTAGAATTTCAGCGCAGATGCACATCACGCGCGCCTGTGGCTCCACTTCAAAGTGCTATTTAAGGCTTGGAGTTTTCGACGATTTCAAGTTCGGCAATTATGCTTTTCTTGTGGTTTTTTTCAAAAAAATGATCAATTATGCCTCGTAGTAAACAGCAATCATCGTTTGATCAAGTATCCAAGTTCGACAAAGAAAGAATAGTGGTGTACTGAGAGTGTGGATTATCTTTCAGGGAAATGGGTAGTCGTGTTGGACAAAACCAAACAACTGTAATGTGGCTGTTGGATGCAGGAGGGTACTATGGACCGACGTGTTCGATCGCATCCACCTCAGTGCACCACGTCACGTCATGACAGAAACATTGTGCTCATGGCAGTGACGAATCGCTCAATCTCATCACGAACCATAGCACAGCACATTCAGTCTGTAACGTATCATCCGGTGTCTACGCGTACCATTCGACGCCGTTTACGGCAGCGTGGTCTGTCCGCAAGACGCCCAGTGCTTCGTCTACCCTTGACGCAGAACCACAGACGTCTCTGCCACCAATGATGCGATGAAAGAAGGATGTGGATGGCAAAATGGAATGAAATTGTCTTTACTGACGAATCACACTTCTGTCTGCAACACCACGATGGTCGGATTCGAGTCTGAAGACATCGTGAAGAGGGGAGGCTGAACAGCTGCGTTATGCACCACCAAACTGGTCCTGCACCGGGTATTATGGTATGGGGCGATATTGGATATCACTCTTGTGCTCCTCTCGTATGCATTGCCGGTACATCTCCGAGGTATTGGAGCCAGTTGTCTTTCCTTACGTTCAGGACTTGCCCACAGCCATATTTCAACAGGATAATGCATAACCACACGTGGCACGCATTGTCCAAGGGTTCTTCGTCAATTGCCAGATTGAATTGCTTCCCTGGGCCGCTCAATCTCCGGATCTTTCGCCGATAGAAAGGAAGTGGTCCATGGTTGCTGAAGGATTGGCCCAGATTACATCCCAAGCTGCCACACCAGATCAACATTGGCAACGTGTGGAAGCTGCTTGGTCTGCTGTACCCCAAGAACACATCCAAAGTCTCTTTGAATCAATGCCGAGGCGTGTGGCAGCGGTGATCTCCAACAATGGCGGCTACTCTGGCTACTGATTCTAGAAGGATCCACACTTCACAGAAGTCTATAAATTTAATCATTTGATACTTGGTCAACATGTTATCTACTAAATAAATATTGTTGTGATATCTCTTGTCTTTCTTGGTGTTGCAATTTGGGTGGCCAGCAGTGTAGTAATGCATCTTAAGAACTATTACTTGCATGTTGGAGTTAACAGTTACACTCACGTTTGTGAAAATTGCAACACCATGAAGGACTTACGCGAGTGAGCTGAA
>KK115659.1:823-38688 GCA_000611955.2 Stegodyphus mimosarum | reverse complement strand
AATGGTAGACTTAAAAGTAACTTAGTTGTATTTTTAAGAAATGGAATGCGATCCTCAGGGTGCCAAAAGCGGAGTTAAAACATACACTGGTGAAATAAATTATGAGAATTTGCATTTCTTATCGAATTGCATGAAAAGAACTGAACTGAAGGAAAAATCACTGCTTCTAGATAAAAATGCAAATCTTGTATGGCAAATACGTAAGCGTACACGTATGTGTAGGTGAACACAGTAGAAAAACAAGCTTTATAAGAGCGTGGAGGGTAAGACGAATTGCGTTCGCTACCACACCTCGACGAATTTATTGGTGTTATCTTGCAGCAATCGGTTAAATTCACATCGGAACAGTTGTAGAGACATTAGGTTAATTACAAGCAGGAGAGAGGAAAAATATGCATTGCCTTCGCCGGGGATCGAACCACGGACCTCTGAAATACCGGCTCAGTGTGCTGACCATTACACCACGAAGGCACGCTAAGAATGTGGGAGATATACCTTATATACTCCCCTTTTTAAAGGGCGACTAGGGTTTTAGGGGACCTAGTCGCCAAATCCTGGGTGTGGAGAGTCACCATCCACAACCCTTTTAGTTCGGGCGCCACTTGTAGAGACATTAGATTAATTACAAGCAGGAGAGAGGAAAAATATGCATTGCCTTCGCCGGGGATCGAACCACGGACCTCTGAAATACCGGCTCAGTGTGCTGACCATTACACCACGAAGGCACGCTAAGAATGTGGGAGATATACCTTATACAGTAAAAATGAGTAACCATCAACATTTAGATGATGGAATGAGGTAGCGAATTGTGTGGAGACTAGAGGCAGGCCAATCGCAAATCCAGATATGAAGAGAGTTTAATTTAACGCCCAGCGTCGAGTGTAACCTATGGAAACAGTTCCAGGATACCAGATCCATCGAGAAAAAGCCTGGGCAAGGTCGTCCAGGAGCCACGACGGCCAAAGAAGATCGCTATTTGTCCATTTTAGCGAAACGTAACAGAAGGGGCTACAGCTTCTCAGCTCTCTCGGGACCTGTATGCAGCCACAGGAACTCCTGTAACAAGGGTGACTGTTTCCAAAAGACAATGAGAGAGGGTTCTTTGCCAGAAGAGCGGCTGTTTGCGTGCCGCTCACGTCTACGGATAGGAGAGTCTGATTAGCATGGTGCAGGCAGTACAGTGATTGGAGTACGGAGCAATAGCCTACCGTTCTGTTCTCCGACGAGTCCCATTTTAGCCTAAACACCAATTCTCGTCGTACTTTCATATAGAGGGAGCCAAGGACCCGCTACTTACCCTCCAATGTCCGCGAAATCAACAATTATGGTGGTGGCGGTATAATGGTCTGGGCAGGAAACATGTTGGATGGCCGCACACCTCCCCACGTCTTTGACAGAAGCTCTGTGACTGTTGTGAGGTATAGGGATGAGGTCTTAGAGCCCTATGTTAGCCTTTTCCGGGATGCAGAGGGCTCCGAGTTCATCTTATAGGATGATGACGCGAGGTCACATAGAGCGCTTCTGGTCGACGAATTTCTCGAGAGTGAGGATATTCGCTGGATGGATTGGCCAGCCAGGTCTCCAGACCCCTATAGAGCATGTCTGGGACGCTCTGGAGAAGGCAACTGCAACTGGAAACCCCCCCTCCGAGAACCAAAGGAAAGGTAGTTTGCATAAAGTTTATATAGCAATCTTTGTTTTCTTAGTTACAAAAGCGATTCATTTAGAAATAATATTTGACTTAACATCTCAAGCCTTTATTGCATGTTTAAAACGGTTTTTCTTATGTAGAGGTAAAATCTCATATCTTCTTAGTGACAATGGAACTAATTTTGTAGGAGCTCACAAAGAGTTAAAGAAGCTTGCTTCTTTAGTTAGTGTCCCTGATGACGTTTTGGGTAAGTATTTAGCATCTGAAAATATATCTTGGAAATTCATTCTTTCTCGTGCCCCCAATTTTGGTGGAATTTGGGAGTCCGGAATCAAATCTTTTAAATTTCATATTAAAAGAGCTATTTCCGATGCTAAACTTACCCATGAAGAATTTTTAATTGTCTGAACCATCAGATTACAAACCCTTGACGCCCGGTCACTTTTTAGCAGGACGACCCATAAACTCAATTACCTCAAATTTTAGATGTCAGAAAGCATATTGTCAAAATGGAAAAAATTAACTAAAGTAATACAGATTATATGGAAACGATGAACAACTGACTATCTTAATCGCTTGCAACAACGAAAGAAATGGTATTTTTCAAAGGAGAATATAAAGAAAAATACAATGGTTATTAATAAAGATGATCAGTTACCTCTATTTAAACGGTTACTAGGAACAATTGACCAGAACATTCCTGGTAAAGATGGTAAGATACGAGTAGCAATCATTAACACAAAATTCGGTCCAATTAAAAGGCCAATATAAAAAATTTGTTTATTGCCTATTGATGATAATTACAAAGATTAAGTTTCATTGTTAATAAAATGTATACACTGTTCTTTATTATACTGCTCTTTATTATTAGTAATTTTGATGGAAAATTTTGAATTTTTTTACTGTTTGAAATGTTGACATACTTACCATAATTATTGAAAAAATTTGTAAATGTTCAAATTTTATCAAATTCTCTGAATTGTTTATTTACATTCGGTAAATGATTTACTAACTTTATGTCTTTTGTTAATGTTGAAAAAAAATTGTATGCTTATATTTAGTTTGCTATAGATATTGCAACGTGGGGCGGTATATTGCCTCCTACGCAGCAATGAAGTTATGCTGTACAGCGCATTGTTTCTGTGCAACTTCAATCAGTTTCAATTCGGAATCCTAGCCAAGCATACATGCTTTGATCCCGTATAGTCCGGAATTCATTTCGATTTCGATTTTTAGTTATGTTACAGTCCAAAAAAAATTGTTTGTTGTTGTTCTAAAGTTATCGTTCGTATACAGTCGAACCAGCGCACCTCAAAATAGATCTGAAACCGAATACCTGAAACTAAGTTAACTAAAATTATATTTGAATATTTCCATGTAAAATGTTTACACACTGAACATAATTCTTTATTATATTATGTACGGGAAAAATTTTGGATAGTAAAAGGGAGAAATTTATGCAAAAAAATTGTGCATAAGTGTGTAACTTTCTTTAAAGCTAATCTTAAGTCAACGCAACAATTAATAAGTAACTTGCCAAGGAACTGAATTGTTGAAAACTATCCTGGAGTAGACTTCAATAGTCCTTTCTAAAGTAAATATAAAAATCAGAGAAAGTGGATATGTAACAAAATATGTGTATTTTTATCTGTTTTGTAACCAAGACCATATAATTGGAATAGGTCACGGATTTGGCTTCAGCTGCCTTCATAGCTGCACTTAAGCGGTTTGTGTCCAGAAGAGAGAAATGCAGTAAACTGTACACAGACAATGCGAAAAATTTTATTGGAGTAAATGCAGAGCTAAAAAAGATCTCAAGCTGGTAAATCAGCCAGATAACCTTTTGCCAAAATTATGAATTCAGAGAATATTGATTGCCATTACTCCCCTCCTAGAGCTCCAAATTTCGGAGACCGGTGTTAAATTCTTTAAATATTACTGGGAAGGAGTCCCAGGCAGCCAAAAATTAACGTATGACGAGTTGTTAAACTTAACTGTACAAAGAGAGAGAATGTTCAATTCTAGACCTCTGGTTCCATGGAGTTTTGACATCTAATGGATCTAAATGCACTAAGCCCTGCCCACTTTCTTACTGGAAGGTCAATTACGTGAGCCAGATTTATCGACCATTACCGAGAGTAGGCTTAGCCAATGGCAAAAAATAAATAAATTATTTCAGAATACTTGGCGAAAATCGCATTTGGATTATCTAAGCCATTTACAGTAAAGATCGCATTGGAAATTCGAGAAAGAAACGTTAAAATAGGAGACATAGTTGTTTTAAAAGAGGATAATTTTCTTGCATGTAAATGGTTACTGGGAAGAATAATTGATAAATATTCTGGAAAAGACCAGCAAATACGAGTTGTGGAAGTGAAAAATTCTACGGGAAAATTCCAGAGGCCTGAGAAACCAAATTATGTATTTTACCTTTTAATGAGTAATGTAGTTATTTTCTTATGTGTGCGCTTATAATAATTGTGTATGGTATTCATTATCGTTGTGAAGTGTATAGCCAGTTTTTTATGTTACTGTTTCAAAAAAAAAATTAGGATTTTCGAATATTTAATGTTTATGTAACTCAAGAGCTTTAAAAAATTTGTGATTGTGACTTGAATGTTTTGCAAACACTGCAAGGCCTAAGGGCATGTTCGGGCATAACTGAGTATTAAAAAGTTGCGCGCGCACCTCTCGGCTCGGAATTTTTGTGAAAAAGAGTATATCAGTGATAGTGCGTGCTAAATAAAATCGATGATCCTCGAGCGCGATTCCTCATAGTTGTAAATAAATTAAAATGCGCATCAGAACTCAGCTATAAACACCGTGGAATAATTTTGTTTTAAAGTCAACTTATGCTATTTATCTTTGAAATTAAAATGAGCCTCAAAGAAACAGTTGAACGAAACAATAAAGTTAGAGGTTCACTTCGAACCACCGTCACTGCGAGTTTAGTTTCAGTATAAAGCTGTTATTCACGAAAACAATACGTTTCAAGATGCTGAGAAATTTAATTATCTAAGACCGTTATTACCGGCTCAGCTGCAAAGCTATAAGCAGATTACCGTTAACGGGTGAAAACCGTAAAAAGCCATCGAAATTTTAACTGACCCGATGTGGAAAGAATGAAATATTAGTAAGTGCACATATGAACGTTCTTCTATATTTGGAGCCAGTACGTAATTCAAGTGATGCATCCAGTTTAAGAAATTATATAATGAAATAACGGTTCAAACTAGAAGCTTAGAAACATTAGATATCAATTTTAATTCTTATGTTAATCTACTATTTCCCATTTTATATAAGTGCATACCCAAGATTTAGTGTCACAGTTTAATACAGAATAAAATTCCGACAAAGATTCAACAGTGTCAGTTTATTGTCGTTTCTAAAGAAAAAAGTAGAAGCACGTGAAAAGTCCATAACCCTTAGTCATAACCAACAAACAGTTCCGGGAAACAGCGAAAAAAGTACTGATAATTATCGTAAGAATTTCATTCCAATTAAAAGGAAAATGGCTTCAGCGGTGACGCTTAATACATCAGCTGAAAAATACATATGTGAGTTTGTTCTAAATCTCAGCCCTCAAAAGACTGACTTCAGTATTTCAAAGAAACACAAACCGCTATATATGACCAATTGACATGGTCACAAAAAAACATTTTTTAAGGCGTAATGGATTAAATGTAATATTTGCAAATCTCAGTCACATTTAGATAGCCTATGTGTGACTTACGCGTGCAAAAAAGTAAAACCAACAAAAATGCGCACCATACAGGCGGAGTAAAAGAAACAAATGTTAGTTCACTGTTCCTCGAAACGCTGAGTAAAGAATTTCCTAACGATTTGATTATTACCAGACTTTGAGAGCCATAATTCCACATTGAGTGTTAGGTTGTTGTGCGATTCTGCATCCCAAAGATTGCATGTGTGTCAATCCATTTCTATAAACGTAGGATAGCCAACTGTTGGCAAGGGAAGATTAGAAATTCACACCATTGCATCTTCGAATTAGCCAGTAACAGAGCTTAATAGAAAAAGACTTGCATTAAAAAATAAAACTGGAGCTACTTCAGTTATCGAAACACTCGAAATTAAAAGCATGTGTACCAATACGATAGTGAGGCCAACTAGAAAGATCATAACTACGCTACGTTAGGAAGGATTTGATTTATCTGACAGTGACGACAGTGATGTGGCAGAGGTGCAGATTTTAATTGGGAATGATTATCTGAACTGTATTTTAACGGGGAAAACGCATCATTTGACAGATTGTTTAGTATTATATAAAGCATATTCGGTTGGTCATTGACTGTTAGAGTGTGTGTGTGACGGGAAGAAGAATAAGAAGCTAAGTTATCAGAGGAAACGTCAACGGGTTTGTTTATACATGTTGATTCAGTAGAAGAAAAACTACAGGAACAGATTCGTCAGCTGCGGGTATTGGAAAATTTATGAATTACTAATTGCGTGCTGGAAAGCAGTGAATGCGATAAAAAAATAATTAAGCAGTTTAAAGATGGTTTACAATATGTAGACGGGAGTTATGAGGTTCTTTTTTTGTGGAAAAGTCTTCAGAATTTGGAAAATGATTTTGGTTTACAAAAAGATAGTTCGAAAGGGTGCAGCGAGACTTGAAAAAATTAACACTTTGTGAGAGAAAAGTTTACGGAGATAATTAAATATCAAATACAAAATAATATTATTCAAGAGTGTGAGGATACCAGAAAGGGATTTCATGCCATTTTGATCAGTGGTTCGTAAAGATTAAAAAAAAAAAAGCACTCAAGTTCGAGGTTGGTTTAGCTCGCTAGGGCAATCTACCTAAGGGGAAGGATGCCTTTGTAGAAGACTTTCCAAAGGAAAGTGGCTCGTATACACGTTACACATGGGGTAAACCACGAAAACGCCCATGCAGACAGCCCGTTCATCTGGATTCGAACGCTGGTGGGAACGACCAGTTTTGAGCGATTTTACCGTTTGGCCGTTGGTGTGCGTGCGAATGAGATGGCAGCAGTTGCGAAAGAGGGAGAGCTGTCGTTAAACGACTGCTTAGAAAAGGGCCCAAACCTAAATCCGAATATTTTGGATAGCATTCTTCCTTTACGAAAATTTCAAATTGGATTCTGTGGTGACATAGCAAAGATGTTTTTGATGACTGGGATAGCAAAAGTGGATAAGCAACATTTCAAATTTTTGTGGTGTTTCTGATAATGACAGTGAGGATTTTATGCAAGTAAACACAGTATTATTTGGATATAACTGCTCTACGTTTTTATTGAGTGCAACGATCAAATATCATTTAAAGAAATACTCGAAAGCAAACAAAAACTGTGTCGTGATGTTAAATACCTCACTGTATGCAGATGATTTGTGTTATAGAGTGACAAGTGTAGAATCAGGTTTATGTCTTTCATCAAAAGCGGTATCTGTTTTGGGAGACGTGAGTTTTAATCTCTAGCGATCTGGTGAGCCACTCAACGCTCGCAATCCTGAACCTAGCGCACGGGAACTCTTTTGCGCTAGTGGTAGAGAATTCGACTCGCATTAAAACAGATCCAGATCGAATCCCACTCGTGTTCTGCAGCACCTCTCACTGTTGCTAATAGATAGCGACACGAGCAAGCAACTAGCGGGGTCTCTCGCACCATGTGATCGCTACATTGGCGACCAGGAAAACTACAGACTCTTCCCTCCACTGACGAACTACGTCACACACTCAAAGACACTTCACCACACACACTTCACCCCATAACCTAACGGCGACACATATGCCAACAAACGGGGTTTCTCAACCATCTCCACCAGTCATCAACGGAAACAACTGAGCATATCCTCACGCCGCAGTCACCGCCCATCAAAACGTAACAATCAATCACATCAAAGCACTGGGCTCGCAATCATGTCCATAAATCGAACATCTCCTCATATCGCATAAAAAATGCTTAAGAGGGGAGTCTGTAGCCATCTCGTGAGCCACTCAATGCTCGCAAATGTGAAAGAGTTTGAATTCATGAACCTAGCGCACGGGAGCTCTTTTGCGCTAGTGGCAGAGAATTCGACTCGCATTAAAACAGACCCAGGATAGAATCCCACTCGTGAGCTGCAGCACCTCTCACTGTTGCTGATAGATGGCGACACGCGCGAACAACTACCGGGGTCTCTCGTACCGACGTGATCGTTACAAATCTGAGAAAACTAAGCACTAATTCTAAAGAGTTGTATGACTTGTGGCGTGAAGAAAGTATGACCGAGAGTGATAACAAGTTGAAAGTGTTACGCCTGGTAAGGAACTTGGAAGATGATGTTTTAAGAGTACACGTTATATCATTGTTGAGTAGTTTAGAATCGTTGCGAAATAGTAAAGAACGAGGAAATAACAAGACGGAAACTCTGTAGTCGAGACTTCTCAGGCAATTATGATCTAAGTAGAAGGAACAATATGTGCTGCAATTGAAAAACGCTGAATCACTTTCTAAATCCTTCTTCTGAGCGCAACATCAAAAAAGGTGACGTTGTTCTTGTAAAGGGATCAACAAAAAGCAAACTACTTTGGGACATGGGTATCGTTGAAGATGTGCTTACAGGTAGAGATGGACATGCAAAAGCATGCATTGTTCGTACACCAAAAGGACAATTTAGAAGATCTATTCAACTTTTATATCCTTTAGAAATCGGAACTTTAAAACATATTCAATTAAACTTTATTCATTTATTGCATTTCTTTATTTAGTGATATCACATTTTTGTGTTTGTTATTGCCCGTAATGATAGTTTTGTTTCATTTCATTAATAATGTCCAATTGTATCTGTTTATCAAATTTATTTAGCGAATACTACTTTATTTATGCTTATTATGCTAAAGTTTATGTTACTATTAGTTATTGTTGTTATGCCAAAGATATTGACTTCTTATATTGCGATTGTTGTTACATAAGTTTGTGTATTCTTAAATAAGAGTACAGGCGGGGAGAGTTGTGGGAAAAATTTTAGAGGGCGCTGCGCCGCCCGTATATAATTAATAAAAAGCTTCAGTAATGAGCGAGTATGGAGAGAAAGAGTAGGTGTAGTCATGTAGAAAGAGTAGGTAAGAGAGTGTTAAACGAGCTATGATGTAACTCCAATTTGTTAAATATTTGTAAATACATTTTGATTCATAAAGTAGGATTGTAAGGACTTTTAAGTTTTACTAACTTTTATTTTATTTTGAAACATTGCTATCATCTCTTATTTTCCATTTCCGGCCAGAATAAGCGCGAAAGAGAATTGTTTATGTAAATGAGGTTGCAAACTGTATAAGTATTTAAGAGATGGCTTTTAGCCAAAAGAGAGAGAGCGACTTCTCTCTGTTTTACCGCCTGCGTGCTTTCCATGTCTACCTTTAAAGCCAGAACTTAGTTCTCGTTGATATTTGAAGACGTATTGTAGTTTCTTTTACATTCCGTTCACTACATACGGAGTATTGAAAGGCCAATCTTCGCGTTACTACTCTTTGTAAAGCATCTTGGTTCTTATTTAGTTAAGTTAGTTTAATTCTTATTATCTACGTTTTAGACCATAAGTACTGGTCTCTGTATCCCGAAGTGCGGGAACGGCTGTACGCTGTGTGAGAAATAAAGGGTAAAATTAACCCTTCTTATCTTTGTTGTATTTTCTACACACCCACGAACATAGTTTTGAGTAAGCTCGCTGTTCCTACTCAGGACTCCAGTTATGTTTGCAAAAACAATTAGAAGGAATAGTAGTTCTGAGAGTATTAGCAGAAAAGTAAGTGTGATTATTGAGTACATAGCATCAACAACCACATATGCGATGATTCAACAAATTAAGTTTTCATAAGTATCTAAAAAGCAAAGACATGCAACGAATGTCTTAAAGAATATAATATCCAATCGAACGTATAACAAATGCTCACAAGAGGCATGTACAATTACAGTCACTTTGGGGCGAGCACACCACGTGGAACACTGTAGCAGGAAAAAAAATGAGGTTTTCTGCTATAGTCATTTTCTTAGGCTACTTGTAAGGTATTTCCCCCGCCTTCTTCGCATGCCTTCGTGGTGTAGTGGTCTGCATGCTCGACGCGTAACCGAGAGGTCTGTGGTTCGATTCCCGGCGAAGGCGTTGCTCATTTTTCACGTCTCCTGCTTCGAAATAGCCTAATGACGCTAATACTTACAGACTTTAATCCTGCGCTACAAGTTCAATGAAGTTTATCACACTAAGTCGGTTATGAGACGGCGATTCCTGACAAATGCTAGAGAAGGCCGTTGGGGGGGGGCTATAGGAGTTAGTGTATATTGATAACTTTATACTACATTTTTTAGGATATTAATTATTTATTGTAGCAATACAGCCAATACAAATACCATAACCTGCAAAATCACTTCATCAAGTAAGCATGACCTACAACTTCTCAGTCTGCCGACAACTGTAGAACTAATTCAATTTTCAAAGCCAAGCTATATATCGTCTTCAACACGGGTAGACCAATGCCACTTTACAACTGACTATTCCTCGAATCTTCAGAGTACCTTCAGTTTTATAACTACCAATATACACAGTGTCTACGTCTCCTTGGAAGCATAATCTTTTAAAAGGACTCTTGAAGAATTATCTTTCATCCTTCTGAAACAAAACAGAAATCAGAAGGGTGTATAAGACCCTTTATTCAAATATAAAATTAACAAGGATCCAACTTGGGTTACAAGAAGCTACTCGCTTATGGCTTAACAGAATAATGCAACAAATACTAATTTCAATGTGTGGTAGTAGACTAGCCTAAGAGCGCACAGAATAACGCTCAAGAAGAGCTCTGGTATGTAGTAAACCCACGAGACAAGCCTAATAGCGAGAACACTCAACGCCGCTAACGCAAGTTGTTAATAATCACAGCACAACGTGGCCTGGAATGAGCAGACACACTCTGAAACTAACTTGCTTAAATAGCATTTCATTCTACCTTAATCTGAATAAACTCTCACTATCTCATTTATATTCTGGCATGAAAAGCGTGGGTGAAAAGAGAATAATAGAAAATGCTTGAACTTAAAATGAACTATTAGTTAAAAATAAAGAGATAAACCTCACTTTTAACTATGATATGGAAAGGTTTATTACCACTATTTTTAAAACGGACAAGAAAAAGTTCTATCATATTTACTTACTCTTGCTTTTAATTTGTTAAAATATGCAGTTGATCATTCATTTGCTGTTCATATACCCAACAGTAATTTCAAAAGTGAAATCTATATATTAGATTAGTATCGAGAACAGTAAGAGTTTAAATGAAAAATCAATTTTTACAGCATACGTCAAGATAGTTTTCTGTAATAAGATTTTATTTAATTTTAATTTAAATTTTGAGGTTAACTGATCATTATATTCAAAACGATCAGAATGCCAATTCGACATTCATTTTAATACATTTCTGGAACTTTAGCCATTTAAATACTCGAAAACTTCTCCATAAATACAGAATTAAAATTTTTAAGCATGCATTACATATGAAATCAAATTATAAGTAAAAACGTATATCTTTGTCATGCAAGCGCCAATTTATGAAATCTAGAAAATATGTGAATTCGTAAATACAGAAACTATTATGGGACATTGAATGAGGAAAGAAAAAGTGAATGACCTTCCTACTGTTCATATCAATTTAATGTGCTGATCGGGCTTTCATAAACAGAACAACTCAACTGATGTCATGTTGCTCAGCACTGATAAGTTACTTGCTGATAAGGAAATCGAGCCTCTGCCAAAGTCATTCATTGCTGTAAGCAGTTCGTGTTTATAAAAAAGGATTACCGAAATAAATAAATAAATAATTAATTAAATAAATGAAAATGAAAAGAAAAATTCCCATTCTTCCATCAAATATCACAGAAAACACATAAGTTGACACTTCAATGTTAGTAAAGATACGCGTAGCTTTTAGGCCTTTGAATGGTTTTAATAGTACTTTAATAGTCATTTAAAAAATTCGTGAAGTTAGTTAAAATTTCCAACCATAAACTTAAAAAAGTAACCTGAAAATTTAACAATTACTCATTCAGAATTGGATGTGGCATACCTGACCAAAATGCATCTTATGCTCAAATTTAACTGCAGGATGTCCAAGAATTTAATAACTGTACTTTATGAGGTCTTTGTGAAGTAGGCGTTATACTTGCAGTTTACTGCCATTTTCGTGACGTGATGACAAAGAACACACAGCGCATGCATAATTATTTTTAAAGGAAAACTTCAGGTGAGATCGTTATTATGCTTCTGAAAAGCTTCAAAACTAATACTAAATCACAAGTGTAGTAATGGTCTTACAGATTCAGAAATGGTAGCATGTCAATTGAAGGCTGTTACGACTTAGATATCTACTAACCAACAGAAATAAAGAAAACATAGGAAAAGTGATCTTACTCGATGTTTTCTTTATTTTTGCTGCTTTCTTGTTGTTTTATTTACTAGGTTAAATCATGAAAATTGTCGATGAAAGACCGTCCATTAGATCTCTGAAGAAACTCTCTCCCGTCCCACAGTTCTCGGGGAAGAAGAACTTGGTGCTCGTGTCTCAGTCAGTCACGCTGCTCACAAAATCTTATTCAATAAGAGATTTTTTTCTATTTCCATGGATAAAGAAAGCTCTCAAAAAGCGATTTAGTAAGTAAAAGAATCTGATGTAGACACCACGACTTCCTTTTATTGCCTATTAAATATGACTTCCTTTTACTGCTTATTAAATATTCCTTTTAGAACAACAATAAACTTACATCAGTTATTGTTAGATATTTACAACAATAAACTGATATTAAATATTGTTAGACTAACAACATATATAAACTATTATTATGTAGGTAGTTAGATTTCGTTATTTGTTGGAAATTATTTTTTTTTAATCTGAGATTGCCAAAAATTGAATATTTTCGATGAATATAATTGAATATTCATTTAAAACATTTCTGTAACTGAAGTATTTGATTACGACCAAAAACTGCAAGGATTTACTTATTTAATCCTAAAATTCTCAATTAGAACCCCACGAACACTAACAAGCGAATAATCGCTTAAGTGTGTGAACAAAACACGTAAGACTTAAAGAAGGTTTACAACCCTTTATTTTTCAGTATATTTACAATGAGTTCCTACTTGGAACTTTACACAAAGCCTCCACTCGGGCTTGAACTTATAATAATTTAAACTAAACTAGCTTAACCAAGCTATTTGAAAGGTATAGCCGAAGCTATGAGAGATCTAACTAATTGGTCCCTAAGTATTAATTAAATCGGCGAAGCCAAGCAAGGGCCTAAGGTATGGCAGAGCGTAGCAACAGCTAAGAGAGACGTAGCCAAAAGGCGAATCATAATCTCTCTCTCGAAGTCGGTGAAGTATCAACTTGAATAATACTCTTTCTCATTTACATTAACTGCGTTTCTGAAATTACATTCTGGCAGGAAATTGTATGCTGAAATTAGAATAAGATAGGAAAGATACAAAACTTAAAATAATTGTTAATAAACTTAGGATAAACCTTACATGGTAATACTGAACGTATTTTTGATTGCAATACTTCCGTACAAGGAAGTTAAAAAAAATTCAGCGATTCGGATGAGATGCAAAAAAACACATGCCTTCCATGTCATGAATTCCAGATTAGGTTAGGTTATTTGAAATATATTAGTAATATAGTCGAAAATATATTATTGTAATATAATTGTTTAAAAAATAATTTTGGTTACTTTTAGATATCCTCTTATAGTCCAGATTTAACTCAGGAAAATTTCCAATATTTAGTTGGTCTTTTTTTTTTTGACCACAAAAAGAAATCAGGAATACAAAAGGCTATGCATCATAGTATCAAATCACATATGCACTAATTAATTTTCTTTTTTATGTGCAATCAAGTATTATGCACCTGGACGTAAAAATTTCACAAATTTGATGACGCAGATATAGCTTGTGCTTCCAAGTGAAGCGAATATATTCTACAGCAGAATAAGTGACAGGAGAAGGAAGTTTATTCAACACAAAAATTCTACAAAGATGACATTTGAATTGTTCACGACCTGCAATTCGTAACTCGTTATTACTACAGTAGTACTTCCTGCATGGAACACTTCCATTTAAGGCATAATTCCGTTGATTCCGGTCCCTTTGAATTAAGTATTCATTTACCTCTTAATAAGCGACACCTTTATTTAAGGGACGAAACATCTGGTCCGGTGGTTGTCACTTACTAAGAGGTACTACTGTACATCCTTTGAATTTGCTACGATTCTCCCTTCGATTTTAACTAATAATATACAATATACTTTGCAAAAATGAATGAGAAACCATTTTGCATTATTATCATCATTTTTATTTGTTTCCATATTGTTTAGGTATCTACCCCTACCAACACTGACGCACTAGATAAATGCTACAGTTCCCATTACATTTGTAAATTGAATAATTATATAGTATTTAACTAATATGCGCTTAACCAGCCCGCATGTTACCAACAATATATTATATTTTTTATACAGTTTATTTTTCATTACTACTGCCTTATATTTCATGATAATGAAAAGCAGTATGTTCTCAATTAACTGGGTTAATATAGGGGACGATGGTTCACAATTTAAGTCAAAATCACGGTAATCAAACAGTAGTTAAAAGAAGAAGAAGAGGGGGAAAGGAAAGACGAATAATCCAATATTATAATTAACAGAAAAATACTATTAACAATCTAATTGCATTTTCGAGTAGTTTACGTTGGAGAATAAATTCATTTGCTTATGTAAATTAAATCAACATTCAAAACGAGAAGAATACACTTCAAAGCAGGAAAAAAATTATTCAAGTTTATGCTTGTCTAATATTTCGATAGGAGACAATGGGAAACAAAAGATTAATGGCTGTACGCTTAATTTGATTTTACAATTTAGTTATTTATTTTTAGGGCATGATTTGACAATGTTTATAGATTCTAGATTATATACCATTGAATTACGTACTGCTATGGAATTAAATTATTACTAAATACTGCGACTCATCTGTTACCACTGCTCTTATCTCATGCATTTACTATTCTTTTTGCATTTTCTGTAGAAATTTTGCTTTATTTTGATTGTTTGTGATATTTATTTTTCCATCGTACAGCAACAAAGAACTGAACTTTTTTAAGACAAAGCTCAGTTAATCCGAAACCCGACAAACCAGCCCCTTAATTTGGAGTTGACTGCATATACTAATTAACGGCTTATGGTACTGAATACAGATTATGTAAATCTAACACTAAGTATTGTGTCTCTCTCAAAAACAGATTCTTAGATGAAAAATTCTAAAATACACTCACGTTTGTGAAAATTGCAACACCAAGAAGGAATTGTCATAATTGAATGCAATTTAATACACAGTTGATGGTAGTGGTACAAATAAATGATTAAATGTTCAAAGCAAACAAACAAGAACAAGAGATCAGAATCAGTATTTTGTGTGGCCACCACGCGCCGCAATAAGTGCTGCTACACCACGTGGCATGGAGTCAAACAAAGTTTGAATGTCTGACTGAGGAAGAGCATTCCATATCGTTTGTACGCGTACCCAAAGTTCGTCTGCAGACGCAACAGGACGAGGATCACGAGCAAGACGCCGACCAATGACATCCCACACATGTTCAATTGGCGACATATCCGGGGAACACGCAGGCCAAGGAAGAAGCTGTACCTGCTGCGCTGCAAAGAAGGATTTAACAATCCGAGCAGTATGAGGGCGGGCATTGTCCTGTTGAAATACAGCGCCTGGCAAGCTTTGAAGGAAGGGAACAGCTTCGGGCTGTAGAACTTCACGGATATACCGGTTGCTGTTCAGATTGCCCACAATTCGTAGCAATTGAGATCGTCTATGATATGCTATGGCGCCCCAGACCATAACTCCGGGTGTTCGTCCACTGTGGCGTTCGATAATGCACTCCGGAAGGTGGCGTTCACCGGCATAGCGTCTGACACGAATGCGGCCATCATGGTACCACAAATTAAAGCGGGATTCGTCAGAAAACACGACATGCTGCCAATCAGCACGCCAGTCTCTATGCTGATTGGCCCATTGTAGCCGCAGGCGGCGATGGTCGTGCGTTAGGGGGATCCTGTATAAAGGAGTCCGTGCGCGCAGTCCACACTGCAGCAGACGTCTACGAATTGATGAAGCACACAATGAAACACCTGTAGCTATTGACCACAGTGCTGCCAATTGTCTAGAGGAAGCTGTACGGTCCGTCCGCGCCATGCGGACCAGGTGTCTATCATCGCGAGCTGACGTCACATTTCGGGGTCCACTCCCGGATTTCCGAGTTGTCCGACACTCGTCCGTCCACTGCTTCCAAACGCGCATCACTGTGCTGCTGTTACGCTGCACACGAGAGGCTACTGCACGATACGACAATCCAGCTTCACGAAGGCCGATGATTCTCCCTCGTTCAAACTCTGTAAGTTGTTCAAATCTCGCTCTCTTTCGTCGACGAGGCATAAGTACAGATTGAGTTAACGTTTACCACTAGCAGATAACCACCGATAACCATACACGCCTCGCTACAGCCGTCTATTTATTCGGATCCATCAGCCGTTCAGAGGGCGCTGCTCAGCATACGCATGCGCTACGGATTTGCAATTCTAATCATTTGCATATCATGCGCTACTTTGCATTTCCTGAAAATTTCAGCTCACTCGCGTAAGTCCTTCATGGTGTTGCAATTTTCACAAACGTGAGTGTATGTTTAGGCTATGTTTAAATAATAGCATGACAGCATTTTACCTCGTAAAAAAGGCAATTCATCGGATATGATGATCATGTCAGTAAATCAGCAGCTACCGAATATAAGTTGCTAAAATTTTAAGAATTAAAAACACTACATTATCTCTGTCTATCGTTTATTCTTGCACCTGTCACTTCCATTTTGCAGCACTAAAAACATCTGATTGCGTAATGGCTAGTATTTGTTGTCTAACAGGGTAAAATCCTTAAAAGTGGATTTTGGTTTCATTGCATTTAAATCAGCAGAATGTTATCAGAAACAGAATCTGAAAACAAACTGAAGCTGCTGTTTTTCATCCATGGCAAATGTAAATAACCAGTTCGAAGGCATTTTCTTCAATCAGAATATACACTTTTAAAAAAAAAAAAAAAAGAGTAGTAATAAATTGCTGCACCGAATCAAAGAATCTGATTTAATAAAAAATTAATTTAAAAAAATAAACTGTAATCCTCATTACAGATTTTGAAGTCATTAATTGTTCATTTAAAAGAAAAGCGAAACTCGCTTACGTCAGACAGCTGCACATCTGTAAAATACCTATTGCTTATTTTGTTCACGTACTTTTCTTTCCTCGTTAGCTTTTATTCCGAGTAGAAAAATTTCGAACTAAAAATGCGCCAACTAAAGGCCGAAATGAGCCACATTAGAAATTAATCTTGCTAAAATGATAAATAACTATGGATTGTATATGTAGAAGGTAGCGAACAACGGGGGTGCGTGTTATGGTAAAGCAGAGAGCTGCTTTCGTACGGAAATGTAGCATCGTGAAGGACTTCCAAAAAATAACTAAATTCCAAAACATAAATCACCTTAGTGCCTTCACACTACCGCGAACGCATGCTATGGGGCATTAGCCAGAACTCGCTACTAGGAAGCTACATGCATTACGCTAAGATTTAAGGCATAAGCTATGTGGCATAGCAGAATGTTTACATTATGGCTTAAGCATCCCAACTGTCATAGGTGCAAGCCCTAGACAATATAATGCTAGCTCATACCTGCAATCCGCTTCGGTGATAAGGTCTAAACAAAGCCAGTCTTGCGAAAAGCTAGCTAATTCCCGCAACAACAAACGTCTAAGTATTTATTGTATATAACTGAAAAACAGATTTTTAGATGAAAAATTCTACAATATGTTTAGACCATATTTAAACAGCCATGGAAAAAGAGAACAGACGACTTAACGGCCATCGAAAAGTTTTACAAATTTTACAAAGTTAAATATACTTTTACTAGATACAAACTCACACAAATTTAAATATAAATTATATCTACAAATTTAAATAGATTTTACAAAATATCACTCGTAATTTTCGGATATAAGTTGTCACTATTATGCATGCACCGAAATACCTTAAATCTGTGGTATTAATCTTGCTAGATGAAGAGAATTTGTTTTTTCTCGTTTCTTTTCTGAACATAAAACAAAGTCCTATTAATAATTTTTTGGAAACGGTAGTTTTACGTTGACTTTCACAAAAGCATCAAGAAGATTCCGGTGAATTCAGCGTTGTTTTTCTTTATAAAGATACAAACAAAATACTCTCTCCATCACAGTATTAACAGTAATGGTGTAATTCAGTGAACTCTTAAGTAAACAGATGCAAAATCTGTTAAGACATTTCACGGCATTTTTGTATCAATATGAACCACAACCATATATTTCAGATATTACAAGAAAAGTTGATTCTGAGTTTTGAATGTTACCTTGCCCTGATCGCGACAAGGACAGGACTGGTCTTTGTCGCGATCAGGACAATTCTGAAAACAGGAGATTTTAAAAACTTCAAGTGTTTTATTTCAAAGATAGACATATTTTTACGCTTAACAAAATGCTGCAAAATGCTTGCAGCATTTTGTTAAGCGTAAAACAAAATGCTGCAAGCCGAACGTATTACCCGAACGTATTACAAACGTATTAGCCGAACGTATTACAAAAAACAAAATGCTGCAAGCCGAACGTATTACCGCCTGAGCGTAGGGTCCCAAGGTGGTAGAGACGCTAAAATTCCCCCTTATTCTTCATAATCCTTTTGCTTCCTTTATAATAATGGAATTGAGTACTGAAGTCCATGATAGAATGCTCGGAATGAAGTCGCTGATAGAACGCTAGGATCCGAAACTGTTTCAATATGCATGTAATGGATTAAATGGATGGAATAAAAGTCACTGTAGCTGCCTTAGCGAAAACGTGGGAAGGTAAATCAAATCTAACTTTGTACCCAGTTTTACGACATCGCATAATTATTAGTAAGCAATATTCAAAAATGCACTTACGAGCTATAATATCCAGTTATATGGCACCCACTAGAAATCAATAACAGAATTCATTGTTTTGGAAGAAACACGGTTATAGGCAGATTTATGTCCTATTTGATTCGATTATGTTTCTATCGCCAGTAGCGTTATCACTGATGCTGTCTACCGTACCAAGGGGCCCAAGTACGAATCCCGGAGAAGGCAAGGATGCTTGTAGCGTATACAGCCTGTGCGGCAAGGGGGGGATTTAAAATGCAAAGGGAGCCGAAAGTCTTCTCGAGAGGTTGATGGTAGAAGAATAGGGCTGGGAGACTCTCGAACCGGCCCCTAGAGGGGGAGTGTTTTCTATCAAAATTGGGATGGAACTGCACAATTAATGCGGCGGACTATACCTATATACCAATGGTGAATTTCCGGTGTCTGTTCACTGCCTGTACCTGTCATATTGCCCCCTGGGGTGTTCTTCCTCAAAATTGAGGCGGAACTGCACAGTTACTGCGGCGGGACTATATTTGTACGACCAATTGTGAAATTTTGAAGATTTTTACCTGTATTTGCCGCCATATACTCGATATCCATATTATATGATCTATTAAACATATAATCACATTATATGAGCTATATTATATCAACTATTAATTTAAACTATGCTTATAATATTTAAGGATTTATTTAGATCAATATTCGAAACTATATAATATTGTGTACAGCGTTATCTTCTATATACATATAACTATAACTCATAGTTACCGCCATAAATTTCTTGTAAACTTTTTAAAAATTATAAACAGATTGCCAGTTGGAGGCGCTGAAGAGAACGAGTTTCGATTTTTAGTTTGCAGAGGCTTCATCAGTTTTGCCTATGACGCTGTTTTGGTGCCCACACACTTGTACCTCACATGACCTGTCATTACTCAGAACATAATAGCATATGAATAGTTCATCAATGGGCTGTGCTGTGGCATATGTACTAAATATCACGTTTATTGAGAACTTGCATTGGCAGTGAGGTTTCAATCCACATGCTTCGCTTATTCCTTCCGCGCAAAGGCTTCGGATGACAGCACTATATCTACAAGCAGAACTTCTAGAGCAAGGATTCTCAACCAAGGGGAATTCCTCCATAGACGGAATTTCATAGCTTCAGAGGGAAATGCGGTCAGCCTTTTATTTAGTTGTTAAGTATTTAGTTTTAGTTTATGAATATAAAAAATTACTTTTAATCAATTTTTGATATTTATCAACATTTTCTGCACAATACATGCGATATTCTTTTCGTGGAGAAAACAATGCATACGATATGCAGAAAGCACGTTTGAAAAATATGCATAATAAAGATATACATAACACATATAAATATATAAGCCAAGACAATGCTGCAGAGTCATTAGGATTTTTTTGGAAGCAGGAGACATGAAAAATGAGCAATGCCTTTGCTGGGATTCGAACCACGGACCTCTCGGTTACGCGTCGAGCGTGCTGACCACTACACCACGAAGGCACGCGAAGAAGGCAGGAGACATACTTTATAATGCTACATTAACACAAAATTATAAATACTTTGTTCATAATATATTAATCACAGAAATATTGATACTGTGTATATACAGTGTACACTGTTCACAGTATGTAGAGATAAATATAACTTATACATATACGAATATAAGCCGAAAAATGCAAAATTAAGATCAAATGCTAATTCACTTTGTGTACAAAATATTAATCACAGTAATGTTGATACAATGCATTTACAGTGTACATAGCTCATATATGTACTGGAGAGTATGCTAGTGCAACACTCCATAGTCATAGCTCTAAGGAAAATTCATGAAGTTCAGGGTAGTCATCAGTATGATTCTGTACGCTATTACGCATTTGTACAGCAGAGTAACTGAATGCAACTTTTCTTTTCCCAACAGTAATTTTCGTTATGCTGTTCGCCCATTGTGGCCAATACTGATCAGCAGGGACACGTAGATATTGATTTAAAATGGCGCTGTAATTGAAGAGGTAATGGTCTGAGTCCCCTACCTTCCCACATTGACACGAATCAGTATTACGCAGATGAAAGCGCTTCAGGTACGCCGGAAAATGCCCATGTAAAGTATTGTGTTAGGTATCTATTAGTAATTTTCAGTTCAAAGTTTACTTTGGGAACGAATTTAAATGCTCTGCCCGTGCCAAGGTTCTCCCATCGCGAATACTACTGTTTTTCTTTCTTCTTTTTTTCTTTTGTTCTCTTTTTGAAGAAGGAGAGTGGCAATTTAAGTGGTTATTCCTTAAGGCTGGTGTTGTTATCCGTTGATATGGTTAGCTTTCTCAACTTGTCAACTTCCTCATTACCTGTGACCCTACATGGGCTTGAACCCAGCTGAGATGTGGACATTTTTCTGATTGTCGTAGAGGTAGACTATTCGACTGGACTGACTGTCGTAGAAGCAGTTTCCTGATGTTAAGAACTTGGCCACTGCAGGCACTTTACAACGGATAAACATATCATTTTATTCTACTCATTACAAAACGAAAGCGATGATTACGGACCTTTCTTTGGACCCTGTACGGGGCAGCCAGATTTCTCGCTTTTTTTGATTCAATATGAACAGCGCGGGGAAAAAAAAAAAAAAAAAAGAAAGAAAGAAAGAAAAGAAAAGAAAAAAAAAAGAAAAAGAAAAAAAGAAAAGAATAACGTGAATGACGGTGCAAGGGAAAAAAACTTTATCGGAAACATGAACATCGGTATTTCCATATGATTATATAGTCCACCACGGCATACCGAGGCTTCTGTGCGCGCCGTGGAGTTGCTGACTACACACGTTGCAGCAGTGTGGTGTTCATCAAAGTATACACAGCATTAAGATACGAAACTAAGTCACGTCCTGTAGTAACTAGGTTCCAAGTATACGGATCTTCTCTCACCTGTCACCTGTAGTAACTAGGTTTCGATGGCCCCATTCCTTCAGAAGGCCCCATAAGAAAATATCCAAAGGTGTCAGGTCTGGCGATCGCGGTGGCCATAAAACCGGACTCCCATGTCCAACCCTGCGGCCTGGGTATTGCATATCCAGCCAATCAAGTACAGAATACGTATTATCATGCGAAGGTTACATGTAGCTACTAGATGCAGCCTTTTAAATACGATTCGAACGACTGCTTGACGTCATTCCATGGCGCGCATGCATGCCTCGATATGTGCGGTGAGGATTTTCAGCATCTTATGCAAACATATGCAAATACAGATGTTCATGTTTCCAATAATTCTTTTGACCGGATCTGACGTCATACTTTTTTTCGCATTTTTCTCGAAATCGATGGGTCGTACCAGCACAGTTCTTCCTAGAACCGTGCACACAGACTTTATGAGGATATTTTATGGTTAAACGTAAGCAATAAGTAACTTATAAACACGCAGCGGAAAAAACAATGTTCACGAATTACAGGAGGAGAAACACTGGTACACGTAGAACATTTCTAACAAGGAATAGAATACAACGAAAACAATGACGGAAACAAATGTATATTTACATTAAGTGTTCGAAATGCGAGCCACCAACACTGGTAACAGTGTCGTTTCGCAAGAGACCAGCATTCGCTTTCACTGTCATGAATGCTGCGGATGCGCAGTAATATTCTCCTAACAAATACTACCGTTAATCCACTAAACGATAACGTCCCCATTCCGCTGCTAGAGTTCATCTGGTAACGGAATTACAGCGCATAAAATTCGGCCATCAAATGTCCAGACATCCCCATTAAAAAACACTGCAATCTGAAAACTGCAAATTAAAACTCCTCGAAGAAGACTTAAGCATTCAAAATTACAAGACATTAAAAAACGTAACACATAAAAATAAAACGATTCCGTACCATTCACGTAACATAAAGCGTTAAGAACGCTTTTTATTAATTACAACCCAAACTGCATATATCTATAAAAATTATCAGTTGCATGTATTATAAATTAAATGTATTTTAATTTATATCAATTCGATGTGTTAATTTAGAAAGTTAAGATAAAAATTTAACTGACAATAAATGGGTTTATTGCCCCACTTTCCTAATCAGTAATAAATTTTAAAATTTTAAAGCTAAATTAAAAAACTTAGGCTTTGACAAATGGAAACGCTATAAGAACTGGCACCATGTTGCGTGAAAGATGAATCAAAGTTCTTTAGGCCATTACAGAAACTCCATTAATTAGCTTAGAATGTGACTATTTAATTACTAGAATAAATTCAAACTACTACTAAAGTTTTTCTAGAAATATATTTTCCGATACAAAGATGCTACTTTAATCTTAGTCTTGTATCCAGCGAAAGGTCTACAAAAGCATGATATTAGCATTAAGCAAAATGTGTCAACAAGCTTGTGTTAACAAAGCGTTACACCACCATAGGATACTTTCAAAATATTTTGTTGCTACGCTATTACACATGTTCATCAAAATGAGTATTTATGAAACTGCTTTATTAAGATTTTATTATTTCGATGAACTAATGCAGTGGTGCATCCTTTCATTTGTACCCCAGCATTAATTCATCGAAAGATTTAATTTATAAGCGCTCATTTCGATATTAAAAAAAATAATTTCACTCAATTTCTATTCACTTGATATAGTGTTCAGGAGCTGCAGTTTCCACGTGGATCGGACTAAATTCAAATCTTGGATAAAATATGGACGTATACGTTGTCTCTTCCCTAGTTTGAGGATGAAATATAGTTTCACCATCTCTGATGCATCGCGTGTAATGCTGTTATTAATGAAATGGACAAAATGACCGAAGGATAATGCAATTATCTGAAATTCTTAGTCTGAATCATGCATCCTCTAAATATTTGAAATCAACTCCAATAGGTCGACAAGCTTTCCAGAGATCAAGCATTAGGATCATAAGTTAAGTCCGCTTCTGTCCTTAAGAACCGGCCTTAATAATTAATTGAGAATAATAAAAAATTAAGAATAAGTTCAAACTAATGTGTCTGTGTGTAGTTTCTGCGTTAAGCATCTAGTGGGTCAAACCCATTTAGTAACAAAGCAATAACATGTTACGACAAATACTGCAGCCGATTTACTAAATACGAATTTTATTCGTAATTCGAAATGCCTTTACAAACTTTCCATATTATACAGCATTTATTCCATTCGATTATATTTCTCTTGCATATAAAAGACGTCAGCTAAACACTTCAACGTCCCTCCTGTAAGTCAGAAATAACCCGAATAATTTGTTTTGAGCTTCCCGAAAGTCCTTCTCTGTTCTTTAAATTTACGGCTAACCGACGATGCTTTAAGTTTTCCAAAAACTGTTCTAACGACACAAAAAGAATTTCAAAAAGTGAAGTGATTTAAGATCAATACACGCTAATCTTCAATAAAGCATTAATACGATTTTAACGTTCATTACTGATACTCATTTAATGGTGCCAGGCAACTGAAAAAATATAATTTTCATTTTACTCGTTAAGGTATTAATTATACCTACATTTGGCCTCTATTTGTTTTTATTTCATTTGTTTGTAGGTGTGAGTAAGGTCATGAAGTCTCTATAATAAGATGGAGAGTCAAAAAATTTTATTAACTTTGAAAGTTGGTGTAAGATCATTAATTCTTCATAAAAATGTCGATATTAAAAAAGTAAAGAAAAAAACTGGATGATTCTTGGTCAAAATAAAAGCAATCGATGTACAAAATTTTCAAGGTCAAAAAGAAAAGTGTTCGTGAAGAGGATAACTATTATTGTCGAACAATCCAGAAAATAACTGATATCCTAACAAATTATACTGTCACGTTGAAAATTTCCACATATTTATAACGGTTGGCAACAAAATAGTCACAGTTTTGCCATATATCTCTTATCACGACATATTTGTTTAGATTGTCAGTTCAAAAAAGTTGTTTGATGCCTCATTTCCGTAAATATTTATTGGATCGTAAAAAAATTTGTTCGAAGAGATGCATCAAAGTTGTTCTCCCAATATGGATGAAAAAGATTCTGTAAAATGACCTAATATTTTATCAGATAAATGAAAAGTAATAATTTCAATTAATAAAATATCTACTATGCAGAGATATATTTTCAGCGGAAATAAAGGGGACGACTGCACAGTTAACACATTACACGCCGCTTCTGTCCTTTTAAGGACCGACCTTAGATCAAGCAATATGGATTTGTAGTTTAACCTATTAGTAACAGAGCATTTCTAGTCAAGACGAAAGCATTAATAATCAAGAACCGCAACTTCCTTTTTGTACCTGCTCACTAAATTCGTTCTTAGAAGTTTCGAATTTTCGTCGATAACTGACATGGGAAAAGGCAATAAATACGAACTCGACTCTCCCAATATTTCAGCATGTCTTTACATGGAACTTTCCATTTAAAGCACAATGAACTCCTCCCATCGTACTGAAAGTTTTTTCTCTAAGGCAACCATATAAAAAATTTTATTTTTACAGAAACCTTCTAACTCATGTTGTTGAAACTGTTTTCATAAAACACTGCACCTTTAGTTAAGAAACTGTGTAAGTGCAGGATGTGTTAGAAATATGGCTACACACTAAAATATAAAATATACAAGTACCGTGTTACTGTACATTATACATAGTAATGGCACACGAAACTTCATTTTTTTTTTTCATTTCAAATGAGAGTAATATACCCTAGCTTATATCATTAGCCAAGATGGCGCTGAATATGTAGTAGCATGAAATTTGCTGCAGCGTCGGAGACTGCATACCCAAATGATCACCAGGCCATGAAATTGAAGAAATGTGATTTTAATGCAGCTTTCTTGCCATCGACTATGGCAGAGTATTCTCCAATTTCTCACAATCAACTACTAACAGCGGCGAACATCCAGAAAAGAAAGCCTCCCGAAAGATCTCGCAGTAGCACCGATGTAGCAACATACGTTAAGATGGCGGAAGTGTTCTAAACAGCGAGCAGTCCGAGTCAATCTGATTCCTACTATTGTATAGTGTCCTTTATGTCGAAAATTTGACCTTTTTCAGAGGCACTATCTCATTTCCTCTACCCAATGCTATCATCACATGATGTAATCTAAGATGTAGCCGTATTTCTGACTCATTCTATAAATGTTTTGGAATAGCCTATAAAAAAAAAGAAGTTCGCCTTTTTTGGACATCCTGTATATAACAATAGATTTTCTCTTGTAGACAACTGCTGTTTATCAATGCACAAAATCGAACGCGATATTTCTACTTTGATTCACAGGAGATAGCAGAAATTTTGCTTGCATATTTTATTTTCAATTTTTACCAGTTATCAAAGCATGTGTTTCTCCTATGCAGTTTCATTTAATCAATCAATGTTGCCAAACATAGCTCAGAGTCATATACGAATTGTCTAAGACAATGGAACACAATTTTAGGTGCGGTTTCTGGCATCTTTAACAAATGATTAGCTAACCCCAAAGTAAAGTGAAAAACTCTCAAATAACAGTTTTTTTTAATTTTTTAATTATAAGTATGAAGTATTAACTATGGTGGCATACTTCTGCAACAATATTAAATCAGATATAATGAACTTTAATAAATAAAAAATCTTCTAAAAAAACAGCATCAGCCAGGACTCAGCAGCGCATGGTCGTTTTGAATCGCAAGACATCACTATTCAAATATTCGTAGATATTCAGTTTTTACTTTTCGAAGGAATAATTTTTTCCCAGTTTAATAAGATTTCTAAAGATTTTCAGAAGAGGTAACTTATCTAGAAAATTGCGTGTTTTTAGATAAGGCTTAACGAATAAAAGGTGAATGATTTATCACTGTATCTGAGTAACAGCAAATATCAATGATAAAGTTCATGTACAACAGCAAAAGAGGGGGGGGAGATACAGTTAGAGATATCAACCTTCTCAGAAATTCCCAGGCGACTCAGCATCATCTATTTTTTCATTTACAGGGAAAACTCAATCCTCTTCAACAAATTCCCTACGCAGCAATATGTTAAAGATGCTTCTAAAGTGTAACATCTAAGACAGTTTGTTAGATGTGCCCACAGTCCGCAAAGTGGTCAATAGATGCTTCATAGACTATATCAGTTTGATCTCAGAAAATATCTTCAGATACTGAGAGGGGAGGAGGTATTGAATACAGAAGGGAAGACCAGATAACAAATTTTACTATACGACTTTTGGTAAGAAACTCTATCATACAACTTGCGATAAGAAAATTTTACTATGCGACTTTTGGACTGCAATTCAGGCAGTGGTTCTCAATCCTTGGAAATTGACGAATCGGAAAAACGGAAGGAATCTAGAAGCAGTCGTTGGCAAAAGTGTTGTTTCCAAGCCAAACTTACAACCC
Source organism: Stegodyphus mimosarum (assembly GCA_000611955.2). NCBI lineage: Eukaryota > Metazoa > Arthropoda > Arachnida > Araneae > Eresidae > Stegodyphus > Stegodyphus mimosarum. The sequence goes on along the minus strand of KK115659.1, from coordinate 11,670 downwards.
TTAATTTATATTCCACATGCCTTTGCGCCCACTTATGCGTAAAGGCATGACTTTCAAAGTGTTGCCACTCGGAAAAGCGTGTAAGATCTTTAATTTATCGTAAAAATTTTATCAACCTGTTAGAGATTAACAAAGTAAAAGATTTAAAAACAATAAATGCATTTACTAATAATTTAAAATCTTTCTATTTTTTTAGTAATGTGTCTAAGTGATATAAATTAAAATGCACTTAATTTATAGTATATCCAACTAATAATTTTTATGCACTTTTACATGCATACTGTAACTAATAAAAGATGTCCATACGTTATGTAACTGGAACAAAATCTCTCCCCTTCCAGTTTTTATAGTGCTTAACATTTTTTAATTCCTTTGAAATAATTAATGGGAAGAGCAAATAGAGATTGTAAAGATCCCATCTAACTGATGCACGCCAAATAACAGGTAAAAAGGAAAACTGAAGTAATGATATATGGTATATGGTAAAGATAAGTCAAAATGTATCTAATTGGAGCTTTATTATAGTTAATAAATATTTATCATTTACAGCGCTTATTAATATATAAATTACGTAATAAATTAAATTAAAGAAACGTTTCTATTTAATATTTCGCTGCGCCTACTACTAAAACCAGTATTCTTCAGTTTTTTGGGGGTCATATGAACCTCTTTTTTGGAGGAGATATCTCAATACTCACGCTAAACTAACAACCCATAAAACAACAACTGAGGGCAGCAGCATATTTAACGGCATCAAATATCAGTGTTGTACCTCTCACATACACAGAGAATAAGTCTGGCAACAACAGTAGTAGAAAATTTATGCACTGCTGGAATGGCAACAGCGCATATGTTCAAGATTTTTTGGGAAGCGTGAAAATTCGGCAGGCGAGAGGATTGCGTGACGAAACTGAGTTTTGGGTACGAATGAAATGGAATCCGCTGCGGATATTAGTGATATTTATTAAACTGACTGCGTTTCAGAAAATGAGGACACCTATGTTTAGGTTTTGTGATATTTAAATTAAAAAGTTGTCTCAAGTTTAGTAAAAGTTACGCTGGACTTGTTCTAGTTGTTCAGATAAGTGCATTTTATTCTATTGTGGTTACATATAATTTGCAAATATAAATGTGATTAGAATTATATTAAATACAACACGTAAACAAAATTCTGGAATGGTATTTAAATTTGTAGATGTTGAGTATTCATTGCTATGTCAGAGCCAGTTGCAGTCAGGTGTGAAAAGTAAGAATGATTTGCTCACGACATAATAATCAGGGTGCCATGGTGCGAGACACTACACCTAATCGATTTAAAGTTACAAATTAAATTCTGCCAATAATTTAGATCAATTACCTTAAATAATGATTAAATATTAATAATTTTTGAAAATGAATTTAGAATACTAAAACTAAGAGAAGGGGAAAACTAAATCTGCTAAACTGGTGCATAATTCATAAGGTAAATGCTAATCACCTAATGCCAGTAAGTAATAACGCATTTACACATAAGATATAATAAATACAAATACAAACAGAAATACTATATTAATGTAAATACAACTCAAAATTCATAATACTTGCAGAGACAACACGTAATGCATTACCTTCGCTTTACTTACATTACTTTTACTCATTACATTTCCATCATAATGCTGGGGTTTAAAACTGCCATACGTCTTTTTTTTTCTTGGTCATACTATTGTAATTATAACTGTAGATTTTGATTTCAATTTGACATATTTCTCATTTGAACATGGAATTTTCTGGCCAGATGCTCTCTCTGGTCTTATATAGTTTTCACTCGGCCGCCGAGGTATTTCTAGTATTTCCTGCTTCTCGTTATTACTGGAAGGCATATGAGGGGCAAATAAAATTAGAGTTACAGATGAAATCAATTGCATGTATTCAATCACAATACCTATTACGGTGACACAAGGAATGGACCAAAATGTTCCAAAATGGTCGCCAAAACCGTTGCCTGCTTAGCGATATCTCGCCAATTTAGCGAGATAATTATCTACTCAATGTAAAATAGACTTACTCCTGTATTCTTATTTTTCCGATAAGCTTCCCTTCTTTAAATTTTCATGTTACATTATACTAAAGAAATACGAAATTTTTCACATATAATTTCACTAGAATTATCTATCTATCTATAAAATTCGCAATATCCAAAAAAGAAGACGAGAGAATATAATATAGAGAATATAGAGAATTATAACTGCAATGACTTGACTTTTGATTTGACTTTGAAATTCAATTCATGTTTATACGTGACGAAGAATATTAGTCTGAAATTAATAAATGCGAACTTACACATATTTTATACGTACAATATTTTGCGCATTATTTTATGTAGAGAAAAATTTTATATTAAAATAAATATACTTCAATTCATTAATATTTTTAAAGATTATAATATTCAAATACTTTCCTGTTTTTTAATTATTTAGAAATGTTTTAGTACTCATAAAAACTGTGCCCTGTTGAGCCTGAAGATATTTCATTGTGATGTGAACATGAGGACCTTCAGGCACACTCACTATGATTCTATAAGGTATTTTTCTCCTTTCTTCCCTTCCTTCCTCCGCGATGTAGTTGGAAAAATACTTGACACGTATTCCAGAGGTCCAAGGTTCGAGTCTTTCACGTCTTCTTTTAAAAAAAAAAAAAAAAAACTGATGACTCTACAGGTGGCGCTCGAACTAAAAAGATGGTGGAAGATAATTCGTCACCACCAGGATTTCGCGACCGGGTCCCTTAATCACTTTAAAAGTGGTAGCATATAAGGTATTTTCTCCCTCTCTTCCACATGTCTTCGTGGTGCAATTGGAAGCATGCTCGACGCGTATTTAGGCGGTCTAGGGTTCGAGTCCCGGCGAGGACACTGCACATTTTTTACATCTTCTGCTTCAAAAAAAATCTTGTAGAGCCATTAGGTTTTTTTTTTGACATGAAAAATGAGCAATGCCCTCGCCGGGACTCGAACCTGGACCTCTAGAACACGTCCCGAGTGAGCTACCGTTACACCACGAAGGCATGCTGGAACGAGGGAGAAAATACCTTATATACGTCCCCTTTTAAAGGGCGACTAGGGCTGAGCGGACCCAATCGCCAGATCTAGTGGTGACAAATTATTGTCCGCCACCTTTTAGTTCGGGCGCCACTGTAGAGTCTTAAGTTACCTTAATGCTCGAGACATGGAAAATTATCAATGCCTTCGCCGGGAATCGAATGTGGACCTCTCAAATATGCGCCGAGTGTGCTACCGTTACACCCCGAAGGCATGCTGGAAAGAGAGAGGAAATACCTCATAACCTAACGACTCTACAATACAAACAAGCAGACTCGAGGTCAGCACTTTTGCTGTACTATGAACGCGCTGTATATTTAATATTTTTTTAAAGTAAAGGAATGTAGTTATAAGATGATTAATTGACTTATCACAACTACTGCTCCACCGTAACCACTCTAAAAAAATCATTAGTGGCCGTGGAATATTTAGTTAACCCTTAACAACATTTCTTTCTACACTGCACATGTATGCCGTGCACAGATATACGTAAAGTTGCGTAAGTATGCGCATGTCTTGTGCACACAGCCAATTGCAGGACATCTATATAAAAAAACTTCTTTAATATATAGCAGATATTTAATCTTATCTGAAAATACATAATCTTTTCCATCTTTGTACCGCGCCGTTATAAAAAACTCAACCGTCGTAGGGAATGCTACGCAATTCACAGTGACTGAATTGGTTCACTTCATGGGGATTTTACCGCGTTAGGCGCAAATTTTCCCTTAGAAAGTCCTACAAAAGGGCCAAGCTTCCCTTAGGGAAATAGCTGCCTCTAATTAATTAAATACTTTCCACTTCAGTCAGATTTTCATATTTAAAGATTTTCATATATCCATGCTATTCGTGCATTTTGATTGCACTCTCAATTTGAATGTAACCCATTACTTTTTTAAAGAAGTTTATTTTGTATTTTCGGTTTATGACTTACAGTAATTTTCAAAGGAAGTGGAAAATATGCTTCTATGTAGAATATAAGATAAAGGGAAAAAACATTACACTGGGGAAAACTTTGTGTAAAACTGTCGCTTTCCACAGTTAGTGCCATTGATCCCTATTCTTCAAGGTGCAAAAGATTTTGCCTAACAACAAAATGTTGTCAGTACTTGCAGAAAAGGAAATTGTATCACTTGGATTTCCATTTATTCTCCACTAATATAAGGTTGTATTTTTGCCTAATTTCACTTTTTGGTTTCCTTCGAAATATTATGTTAACTTCCATCCATTTGAGAAGAAATTATCAAAAATATTAGGAACACAAAAGACTAAATAATTCGATCTATATTTGTTGCAAGAGAATGAGAACTTCATGATGCAACACTACTGAATTCTTTCAGTGCCACATTTTGAAACGTGTTATGAAAGCAATATTATGAATGAAGCTTTTGTCTAACATACTTCGTACCTAACGTAACACGTGTGTAAACACAATCACATGACGTCAAAATGTATGAGATCTCCGTGTTCCCACCTGTTCATTTTCCCAGCAGATTAAGCAGAACACAGTATTAATCTCAATCTTTCCAAAGGTTATTTTATTGTTCCTATAATAATATCTAAATGAGAGTTACTTTGAAATTTGTGTACAGTGGGAATTCAGTATTAAACACAATTTGGAACAAAAATGAGAAAAATTTAGGATACGAATTTACAATTTTTCAATAATTTAATACATTTCAATACAGTTGCTGTTAGTTTCAAAGCGACGCATATAATTTTAAGACTTCCATTAAAAAAAGGAAAAATCATACTTATTATTTTTGATTTTTTATTGTGTTTCATTATCTACATCAGGGGTTTCCAAAGTAGTCGACATTAATCCCCCATTAATACTGAAAAGGGTCGATTCTTGCAGAAGGGTCGGTAGAAGAAGTAAATTAAATCACTATAAAGTGCAACGATTTAATTTTTAAATTTATTTGATGTTATACACACACCGGCATATATAAATATATTTATTAAGTAGTTTTATCACTATATCCTAGGAAAAAGAAAATGTGAAAATTAATAAAAATAGCGAACATTAATAAAATAGTTGCGTAAAGTTAATAAACATCCATTTTTATAAAATGATTCATTAAAATTCATGAATTATCTATTGAAAAAAAGAAAAAATTTAGTAGTTATATTTTACGCTTGTTGTAAATATAAATAATCGAAACGAAATCAGTTGCAGAGATAGTATTATCAGATTGCAACCTCTCATTTTAAGTAGTTTATTCAGGGTTACAACTTACAACGGTGTTTTAATTCTTTTTTAACGTCAATAAAACAAAATATCCCAAACTTTCTGATGTAGTTATTTCAGTTTTCGCTCGTACATGTTTGAAGTTGGTTTTAGCCACGTTAATTCCATTTGAACGATAGATAAAAATAAGTAACCGGCCAAATTTAAGGCTAAAGCGCTTTAAATGCGAACCAAACATCTTACCAAAAATGACACTGACAACGTCAGTCAATTCTACCAAGTTTTACTATGAAAATTTTATAACAATGCATCTTATGAGACATAAATATATTAGATAACTGCAATCTTAAAAAGCAATAAACACTATAAAATAAACAATTTTAGAAGGACGTTACCTTTTTTTTATTTCTCTCTCCTACCACAACTATGCAATAGTACAGGAGTAGATAGAAAGTCAAGAAAATTCTGAATGGGTCAAATGTCAGAAAAGTTTAGTGACCCCTCATATACATAAATATTTATTAACGCAGTATAAGTTCCTGTTATTATAATTCAATTTGTGCAGGACGAAATGTGGCTAGCCGTTAATAATATGGATGAAGACTATAACACGTTCCGCTTCTTTTGCTAAATTATCGTGATGTTTGTCTCATTCTAAAACCATTAGCATATACACCGAAGAGCCATTACATTATGACTACCCTGTTAATAACATGTAGGATCGAGTTTAGCCCTCAAAACTGCCAGCAGCCGGCATGGCATTGACTCCACAAGGTGCTGATACGTAGTCTGAGGTATCTGGTACCAAGCGCTCACCAACTGGTCCTGCAATTCCCGCACACTGCGAGGGGGTACCGTGGCAGCACGAATTTTGTTTTCTAGGTGAGACCCCAAGTGCTCTATTGGATTAATGTCAGGTGAATTTGGAGGCCAATACATGACTTAAAAGTTACTGGAATGTTCCTCGAACCACTCCATGACTATTCGACCCTTATCACATGGTGCATTATCCTGTTGATAAACACCATTACCCGCCGGAAATGTTGTTGCAATGAATGGATGAACCTGGTCTGGAACGATGTTCACGTAGCGCACAGACGCCAGGGATTGTTCTATGGGGTTTATGGGTCCTAATGTGCTCCATGAAACATTGCCCACACCAGCCTTTGGCGCGGCTTTACTTGTCTTCGTCCACCTGTGCATCCGGGAGCCAAGGTTTCGTTTGGAAATCGGCGTATTAGCACACGCCCGTCGATATGATGAACCAGAAAACGTGATTCCTCGGACCATGCAACTTTCTTCCATTCTTCTAATGTCCAATTTCGATGTTTCTGGGACCATTGCACACGCAGCTGGCGAGGATGTGCCGCCAGTGCAGGAATATGTTTGGCCTCCGGCTGTGTAGGCCCATACGCAGCAATATACGCTGCACAGTGTTGAGAAATACTGTCTGGGTCGCCACTGTTGTACCTGGTGGTAATTTCGGCTGTTGTAGCTTTTCGGTCACGGCGAACAATGCGTAGCAGCTCCGCTCTTTTCTGTAATCAATGCGCTGTCGACGACACAGTGCTGGCCGACGACTTGTCGTTTAACCATCTATACACCACTTTGGATATGTGCTCACAACAACGGTACGTAAACAGCTCACTAAACGAGCCGTTTCTGATATTCACGTTCTCAGTCGCCGAGCCATAACGATTTCACCTTTATCGAAGTCTGATAAATCAGCTGCTTTTCCAATTACGTTGCTAATCGAGCTATGTTTGGAAAGACAATGCATAGCCGCTTTATATACTCCAATATCAGCCGCGCGCGCACAGTGGTTTTGTTCCTGGGCGAGCTTGTTGTTACAGATGGAGGCTGGTCATAATGTAATGGTTCTTCGGTGTATAACTTTCAAACATTCTTACAATTATGACCTGAGATCCACTTACTTTACGACAATCTAACAGAGAAATTAAAAAACAATAATAATAAACAGAATGTTCAAAAATGCATATTAAACGTAATAAATTAAAGTACAGATATTACAAAGCACTTACGGTATATATGAGAAAGAACATAGAACTAGTAGCCTGATCGGAAGTTTCTTTAAGGAACAACTGACTCATGCATTAAATAGCCATTTTTATTGATACCACCTACTGTAAAATGCATCATATCTCAAAGGCCGCAAAAAAATAGTCACTGTACGAGACATCAACTTGACGAGATGGCGATAGGTAGCCTGAGATATCTAGCGATGGAATCTCAACAATAGGTCCTCCAGTTTTTGTATATTATGCTTCACTAAGACGATAGTTTTGTTGTCATAAAGCTTTGTGGATTAAGATATAAAAATCATTAAGAATTATCACACCTGATTAGCAGGGTTTAAAGCCTCAGCCAATCAGGGAAAGGAGAGTTGTGCATGTGTAAACCTATAGCTGAATCAGGCGAAACCTTTCACTGAGGTTTGCTTCACTGTGATTGGTGGGCTCTCATACCAGGTGGCATAACGTTGAAAAATTAGAAAATTTAGGCAAAATCCTTAAACCCTTTTTTCTGACGTAGCAAGGTCTGGTTGCTAGCAAAGAAGCTCGGCTTCAACCACTTATGATTTTAAAACCACCGTGTGTATGAAGCTTTTTACGGGCAGGCAGTGATGCACTGCAAAATGTATTCTCCAGTTCCACCCATATACGCTCGATTGGTTTTATGTACATTGAATATGAGAGCCATGCTATTAGGAAGATTCACTGTAATGTTTGTTTAATCGTCCCTTATCCTGCCAGTCTGGCAGTTATAGTTCGACCGTCTTAAACGCAAACTTGGCTGGCATTCTCCCAAAACACACAGAATCGTCCAAAGGACTTTAGTTATGTGCCACGAGGTGAGAGGTCAAGTGAAAGTTCTCTCGTCTTCGGAAAGACAGAATTTATATGGCCGGAGTGAGGGAAGGTCCCCATGCCATCGGATAATGCTGTCATCAGTTGTCTTTCGCGCCTTTGGTTTTTTTTTTTTCTTTTTTTCCTTTAAAAAAAAATATTTGCAGCAATAAATGCTAAGATTCGCATTGATTTGCAGCCCAGAAACCAAGAATGTTGAAATTTCTTTATGAGTTTTGTATGAACAATGCGCAGTTCATCGCTTATTTTTAAAGATAAGCTGACTGAAAATCACAGACCTATATTCTTTCGCGGAAGTATTCTTTTTGTAGTAAGAAAGGAAACCGTTCAATTATTTTCCAGCATATCAGCTTAGATTACTTAAAAGTAATTTTGTCTTCTTATGTCTGCGCCCTCTGAACGCCGTGGAAATAAACAGGGGAAAAAAGAACGGAAAAAATTCCTAGAACATGATCCCTGTCTGATTCTATCTACCCTATTTTGAGAATAAATAAGTCCAAATGGCGCAAGCGTGCTTGCGCTCATGGTCGTGGATAAGGCGGTCGAACTATAGTCGTAAGTTCAATTGCTAATGGCCAACACTAGCAGGAACGTAGTCGGCATGAATGGATAAACTTGCTTCGCAGGAACAGTCTCAATTGGCTTCTGACCTTTGAGCAGCAATGATACACAGTTTTGGACCATCATTCATGATATGCCTTTTGTCGTGCCACTTTAAATACAGTCTTAGAACGCCGACGCATGAGTAATTCATAAGACGCGCTTTTCTAGAGACTGTAGTTCTGAAGTTTAATAACATTGCTGTATGTGCTTAATCTAACTCTGATAAATCGGCAAATTTTCCCATCCTTAAACTGAATACACTAACAGAAAATCAATTCTGTATAACAAACAGAAACAACAATAACAGAAAATCTATTCTGTGTGACTCTGACATGATTAAATGTTCATTCTACAGACGCGCTTATTTCTCTAAGCTCTTTGGTGTATTTACGTTACCTGCAAGAAAATGGGAAAGCTTGTTGCGCTGAAAATAAAACAGGACAATATTCTAAGCAGATTTCCTTACCGATAGGTTATTTAAGATAAACTACGATTAAGAAACAAAGCATTCAAGCTTCATTCAAATGCTAAATATTTGCCACAGGTTTTCGGCTCCCCTACTTCTCAGCTTTGAACGAAATCAGAACAAACCTATATCTCAAATATCACAAGCTCCGGTATATTTACTTATTACATAACTATTTATCATTAATTAGACTTTATTTACTTTTTATCTACTTACATCTTATTTAATTTTAATTATTAATTATGTCGTTTTTATTTATTTACCTTTCCTGATGTCAATGCATAAGGCTTCGGTTATTTTACCACTCTTTTTAAGCGACGGCTAGCTGTCACGTTTATATTTGTGGACACGAGTTCGACTCCTTTGCAATACTGATTGTTTTTGTTATCTCTTCTTTCTCTTAAGAATTCAATATCTTTCATTCCCTTGTGATGTACTATGGGCAGTACTGTAAATACAGTCTTAGGACACCGACGCATCCTTCGAAACTGATAATGACATATGCGTTCTCTTGCGCCCCCCTTTTACTTCCTAGGAAGTATTGCAATCACAAAAAATTCTGGGTACCATATTTATCCATTTTGACCGCTAGCTAATGCAATTTAACAATGTTTCTGCGTGACATTTATAGGTAAGGATAGAATAACGGACTCTTTTTCCCCAAACGAATTATAAAACTGATTTAAAACGGATTTAGAAGGGACTTTTTTCGTAGCGTCTGTTATGTATGTATGTATCTCGCATAACTCAAAAACGAGTAGCCTCAGAAAGTTGAAATTTTGTATACAGAACTGCTATAACATGTAGTTGTTCACCGCCTTTTTGGTTGCAGTAGGCCGCACCAAAAGTGTATATTATGATAGCTGTTTAAAAACTAATTAGAAATTTGGTGATCTCCCCCTAAATTCATCTGTTCTCCCAAATTCGAGATCATTCGAAATTACGTAACGCTGCCTGAAAAATGGTAACTAAACGTAAAACTGACCAATCATAGATTTAGATTCGTATTTGCATCTACGCAGTATAAATTCTGCTTCAAGAAGAACTACATTCCTTTTTTCTGACTTCTGCCATGCAAGCGTATCTTCGCCGCTTATGCTTTCCTGCCTGAAATGACGTCGCATCTTTTGATGCCGCATATAAGAAACTATCGTAATTGCGGTCTACAAGGAATTATTCCAGTGTGCCTGCAAATCTGCAAATAAAGACGTTAATTGGCTGAATTTAGTTTGGTATCCACTCTTTTCTCTCGCCTTACCACTCTGCCATCCCGACTGTGTTCCGAAAATATGACATATATATATATATATGTGATGTGCCATGATGATGTGATGTAGTCGTAGCTCAAAGTAACAAACGATGATAACAAAAAGAATCCATTCATTATTTTTCTTGAAAAACAGCTGTGTTAAAATTTACATCTTCGAAGAACAATTAATAGCTTTTTGAATTGATGTTTATTCCATCATTACATTAATGAAAAGACCGCCCGATGTTCCTTTGCGAGTCCTTTTATAATTACTGGAAAGGCGGAGCTTCCAAGAAATGACGTCAGCCAATCCAGTTCGCTTTAAATATTTCCAGAACATTCAATAACTGTACGTGTAGAAAAAGCGGGAAAAT
>KK115658.1:453549-465015 GCA_000611955.2 Stegodyphus mimosarum | reverse complement strand
TGCATCATTTCCTGAAAATTTCAGCTCACTCGCGTAAGTCCTTCATGGTGTTCCAATTTTCACAAACGTGAGTGCATATATATATATTATAAAAAGAAAACTCTCCATATTACATCTCCAAGCAACGGAAATTCATAAAAACATTTCTCCTTGCTTTAAACACAATTAAGGAAAAACTAAATCGCAAAAATGCCAAAATCAAAAGTAAACTCTTTAAGTATTGAAAAATCAGTTATTGTTATTGATAGCAGATTAATCGACTTATCAAGGGCATAAACCAATCTACCATCAATTAACACGAATAATTAATTAGCATTATAAAAACTTGGTCTGATCGTTTTTTAATTGACTATGTCGAGAAGATTACAATTTATAGCTCATATCAGGTGTTAAACTGTAACAGCAAAATCAGATTGCATACTTTTTAATTTATTGTTAATAACTTTTATTAGTCTTCCTACTGACTCCTGTGACTTTACACATAGAGATCAAGCCTTTGTTTTTACCACTCTGCCAGCAGAAATTAAATTTTACCATCAGAAAAATGAGAATGTTTTATTTATTAGCCCAATAGGATTTTACGTCGAATTACTATAAATGAGTCGTTTCACTTTTCATTCGAGTCTGTTGCCATTAGGTAAAATGTAAAATATTTATCTTTCAAACTGAATCTGGCTCTTGTGGATTAACAAATTAAGCTATTTGAAAGCAATTGATTCAATTCTTAAAAATATTCGCTTCTAACTTTTGAGTCGGATTGATTTAAATAATTAAAATGCATTTAATTCGTAATCTGTCTAATTAAAATATTTTAGTATACATATGATATATATAATGAATATATATATCAATATTTTCATAAAATGATGGGATGTTATATCTTTTGTTATTATTTATTTCATATTTTGTAAAACTTTAATGAATTTTTATCAGCAAACTCGACGGTTTGAAAGAGAAAGTGTCAATACTGTACGGAACAAAAATATCTCCAGCGCGAGACTGTTTACCAGAACTCCTAAAGATATGCTGTTTTTAAATATTTTGTGATTTTGCTGTAGAATGGAATTTTCTGTAGCTTTAAGTGCGAACAACGTCACATTTAATAAATAAAGTAAACACACAAAACGTTAATAATAAAAAGACAAAAAAGTTTTCTTACTAGAAAACTGAACATATCAATGATACAATGAGGAGAAAACTGGGAGGGAAGAGAAGAATTTATGCCAATAATTTACGCTGCATGGGAAATTCTAAGTATATGTTGCTATGTTGCTTTGTGCTTTTGCTTTTGAATTGTATATTTCGTCAGTGAAGAAAACGATGCGTAATACTAAAACTAAAAAGACAAAAAAAAGGAGGCTTAGCAGGAGTGAGTACAACAGACTGCTCAGCGAGAGCGTAAAAAAACCTTAACAAACCCTTTTGGACGACCGCTAAAACCTGAAACCTTTCACGTTTTTTAATTATTTATTATTTGTTTCAGAATAATTTTTGCTTCAGATATCGCCCCCCCCCTTCTAGTTCTTCTCTTCTTCTATTTATGGATTCATCATCGACATTTCCCAACTGCATTAAATATGTGTTCAACTTGCCCCCCCTTTTTTTATTACTTCTTTTTTGCAGTTTTTACTGTAACAATCTAAAAATACATTTTTACAATAAAAACTGCAAAAGAGAAAAAGTAAGTGAATTTATATATTTGAATCAGTTACGAACCAATAGATTTTTTTTTATTTAATTTTTTTTTCAAAATTTTTTTGATCAATGCGATACAGGGTGTTTATAAAGTTCCGGACCCATTTTGATGTTTGATAACTCATAAAATGATGAAATATATGGCATAAACAAACGTATGGCATTTATTGATGGAATAACTTATATAGTTTCCTTTTCAGGTTTGAATATTTTTACTCTTGTAAATATCGTCTGCGAGTGCGGTTCATTTCAGATAATTTCATTTTCCAGTCAAAATACCTGTACTTTTCTAAATATCGTCTGCTTATTAATTGCATTTTTCTCTCTTTTGTTTTTGGCAACTATTGCCTATTATTATAGGCCTAGGAGGATGGCCTTTGCAACAGATATGCTAAGGAGGATAGAAGATGATGCTGAATTTCTGAAGCCCATAATGTTCTCCGACGAAGCATCCTTTCATCTTTCTAGCACTGTTAATTGCCATAATGTGCGCATATGGGGATCTGAAAACCCCCACGAATACCGTGAGGCACAAAGGGATTCCCCAAAGGTTAATGTGTGGTGTGGACTAATGCACGACCGAGTCATTGGGCCTTTCTTTTTTACAGAAAAGACGGTCTCATCAGTCGTATACTTAGATATGTTGGAAAACTTCGTATTTCCACAACTAGAAGAGCTTCAGTCGTCGCATGTTTTTTTGCAACAAGATGGTGCACCACCTCATTGGGGTACCATCGTTCGTAGTTCTTTGAATGACCACTTTACAGGAAGATGGATCGGGCGAGGAGGTCCAATTCCTTGGCCACCCGGATCACCCGATATAACGCCGCTGGACTTTTTCCTTTGGGGATTTGTAAAGGACAACGTTTACAGGAGGAGAGTGTCGAACATGGATGACCTAAAAGCCAGAACAACCGCAATTTACCTGGCGTGAAATTGAATATCAATACTCGATATTCTCCGTGCGACGAAGGGGGCACACGTGGAAGTTCATTGACAAGGGTCATGAAACTTTTTGAGTCTATCTAACCATTTATGTTACTAATTTTAATCTATCTTTATTATTTTATGAGTTATTAAACATCAAAATGGGTCCGGGACTTTATGAACACCCTGTATTATTGTAACTTTTTAATACAATTCCGCAATCAGCTCGATAAGGACATTATATATCCCTAACAGCAATAAATGAAGATAACTTCTAAATTAGGATTTGAATTTTTGTCTCAGCAATTCAGTTTTTTTTTTTTTTTTTTCCAACGCCTTAGATTTTATTTGCTGTTTGGATTCACTTAGTGATTTTTCAAGATTCAGTACAAACTAATCTGTAAGCTCTCGATTTAATGCATCGCAATATATTATTCAAAGCCATTCTAAACGTACTACTGAAAGTAGAATAACGTTTTTTCCAGTTTGTTTTATTCAAAGAGCGGTAAGCAATTATTTTTTTCAGCTGTGTGCGTGCGTTGCCACCTATTCATTTCTGGAGAGTTGCACAGGTGCTTAAACTTCCAGACACCACGTTTGGCTGCAGGTCGTCTACGACATTCGTGATGATCCAGATTTTTTTTGTTGATTTTGATCAACAGAGTAGAATATAAAACGAAAAATAAAAATAAATTTAAAAAAAAAAAAAATCTGAAAGCTTCCAGATTTTACATTACGCCCAAAGTGAGTTTTTTTAACGTTCTGTGTGTTACCTTTATTTATTAAATATCACGTTCTTTGCTTAAACCATAAAATTCAATTCAACAGCAATATAGCAAAATAATTTTAAAATGAGCATGCCTTTAGAATTTCCGATACACAGTCTCACGCGCTGGAGATAAAACAAATTTTTTTTCGTACAGTTTTGGCATTGCTTGCTTTGAAATCGTTGAGTTTGTTAATCAAGAATTCGTTAAAGTGTTAAAAAAATGCGAAACCGATAATAAAGCGAATTCCAAATTAGGGCTTTAAGATGCCCATATTCGGAGGAAGATTACGTTATTCAAAATTTGGTGTCTCTAGGTACCGTTGTTTTATCACAATGCGAGAAACGCACATTTCATTTATGCAGATTCTCCATTATTTAATTTCTTTAAATGTAATACAGGGCGATTATATTGGGTGGCAACAATTTGAAAAAAGATATGCCGTTTATGGTGATTCAACACAAAATGCCAAAACGAAATTAATAGCCTTTCTGGGCTAACGCCCTTTGGGCTAAAAAAGAAAGTAATGGCAGTTAAATATCTTTCACTTAACTGAATGGTAGCACGCTGACGAGTGGAAGATAAAAGTATTTTATTTCAGGCAGTGAGAGCATTTAAACAGCCGAGTTTATTTATTAAAATTGAAAGATAACTATCCTACATTTTGCCGAATGGCAACAGTCTGTCGCGCCGGAGATAAAAATGTTTTAATTCGAACAGCGTTGCCAATGCTGGCTTTTAAATCATCGTTAAGTTTGTTAATCAAAAATTCAGTGAATTCTTACAAAATATGAAACAAAACAATCAAATTCGAAGTTCAAAATTCGGTCTTAGAGGTGCATATGCTCGATGAAGGACTATGTTCTTTCAAAATTAGTGGCTCTAAGTGACGTCATTGTTCCACAGCGCGATGAACATATAAGCATACATGTAAATAAATTCTTCATTATTCAGTAGTAGCTTCCAAATTTCTAGCCATGAATATTGCAAATAATTTTCAGTACTTGATTTGTATTCAATATATTGCTCTCAGATTGTAGCTCTCAGATTTTATATTACGATTAAAATGGAGCTTTTTTAACGTTTTGTGTGTTATCTTTATTTATTAAATATGATGTTCTTCGCACTTAAACAACAGAAAATTCAATTCTACAGCAATATCACAAACTATTTAAAACAGCATATCTTCGGAATTTCCGATACACAGTCTCTAAACCTGGAGATAAAAATGCTTTTTTTTTCGTACATTGTTGTCATTGCTCGCTTTGAAATCATCGATTTTCTTGATAAAAAACTCATAAATGCTTTACAAAATATGAAATAGATAGTGAAACAAATTCCAATTCCAAATTTGGGCTTCCAGATGCTCATATTCGGGTAGAGACCTACGTTATTCAAAATTGGATGGGTCTAGGTACCGTTGTTCTTTCACAGTGGGAGAAATATTCATGCATTCATGCACATTCTTCATTATTTAGTTTCTTTAAATATAATATAGGGCCATAATACTTGGTGGCAACAGTTTGAAAAGTGAATCAACGCTGAAAGTGAAACGACGCAAAATGCCATTTTGAGAGTAATAACCCTTTTGGCTAATAACGAGTTGCACTTAATGAACTTACAAACCATTTCTAGTGTTGAACACGTGCATACAAACTGCATCACGTATGAACGCGTACCCTCATACCCAATCTACGATGAACTCCTGAAAAGTACTTGAGAACTCACGGGCTGATGGTGTCACTGGCAAATTCTGGGTATTTGCAAATAATATATTTAACGAATAGAAAAGGCAAAATTATGCTGAACATATTTATTGTAAATATGGTGTTAGAACTGTATATGCATAGTGTAAATATCTGCACCACATGACTTCCTTGTACGGCCTATTAAATTATACACATATTTTATGTGTTTCATTTAAATATATTTCCTTAAATGAGATACATTCCGGTGACGTCAGAGGTCACATGATGTAAGAACTGCTAATGTAAACAAACAAGCTTTTGCTGTGGTAGATGTGGTGAAAATTCGGATATTCGACAACAGTATATTCCAGCAAGCCACCAGAATATGAGATGGTATTAACAGTTTAAGTATAATACTTGTCTATATAAAGGCAACAACTTTACATTCTACAACAACATTTCTAAAGAAACAGTTACAATACATGTTGAGACGATTGGGATACTTATTTCTATGTACATCATAAAACCAAAACACACATTAAACATTTATAATTTTATCAGTAAAATTTTAAAGCTTTCTACTTGATTTCATATAGTATTAATTAACTTTATTTTTTGACATATTTCCAGTACTTTTTTGAAATCTCATGAATCATTTGCAATAATAATTCTGTACACTGCAAAACGAAGTGCATAAAATAATGTTCATGTATGTTGTTGTTCTACACTGAAACGAAAAATGTAATTACTATTATAATTTTAAGTCACAATTTTACCAGCCAGACAAGCACAAGATGGTTTTCAAAATGGTAGACTCAAATGTCTGGAACATTATAAATACAGTTGCCCTAAAACTATGTGACGATAATGATATTAATATTATACGCAGTTCAAAATTAATACATAATTCTGTACCCCTTGAAATTTAATTGTTCAGAACTGACTCTTAATCTACAGATAGCATAAACTTCAGATTAACATGTATTTTTTATATTACAGTATAAATGTCAAAAAGAAAATTGTATAGATTTGCACAACTAAGTTCGCTGTAATTCTAGCTGTGAAATTAATAATTTTTTGGTCATTGATATTTCTTTATTTTATAGTAAAACGCGATAAAATATACTGCATTTAAGCGTATTGATTAAAACTTGATTATAACAGTCAGATTATTAAAACACAACATGATTAAATTAATAAAAATTTGGTGGTGTAGCATGTTCTATGGCACTGTAATTAATAAGAGAAAATTGGCTTGGTGTTAATGTTTTTGCAAATAAGCAGATCTAGCGTGAATACAACTATTTCAATAATTTAGAACAAGTATTCATGAACTATTAACAAATATTTACATTGTACAGTCTGGAAAAAATTATTCAAGGTCTCGGGAATATTTTTCAACTATTGATATACACTTAACATTCCTAATAAAGTAAAAAATGAATATTGGTAAGTATTGTGCATAAAAGAAAATTTATAAATTTCCACAGACGTTTTATAATTAATTATTTTCTTCATTTCTGCCTTAACACAGCTTGCTACAAGTACCTTACTATCTGGCATTACGTTAAAACAAATGTTATTAACTTGTTTTTCCTTGAACAAGAGCAGACCTTTTTATTAACATCAAGAAAAGAAAAATAGCTTCCAAGAGTACTTTTTAATTTTTCACAGTAGCTGTAAATTTCTATATTAGAAAAATCTATTAATTTTAGCGGTACATCGGCTATAGACTCCATCGTAGACTGCGGACGTGCGGAGATTGTTGTTCTTAAACCACGTGACCACTTTTCCCCTCTTCTTCTCTTGCGGAATGTATCTCATTCTCACTTTGCTGCAAGGCAAAAATATATAAAATTCAAAGCATATTTATTACAAATTGTAAAATGCAGAAAACCATAAAACACCAAATACAATGAAAAAGCAGTTAATTTTTTTTTTCAATTGAAATTAGACATTCTAAGCAAAAACATGCAATTCGCCCAGCGGGCAAGAAGACAAAATTTTCAATGCACAAAATTGAAAGTTTAGTTTCGGTTCACTCCCGGGCAAAAAAACTCTTAAGTTGGTGCAAACGTAAACAAATAGCAACCTCGTTAGACTTAACGCCACTTAAAAGTGTTGATAATGCTACAATTTCTGCGTACAGATTAACTAAAGACCTTAACCGGAACATAAGAACAACATAATTCAGTCACTATTAAAGCAAAAATACATAATTTATCAACATAAGAGAATAGAAACTAAACTCACCGAGCCAGCTAACAGAGTGGGTATATGTATATATAAAGTAAGAAACTTACAACTAATTTTTCATGAAGACCAAAAATCGAAATTCACAAGTAATAAATTTGAAATAATCTTATAAATGCAATAAAGAATTTAATTAATTAAGAACTAAAAAAGGTGGTGGATGATAATTCTCCACCACCAGGATTTGATGATTGGGTCCCCTAATCCCAAGTCGCCCTTTAAAAGGGGGAGTATATAAGGTATTTCTCCCGCCTTTTTAGCATGCCTTCTTGTTGTAATGGTCAGCACACTCGGCGCGTATTTGAGAAGTCCGAGGTTTGAGTCCTAGTGAGGGCATTGCTCATTTTTCATGACTCCTGCTTTAAAAAAAATCCTTATGACTCTTCCAAATTCAAACTACTAAGAACGTTGAAAGCAGAACAATATAAAATATCTCAAATGCGTTAAGCTCCCACAGTGATCTCTAACTACTCTCAACCCTATAAGTTAAACTCTGAATTCACTTCTCGAATACTGAATTGATGTTTTTTTTTCTGGTCTCATACAGTTTTGCCCCGTCCACGGAGAAATTTCCAGTGTCTTCGATTTCTCGATATTAGTAGAAGGCATAGACAGACAGACAAAGTAGACACATGTCTTGTTTTGCACCTGCTAAATCTTACTGCACCTATGGGCGAAAAATCAAGCTTAGGTGATTTCTCCAAACTTCTGGAAGGCATATACAGTTGCAGTTATAGGAGTATGAGCATGTGGTACCGTTGTAGGAGAATGTGATAACCCATACCATTTGGTAATCGCAATGTAAACAACTGTAAATTTCTAGTACTTTATGATTGACAAACAGACAGAGAAAGTAGACATATGTCTTGTTTTGCACCCGCTAAGTCTTTCTGCACCGATGGGCGAAAAATCAAGCTTAGGTGCGAAGAAAAAGTATATAAACCCCACATTCAGTTAAACGCATGGTTTAACAGTTAAATGTGGGGAACCTCTTACACCGAAAGCGAATAATCGCTTGAGTGTGCGAACAGAGACGTAAGACTCAAGAAGGGTTAACTACCCTTTATTTCTCAAAATAAATATGACACAATCAGCTCCAAACTCGGAGCGTACAGCAAAGCCTCCACTTGGGCTTGAACTCAAATCAATAAGAATTAAAGCTTAGATAAAAAGATATAGCCGAAGCTATCAAGATTCTAAATAGTTGGCTCCTAAATCTCAATTAAGTTAGCGAAGCTGTCAAGGGCCTGAAGTACGGCCGAGCGTAGTAATAGTTTAAAGAGAGATGTAGCCAAAAGGCGAACGCGTGCTAGTCAGAAACTCTGGCTCTCTAACGAAGTCGGTGAAACATCGACTTAATTACTACTCTTACTCATTTGCATTAAACGCGATTCCGAAAACACATTCTGGTAGGAAATTGTAAGCTGAAAATAGAAAGGATAGGAAAGTAGCTTAACTAAAGGTAACTGTTAAAAACGTAGGATAAACCTTACAAGAAAGGGGGTAATTTCGTATTTCAGAGGAGAGTCAAAAGAACTTCGTACATTTTATACGAGTTCGAATAGCCTGGAAGAAAAGATAGTACAAAATAAAACTAAAGTAAACCCCCCAAAAGTAATATAGAGGGGAGAAAAAAGAAGGCCTATAGAAAGAAAAGAAAAAGAAGTAGAAAATTGCCTAAAATACGATTGTGTCCATGAATGTAGTCAAAAGGGGAGGAAGTTGTGAAGTAAAGGGGAAGTATATAAGGTATTTCTCCCGCCTTCTTAGCATGTCTTCGTGGTGTAATAGTCAGCATGTTAGAGAGGTCCGAGATTCGAGCCCCGGCGAAGGCATTGCACATTTTTCATATCTGCTGCTTCAAAAAAAAGGTACCTAATGTCTCTACATATTCCTTCATTTCAAAGTGAGTTTACTGCACATATGCTCTGGCACGTAAAGTGTTAAGAAAATTGGTGATAATGGTAACCTTCCAAGAAGTGGTAGGACTACTGTACTTGATTGGCTCTGTCTACTGTCTATGTCTATATCATGTATATATGTCTATATCATATATACAGGGTGTTTATAAAGTCACGGACGTATTTTGATGTTTAATAACTCATCAAATAATGAAGATATACTTGGTATTTGTTGGTTAGATATTTAACTAACAGATCTTCTGTCAGAATCTTTACATTTTTGATTATGTCAAGAATATTTCTTAATGAAATGCAAGCATGATTTTAGTGGAGGATGGGCTCGCTGAGTGTTTAAAAGCGTTAAATACTGGTAATTTGTTTCCTTGCTTTAAATTTGAGTTACAAAATAGGATAAGTTATGTCTAATACTCTCTAAGATGATCACTCATAGTTCCAACGATTTTTTGTCTTTTTGTGGTAGTTTGGAATAAAACTTTCGGTGGTGTTTACGACCATTATTTAATTATAGTCTCAGAAAAACTGATCATATTCAGAAGTGGTCGTTTTACAAATATTTAAAAAAAATAAAATTTCCAAAAATGTTTACCTCGAAATCATTCTTCCTTAGATAGATAAGTTTTAACAAATTTAATCATTAATAAAATATTAATTTCTGAATTTAGATAGTTTATTCTTTTCTCTTTCTGGGGACATAACCTTAAGGTCAATACTTCATAAATCAACATTTGTGTATTTAGATGACATAACAGTCAGAAACGGCACAATTAATCAACACATTTAACATATGCACGACGTTTTTTCGCTCCTAAAAGAAACAGGTTTAAACGCGAATGCAGCAAACTCCAATTTCGAGGCAAAACAACTTAAATTCCTGAATACGCGAGCTGGGAACAGAAAACTTATCCAGCACCTAAAACTGTGGGAAAATTGGCATCATCTTTGGGCTATTGTATATTATCTATCCTATTGTAAAACTTCTATCAAAGATTTTGCTAATATAGCAGATCCCTTATTAGATTTAAAAAGAAAAAAGGCTATATTCGCGTTTTCAGAGAAAGCATACATAGCTTTTGTAAAACTTAAAGCGGCAATAATCCAAGCTCCCGTCTTGAAATTTCCTGAACCGGTCGGTAAATTAGAAATCGCAGCAGTTGCATTTGATTTTGCTATAGGAACATTGCTCATGCAAGATGGACAGTCGATAGCATATTCTAGCCAAAACATTTAGTCAAAGAAATTATACCGCTGCCTACTATTACTTTTGTATGTATCTTGTATCACTTTTGAATGCTTTCTTCTCTTTTTACTTCCTTGTACGAAGTAAAAGAAGTGTTGTAATCACAAAAAATTCCGGGTACCATATTTTAACGAAAATATCCATTTTGATCTCTATCGAATGCAATTTAACGATGTTTTTGCGTGACATCTGTACGTAAAGACAGAATAAAGATTATTTCCCCAAACGAATTATAAAACTGATTTAAAATGAATTCAGAAGAGATTTTTTTCATGCTGTCTGTACGCGCGTACTTATGTAGGAATGTATGTATCTCACATAACTCAAAAACGAGTAGCTTCAGAACGTTGAAATTTTGTATATAATATGTAGATGTGCACCTCCTTTTTGGTTGCAATCGGCCGCCCAAAAAGTATATAAATATATATATACTCACTCTTCTACTCGGCTCAGTGAGCTCAGTTTTTTTATTCTAATATGTTGGTAAATTGCGCATTTTTTGCTTTAAAAATAATTGAATTGTGTTGTTCTTATCTTATTGTTGTTATTTTTATGCCTTTAGTAAATCTACATACAAGATTTGTAGAATTATCAACAATTTAAACGTCGTTCAAGTGCGGTTAAGTCTAATCATTTTTCTCATGGCGGACATATTTGTTTACATTTGAAACTTAGGAGAACAGTGGATTTGTTGCCAATCTAGAGAAACTAAGCTTCATAACAACAAAGATAACGCCGACTTTTATTATTGGGAATTAAAGCATGCCTAATAAATTCTGGAATATATTCGAGGAAATAAGTGTTTAAAATTTACTTTTTTAAAAAATTATTTCTTTTACACATCGCTTTAGATTTAGTATAGTATTTGAATAGAATATATGGCAACGATTAGGTAATGCTCAAGGTAGTATACATAATTTTTGGGCATTTTGATGAGTTATAAAATGAATGAGATGTAACGCTGCTATGTGAAGTGC
>KK115658.1:359992-453493 GCA_000611955.2 Stegodyphus mimosarum | reverse complement strand
TGTGGTAAACAAATATACTGAATTTTAAAAAGTGCATTTAATCTATTGTGGCTTATGCGGTATCGAGGAAGTAGATTTAATCAAGTCATATGGTGTATACATTATATTTTTTATAGCAAAGCAAAATCATCTGAACAGCCACTGTTGTTCTTTCGAAATAAAATACAATCTGATTTTGGTATGCAGATATCATTTTAGAACTCGAAGTAATTTTAGCTAAGTAATTACGATAGGGCTATTAGTTTAAGAATTAGTCCTCCAAAACTCGAAGAAATTAAAGATACACTCTTATGTTTAAAATCAACTTTCCAAAATAGAGACGTCAAAAGGAAGGAAAAAATTTTGTTCTAATGTTATTTTATCGCAGATTAATGCCACAGAAAGACCTGTATGCTTATTTAATAAAAAATTTTTAAAAAGTACTTAATTATTCAAGATATAGCTATTTCATTGAATCGATTGCGTGTGAAGCTTGCAACGAGCATTTTCCTCAAAAGGCAACATTTTTTATTTCGCCAGAACAGAAAATCTACTTACAGGAAACAATAAATACCTCTTTGAAAGTTCGAACAAGAAAAGACTTAACTTTTCAAAATAAACCATTATAAAGAACGCCATTGACAAAATGCAGAAAATAATTTATATGTGCCGGTTTGTATGCCATTTTTTTCCTTTTTTCCTTTCACGTGTCTCTTGGTTTGGTCAAATAAGAAATCAGTTTCTATTAAATGCCTTCTTGAATGTTTCATTTTCCTTTTTGAAAAAAAAGTCTAAATCTACTGACTTTTCTTTATAACTTGAAATCCATACAATTTTAAAAATCTTCACCATCTCATCCTCATCATCGCAAATGAATTAGTTACTTTTAAGTTTCTGAAAACCAATCTTATATATCTAAGTATACAGTATTCCGTTCTTCCAGTTAACTCTTGACGCACTGATATGAACTACAGGTGTCTTAAAAAAACACACTTCGTAAACACGAAAAAAATAATTGAAATGTAATATTTAATTAGCAGGGAGAATTTCAAGACTGTCATGTTCCGTTAATTAAAGTTCCTGGATTTTTAAAAGAAATCTGTTTGAAGTTATTTAAAACCTTCTAAGGTCCATAACTTTTGCTCTTAAAACACGGAAATTTTTGCTATATTTTACAAGTTTGCGGAAGTCTTCTAAAATGGTAAAACATTTTACGAGTCTTAGCTTGTTACGAAGCACTTGGCAGTGGCTTGTTGTTAACAATTGCTGCAGCTGATCTGTAAAAAAAATAAGGAAAAATTAGTCAATAATAGCAAGATACGATTGCAACTGAGGAAAGTCTTTGTTGACCTTGTTCGATTCAGACAAGTAAGTTACTGATTTATGTAATAGTCTCTTATTGCCAGAACTTGTTTTTGCACTTAGGAGCGGCTTTGTTTTTCTATTTAACAGTTTTCTTGAAAATCTGAGCTCCTACTTTAAACATTAAGTGTTGCAAGTTTATAAAAGCCATTTGAGAACGGTATTTGATTAATATTCAGTGCTATCAGTTTATAAATATTATTGTATGTATACATATATTCACAAGTGGACGAAAACATGTGTCTCCTAATAAAACGTTTCAGATGCCGAAGTAGCTTGTAGAATCATTGGGTTGGAGAGACATTAGGTTATTTCGAAGCTGGAAGAGTGAAAAATGCGCAATGCCCTCGGACCTCTCGAATACGCGCCGAGTGTGCTGACCATGACACCACAAAGGCATGCTAAAAAGGCGGAAGAAACAACTTATAAGTTTAATTTATAAGCAGGAGACGTGAAAAATGCACAGTGCCCTCGCCGGGACTCGAACCTGGACGTCTCGAATACGCGCCGAGTGTGCTACCGTTATATCACGAAGGCATGTGGAAAGAAGGCAGAAAATACCTCTTATACTCCTCCTTTAAAAACGCGACTGGGGATTAGGAGACCCAATCGGCAAATCCTGTTGGTGACGAATTATTGTCCACCATCTTTTGGTTTGGGCGCCACTGTAGAGTTTTAGGCTGTTTTGAAGCAGGAGATGTGAAAAATGTGCTATTTCCTCGCCGGGGTTCGAATCTGAACCTCTCGAATGCGCGCCGAATGTTCTACCGTTGTAAGGTTTTAGTCAAACTAACAAAGTTTTATTTTAATTTAAATCTTTCTATCTCTTCTCATGTTTCAACTTCCCGTCAGAAGAAGCGCGCATTTTCAGCTTATGCTAATTTTGAAGTAGAGCCAAGTTATATTTAAACCAGAGGTAGAAACTTCTCAGTGTGAGAGAGCTTTTAGTCTCAGATCGCGGTCATTCTATTCGACGTTCGCCTGACCAGCTAGCAGCTAAATTCTAAGCCATAGCGCTTGCTACGTGATTGCTTATTGAAATAAAGCCAAGTGCGTTAGTATTAGTAAATCTTGCTACGCACCATTTAGTTAGAGGCCAACTCCGCGTATAGCTCTGTGAGCAAAGATTAGTTTAATTTCTATTTAGCTTTAGTTTAAATTTAGCTGATTGTTCATTTTAGACCCAAGTGTGGTCTTTACTTTCTGTATCCCTCCCGAGTTGGGAAGTGGTTGTAAATAATATTGATTTAATAAAAGAGGATTTTAAATCCCTTTCAAGTGCAGTTTTTCTACCACTTAAGCACAGTATCTACAACCAGAACATAGCTGCATTCAGCTCCCTGTTCCAGATCAGGACTTAAGGACTTTAAGGAGTTTCACAAAGATGTTTGCCAAGACTACGCACAGAACACTCAGTCCTGACACCGTTACTCCACGAAAGCATGAAGAAAGGAGGAAGAAAATACCTGATACAGTGTTTGGTGTGGTATTTCGAAAAGAAATCATTAATGCTTGTAGGCATTTATATTTAATTTTAATAACCAGTTAAATTTATGTTCTTTCCTATAAACCTTCATTCCCCTAATTGCCAATGCTAAATTTGGTAGCGCGCGTGAAATAATGCAAATTCTGCCTTCAGGAGAAAAGGTTTAAATACCGAGTTCTAGAAGGGAAAGTTAGAGAAGTTGGGCAAGTGCTGTACTATTGTAGCGTGAGCTTCTGTTTCTGCATTTATTGTTGCTTAACGTGGCGTACTTTGCTGCCACTAGATATTCGAAGCGGTTTCAGGAAACAGGATTATCTGAACCCTGTAGAGTAATTCTGCTACTTGTTACTATTGTTCGACCATCTAAACCGCAACCTTGTGTGGCATTCTGCCGAAAACACATAGAATCGTCCAAGAGGGGCGTTAGTTAAGTGACGCGAGGTGATAGGTTACGTGAAAAGTTCTCCCTTCGCTGGAAAGAGGGAATTTATGTCACCCAGTGAGGGAAAGTCCCAATATCTTCGGGTGATACTGTCTTCAATCGTCTTTCGCTTCTTTGTATTTTTTTTTTTTCTTTAATATGTGCAGAAATAAATTCTGAGATTCGCATTGGTTTGCAGCCCGGAAACCAAGAATGTTGAATTTTATATGAACAATCCGTATTTCATGGCTTATTTTTAAAGATAAGGTCACTAAAAATTCTGGAACTACTTTAACCTAAATATTCCTTTTGTAGTAAAAAAAAGGGAAACTGGTCAACAGGTTTCCAGCATATCAGCTTAGATTACTTAAAAGTAATTTTGTCGTCTGATGTGTGTGCTCTTTGAACGCTATGGAAATAAATAGGGAAAAACAAGGACGGAAAATTCCCTATGGCATAATTCCACCCTATTTGAGAATAAATCGATCCAAATGGCGCATGCGTGTTTGCGCTCATGGTCGCGGCTAAGACGGTCGAACTATATCTTCGGATTGTTAGTTTAGTTCTTGTTATTTGAGTTACTTCCCGAGTGAGACGTAGTGTGTTAGCGTCGAGTCGACGCATTGTGAATTTTAAAGAGTAAATAAAGGGTTCTTTTTACGCTTCTCCTGTGTGGTTTCCCACGTACTTCAGCTGTCACATCAGAATATAGAGTAGTGGTTTTTACATGTTATACAGTACAGGTAAAAGGATTAAGAGCTAATTACTCCTGCAATATGGAAGTTTTGGACCAATAAGTAATTTGTGGTATTGTGCCGAGATTAAAAGTCTTACATCCTGAATTCAACGATTGGAATAGCTTGGGTTAAAACCATTGAAGTTATAAGGTATTTCTCCCACCTTCTTCACATGCCTTCCTAGTGTAGTGGTCAGCATGCTCCGCGCGTATTCGAGAGGTCCGTGGTTCGAGTCCCTGCGAACGCATTGCTCATATTTCACAACTCCTGCTTCTAAATAACCTAATGTCTCTACAAGTGGTGCCCGAACTAAAAAAAGGTGGTGGATGATAATTCTTCACCACCAGGATTTGGCTATTGGGTCCCTAATCCCCGGTCGCCCTTTAAAAGTGAAAGTATGTAAGGTATTTCTTCCTTCTTCGCATGCCTTCATGGTGTAGTGGTCAGCACGATGGGAGCCTATTCAAGAAGTCCGTGGTTCAAGTCGCAGCGAAGGAATTGCTGATTTTTCACGACACATGCTCCTAAATAAGCTAATGCCTCTATAAGGTCAAAAACATACAGGTCATACTACAAGGTCAAAAACATAAATCATACAGTTGTAGAATCATTAAGGTTTTTGATGCTGAGAGACGTGGAAAATGTCTAATGTTCTCACCGCGACTCGAAGGTTAACCTCTCGAATACGCGCCGAGTGTGCTACCGTTACTACACGAAGGCTTGCTATAAGGAGGGAGAAAATACCTTAGGAGCTTGAAAATAACGTAAGAAAACGATGTGATGTAATTTTAAATTTTTTACAGACAAACATTTTCGCCTAGTATCTTTATACTATTAATTCCAATATTCTTAAAGGCATTTATAAAAATGTTTTTATTTCTATTACGAAGTATGGAATAACTGCTTGGGGCTCCAGAGCGGGGAAGCTACTACATTTGAGAAAGAAACTGGACTCGATTAAACAGGCCTGGCTATTGGCTTTCATACGTTGTTTCAAAATAGTCCCGAGTAAAGTTTTGTGTGTCCTTGCAGATATGTCGTCTCTCTATTTTCTATAAATTTTATTTTGATAAAGCTCTGTTAAAAACTTTAGTCAAAGACTTTATAAATTATAATGAAAATATTGTACTCTCTGATATTTTTTAGAGATTTAATTTTCATCTTCTCCCCCCCACTGAGCGTTACATGCTTCCCTGTATATAAACTACACTGGTGTGCAAAAATTAAGGACGAAGTCGAGAAATTAGCATATCAGCTGAACGAAGAGGCAGAGCGGACAGAAAGACCAATCAGGAGATTAAGTAAGGTGATGTACGGTAGCACATGCGCAGATATGCAGGTAGACGTAATGGGGGAGTGTCTGAGTAGTGTAAAGCATGTTGTCGGTGTAAGATCAGTATTTCTGGCAAAGAGATTGCACGCCGTATAGCAGTTAAAATCACACCGAGTTGCTGCCTCAGCGAGAAATGGCGAATAATCAATCTGTTAGACGACATCTGGATGCTTTTACCCGAGGTCGAATCATTGGGAAGTTGGAGGAAGGCCGCAGTGTGACAAGTGTGGCTGCAGAGTTCGGAATTGCTCACAGCATCGTTTCACGACTTTGGAGACAATTTCAAACTACAGGAACAGCTATCCGGGGGTTTAGTAGTGGTCGTCCACGAGGAACCACACCCGCAGATGACCGGTATATTGCCTTACAGGCCAGAAGAAACAGGCGGCAGACAGCGGGAGAAATCGCTAGACACACGACACAGGCGACTGGACGACCGATATCGGATTTACCGTGACCAGAAGACTGCACGGTGGTGGTCTGCTTGCACGACGCCCTGTACGGTGTGTACCTCTAACGCCTGCCCATCGGAGAAGGCGTTCTCTGTGGTGCCGGGAACACCGGAATTGGAGAGACAATGAATGGGGACGAGTACTCTTTACAGATGAGAGCAGATTTAGTCTGAGTTGCGATTCTAGACACATACACATCTGGACAGAGCGGGGAACACGCAATAACCCCTTCAACATCATCAAAAGGGACTGTTTTGGAGGTCGCGGAGTTCTCGTTCGAGCAGACATAATGCTTGGTAGCCGGACCGACCTTCATATCTCCCAAGGAGGTTCGTCACCTGGGACTGCTATTGTAACGAGGTTCTTCTTCCCTACATGCGTCTTTTCACAAGGGCTATGGGTCCGCAGTTCCTCTTCATGGACGACAACGCTCCACCTCGTCGCACAGTTACTGTCGAAGAACTGTTGGAGAGTGAAGATATTGAACACATGTATTGGTCGGCAAGGTCTCTTGATCTAAAATCCCGTCAAACATGTACGGAACTTACTAGGGAGACCCGTGGTAGCACGTAACTTATCGCCAGTAACGATTCCGAATTCCGAAACTGTGATTGGTGCTACAAGAGGAACGAGCAGCAGTGTCTCAACAGCTCATTAACAACCACATATCCAGCATGCACAAATGATGTGAAACCTGCCTAGCAGTCAGGGGAGATCATATCCCCTATTAAAGACCGGATGTTTCTTGCTGGACACCCATCACAGGGATGTTTCGGCCTTCAGTCGCATTGCGCTCCATGCTACTTTTTCAATAAAGCTTCTTTTTATTCCTCTGATTTCTCTTTTAGTAAGTGTTGCTTACATTACTCATGTCCTTACGTATTGGGGATCTTACTATATTAAATGTGTTGATTTGGAAAGCTTTTGTACAAAGTTATATTGAAAAAAACGTCTCGTCCTTAATTTTTGCACACCAGTGTATACTCCTAAACTTCGAGAGTTCGAAATCTTTACTGATGGTTCTAGTTATGAGGAGGGAGGGAGCCCGGCCTTTGTTCTATATTATTTTGGGACGGAAGTATGTTGTGAGAAATTTGGTTTGAATTTATCTAATTATGTGCACCAGGGTGAGCTTACTGTCCTTCTCTTTGTCCTAAAGTAAAAGATAGTGTTTTTCTGAAAAACGGGAATTATTTTTATTTACAGATTCTCTTTTTCCTTTGGATGCTTTCAAAGATGTTAATGGTAATAACATTATGGTAAATGGTATTAAGATTTTGTTTTTGTAACTAAGAGAATTTCACAGTATAACTTTTGGCTGGATTAAAAGCTCATGTGAGTTCAGGAAAAACGAGAGAGCTGACATCCTTGCTAAAGAGGCTGCTCTGGGGAGTTTGAAACTTAACTGGTTTGAAACTTAAGTAATAACTTTGCAACTCCATACAGAAGGTATCTCTTTTTCAGCCGCCAAAATCATGTTAGCTTTTTGACATAGAACAAGGAAATAAAGTTCATGAAGATCTACCGTCTTCACTTTCTACAGATTCAGAATTTATTCCGGTAAAAAGAGAAAATAAACCTCATACAATACTCCAGAATAAATTCAATAATCCTATATACGACTTTGAGTTGCCAAATAAAAAGCTGAGCAATAAAAAACGGAGCAGATTTTTTTCAGAAATATTTAAATTAATTCATCAAATAGAATGGTAATGTTGTCTTCTATAACATGAAGGGGCCGGCTTATAACAATTGTTGTTATCAGATATAAATTAGATAAATGAAAAATCTCCAGAGATTCTATCAAAAGGAGTATGAAAACAGATTTATTATATAATAACAATACATTACTTATCCTTCTTATTGACAGGAATAACAAATAAAAAAATCTGATGCATACACCACATGACTTCCTTGTACGGAATATTAAATTATACGCATTTTGCATTTCATTAAAACTTATTGTATTAAACTAAATCTACTTCATCGAGAGCCCATAAACCCAATAGAATAAATGCACTCTCTAAACTTCACTATATCTGCTTACCATAGCGATACTCTGGCACTAGATTCACTTAACAGCGTAATATCTTAATCATTTTATAACTCAGAATGCACAAAAATCATGCATGTCGTCTGAAGCAATCTAATCGTTGCCACCTATTCTGTTCAAATACTATGATAAATCTAACAGAATGTATAAAAGAAATTAAACAAACAAACAAAAAAAGGAAAAATCTGAAAGGTTTTAAATTACGTCGAAAGGGGCCTTTTATATATAAATAAAGGTAACACACAATATATATATATATATATATATATTGTGTGTTACCTTTATTTATTAAATATCATGTTCTTCGTACTTAAACCATAAATTTCAGTTCAAGAGCAATATCACGAAATAATTTTAAAATGAGCATATGTTTAGAATTTCCTATAACACAGTCTCACGCGCTGGAGATAGAAATGTTTTTCCTGTACAACGTTGCCATGGCTCGCTTTGAAATCTTTGAGTTTGTTAATCGAAAATTGGTAAAAGTTTTCCGATTATAAAACAAATTCAAAATTTGGACTTCCAGGTACCAATATTCGGGTGGAAACGTTCAATATTCAAAATTGGATGGCTCTAGGTACCATTGTTTTATTACAATGCAAGAAACATACACACATCTACGCAGATTTTTCATTATTTAATTTCTTTAAATAAAATACGAGGAGATAATGTTTGGTAGCAACAATTTGAAAAGGGAAACATTGCTTTTAGTAAGTCAACACAAAGTGCCAAAACGAAACTAATACTCCTTCTGGGCGAATTGCCTCTTTGGACTGAAAAGAAACAGTTTTTCACAGACGATTCAGTATTTCTCATTCAATTAATTCATATCTCGCTACTTACTACTACTACTGTAGTTTGATCTACTACTACTTACTTACTATCTACTGTAGCTTGGTCTACACAGGCCGGGTTATAACGGGTCAAAGTCGGAACTGCCCAGGGCGGTAGCGTCGGTCCTAATAGGAATTTCAAAAAAACAGACACATAGCCAGAAAGTAGACCGCAAGACGAACACATGTGTCGTCGTTTCATCCAACTTTTAAGACTTCCCCATTACATATACTTAACGTTGGAAAAGTCACGTGTGCGTAACGGCGGTTTTAATCGAGATAGATGTAAACCGCTTCTACTGCAAGCGTGCCCTCGGGGGTCTATCGATGTCCGCCATTTAATCGCTCTATCTTGATTAGCAAAATTTTTCCCCTTTTACACTATTTCAGAACTTCACCCATAGATCACATTATGACAATTTTTAACTCTACGTAACGGGGGTCGATTTTGGCCTAGAGACAAAAATTTTATATCCTGGTGATAGCGCTCGAGGAGAGGAAGACCGTGGTGGTATTTATTTTTTAAGTGGGTGAAATTTTTTTTCAAGCCCATTTTCGGACCCTGCCGAGACTTGGTTCTTGCGCGGTTCGACAGGTATTAGCCCACTGTCTGCTCCGAATTTCAAAAAACCAATTATATAACCAGAAGCTAGAGCGCGAGACAAAGACCTGACTCGTCCTTTCATCAAAATCGGATCACTAGTTCCCGAGCTATTTCAAATTCCCGCAAAATGATATTCAGCCCGAGAAAAACGTTTTCGGGAAATTGAAAAGTGTCGTTACCGTAACTCGGTTTCTAATTGAGATAGATGCAAACCGCTTCGGCTGCAAGCGTATCCCCGGGAGGTCTGTCGATGCCCGCAAGCTCATCGTTGTATCTTTATTAGAAAAGAAATTATACCATTGACCCCTATGTTAAGGCTCCCCCTATACACAGACTTAGCATTGGAAATGTCATGTGTGCGTAACTGCGGTTCTAATCGAGATAGATGCAAACTGCTTCTACAGCAAGCGCGTCCCAGGGGGGGGGTCTCTCGCTGTCATCGCTGTATCATCATTAGAAAAAATTTTCTCTTTTTACACTATTTCAGAACTCCTCCCGTAGACTTAGCATTATGGCAATTTTTAACTCTACGTAACGGGGGTCGATTTTGGCCTAGAGACAAAAATTTTATATCCTGGTGATAGCGCTCGAGGAGAGGAAGACCGTGGTGGTATTTATTTTTTAAGTGGGTGAAATTTTTTTCACCCCCAATTTCGGACCCCTGCGACAGACCTCCTGGTCAACCTAGAGAATTGGTTGTTGCGCGGTTCGAGTGCTCTAGGGCCACTGTCTGTGCATATAAATTTTGGTAAAAATCGATTCGGCAGACCCTGAGATCCGATTTTGGGGTTTTAGGGATGGGGGACCTCAGGACAAAACCCCACGGCAAACCCCAAATTTTTTTCATTGAAAAATCGCAAATATTTTTTGATTCATGAAAAACGAAACCGCATCGAAATCGGACCCCCACGGTCCCGGTTATAGCAGGTGGAAGTCGGAATTGCCCGGGGCGGTAGCGCCGCCCCTGCTCGGAATTTAAAAAACAAATTATATAGCCAGAAATTAGACCGTGAAGCCAAGACTTGAGAGTTGTCATTTCATCAAAATCGGATCAGTACTTCCCGAGCTATTTCAAATTCCCGCAAAATGATTTTCAACCCGAGAAAAACGTTTTGGGGAAATTCAAAAGTGTCGTTATCCTAATTCGGTTTTTAATTGAGATAGATGCAAACCGCTTCGGCTGCAACCGTATCACCTTGAGGTCTGTCGATGTCCGCCCGCTCATCGTTGTATCTTTATTAGAAAACAATTTTTTCATTGACCCCTATGTTAAGGCTCCCCCCCCCATTACACAGACTTAGCAATGGAAATGTCATGTGTGCGTAACTGCGGTTCTAATCGAGATAGTTACAAACCGCTTCTACTGCAAGCGTGTCCCCGGATAGTCTCTCGATGCCCGCAATTTCTTCGCTGTATCTTCATTAGCAAAAATTTTCCCCTTTTACACTATTTCAGAACTCCTCCCATAGACTTAGCATTATGGCAATTTTCAACTCTACGTAACTCGGGTCAATTTGGGCCTAGAGTCGAAAATTTTACACTGGTGATAGAGGAAGACCGTGGTTTATTTATTTTTTAAGTGGATGAAATTTTTTTCACCCCCATTTTCCGACCCCTGCCACGGACCCCCTAGTTGACCTAGAAACTTGGTTCTTACGCGGTCCGAGAGCTCTTGGGCCATTGTCTATGCGTATAAATTTTGGTGAAAATCGATTCGGCAGATGATGAGATCCGATTTTTGGGTTTTGGGGGTGGGGGCCCTCAAGGGGTCCCCAAAATGTTTTTCATGAAAAAATCGCAAATATTTTTTGATTCATGAAAAACGAAACCGCATCGAAATCGGACCCTCACAGGCCCGGTTATAGGGGGTGGAATTCGGAACTGCCTGCGGCGGTAGAGCAGCCCCTGCTCGGAATTTCAAAAAACCAATAATATAGCCAGAAAGTAGACCGCGAGACGAAGACCTGAGTGGTCTTTACTTTCCAGTAAAATGCAAAATTTTTCAGAATAAAAAACACATGTAAACAATTATCTCACTAGCACTAGTCCTACGGAAAAGCAAGCTCAACTAACAAAATTGAAAGCCTTAGACCATAACGTCAGATCATGTGATCAGATTGGAGCTGGCCTGTAAGATCTAGTTGGCCTTGCACTGGCACATTCCGATCTGCTGTGAAACATGCTATCAACTGGCAGCATAAAATGATCAACCATTTCTGACGTCTGCCATAGGTGTTTGTTACATTGTTATAGGTGCTTGTTAAATAAGATCCTTGTTAATAATAAATCATAGATCCTTGTTAACTGAATTGTCATCACAAATTGTTGATTAAATTGTCATTGTTTCATAGCTGATATCCTAGCATTTTTCTACTCCCAGAATATTTTAATTCACAGATTATCATAACAACAAATCATAAATTATCATAAATTAACATATAGAGATGGATCCGTATTCTTATAGAACTGCATTTTACAGAAATAGAATTATATGTTTTGTACACTTAGATTATTGTCTGCTCACATATGATACAAAGCATTAAAAATTCGAGCCATTTCTTCAGAGTAGTGATATGTTAAGGAGAAAAGCGAATTATTTGGATATATCAAAATTGCACTCTTTTCAACATTACAAGAACAAAAGTTTAAATGAATGCTCAAACAAAGCATTTAAAAAACACATTATTATTATTATTTTCTCCCCTATATTGAGTACTGAGCATGAAATAAAAGTGTTATACCTTCATACTGACTGCAAGGTTTTTGCTCGCTCAACATAGTACGGTAAGAAAGGGAAAATCATGGTTATTATAAAATAATGAGGGTGCACTTCTAGTTTTTAGATACTATTTATTTATAATCGTAGAATGTATTATATTACAGAGAACTGCAATATCAGCATAGTTCTATTTTTACAACTCTGTCTAAAATGTTGCCAAGTTAAGAAATATTAAATGTTAAATGCTGCCATTTACAAATTAGTAAATATTAAATGTTACAGTTATGGCAATAGAGGAAGTAAACCATGATTATGATTAGAGCATATCTACCGAATACAGTACACTCCCGATTATCCGCGGAATTGGGTGGCGCGGCCGCCGCGGATAACAAAAATCGCGGATAATCCGATAAAAGCTAAAAACGGGCATAGCAAAAGAGAAAACAGTCATTCCAACTTTGAAAAATCGTTTTATGTACAGTAAAACGTCAAATAAACAGCAAATGTTTAACTAAAGTTTAATATTTTAGTATATCCTTCAAAACTCACCTAAAATGCATTTTTTAATGAAAACTGGAAAGTGCTTTGTACTTAAAAGAGGCGTTAAGGATACACAGAAAAATTAATACATATGTACTGTTTCAATACTGTAATGTATTATGTAATTACGAAAGCATAACTGTAAAACTACACCTTTTTGAAGAAATCAGTCATTTGTGTTTGCTTCTTGCTTTGGAAGCATTTTCTCTTAATCCGAGATTACATTTTTCGGATCATAAGTTTCTCGGCTAACGCCGCGTCGTCTTGTTCTTCCAAATAGCTCAGCAGTCCGTCGACTTGTTGCAAAGCCGCTTCGTGAGTCTTCCACAGCTGCACAGTGGGCTCTTCTTTGCTGTCCTTCCTTCTCGGTCTCTCCCCTTGCTTTCTTCACAATTTCGTCATCTGTCAAGCGTTCGAAGTCAGGTTCATTGACATCACACTCCAACCACTCGTTAATGGTTTCAGCATCGATGTTCTCACCACCCGGAACTGTTTTCACCATATCGACAAGACTTGCCGTGGGCGTGTCTACATCTTCATTCTCTTCTTCACAACTCAAAGGGGTTAGGTTGTTGTTGGTTTCAACATTAGGCATGAGTTTTCCCCACGATTTTATGAGGGTTGACGGTTTTACTGAGTCCCATGCAGATGCAATATCGTAGATGCTATCCAAGATTGTATAGTGTTTCCTTTCAGATCATAACCTTCTTCAATTTTGGTCATTAGCAGCTTGGTTCGGTATGTTCTCTTCATTGTTACAATGACTCCTTGGTCCATGGGTTGGATTAGCGCAGTAACGTTTGGGGGGAGAAACTTTGCAAAAATTTGTCCATCAGAAGACTTTAGCACGTTTGTTGCTGGGTGAGAAGGTGCGTTGTCGATCAATAGCACAGCTTTTTCATCACTTAAAGAACAAAAATTTTTTCGAACCATTCTTGAAAAATGTTTAGGTTCATCCATCCTTGTTTTTGGGTAAAGTAATCAACGGGCAAATTTTCTATCCTTGTGCCTTTGAAAGATATCGGTTTTTTTTACTTTCCAATGACAACAAGTCTAAGTTTATGTCCACCGGTAGCGTTACTGCAAAACATGATAGTGATCCTTTCCTTGCTGCTTTTATGACCCGCCGCTTTACTTTCACTTTCAAATGCTAAAGTGAGAGTGGGAAGACATTTCCACAAAAGTCCCGATTCGTCGGCATTGTAAATCTGTTCAAAAGATAGCTCTTCATTTAAAACAAATTCTTCAAATTCATGTTGGAAATCGTCGGCTGCTTGTTGGTCACCACAAAGTTTCTCCCCATGAAGTCTAATTTCTCGAATTCCATGTCGCTGCTTAAAACGAGTCAACCAGCCAGAAGACGCATCAAAATTTCCTTTCAGGCCTAACAACTCAAAAAAGGTTTTTCCCTTCCGCAATGATACCATTTATAGGAGTACTCTCTTTTTGAATTTGAGCTAACCACTCTGTCAGTGCCGTGTCTAGCTCATTAAAGGTAGAACCCTTCATAGTTTTTCGCGTTTTCATTGCGGAAGCTCTGTCCGACATTGATGCAAAGTTCACCAGTTTGTCTTTTTGGTTTAGAATGTCACGCACTATTGTTTCCGCGATTCCGTAATCCAATTCCATCTGCTGCTTGTAGCGCCGTTTGCTACATTGGAAATTAATTCTAGTTTTTGGGCAATCGTCAACACAACCTTCTTTCTTTTTCCTGACATTTTAAATCGGTAACGAAAAACACAAAACCAAAAAGCACAAGCCCTAATAAAAGATAAGAAATTATGTAACTCCGACCAGTTCGCAAGCACTATCAGGCTTAAACTAACAATGGCGAGTTGGAGGAAGGGGACGTGTCAGTAAGATTAAGACCAGAGAGGGCAGTGGAGCAGGCCCTGCAAGAGTGAGTAAGAAATCACTTACTCATCAGAGGGGAAGGTTCTGAGAAGGCCTGGGATATTTTTGCTGTAAATAAGCAGGATGTTAGCAAATTTAACGTTTCGCTCAGTTTTGTGAACATCTTTATTTTCTTTGCTTTACGCTTGTAAAAAAAAAAAAAAACTTTGGGCGGCAGGCACGGATAATCGTGAGTCTACTGTATAGTATTTTTCAAGCGTACATCGCTAGTAATTAACACAAATGTAAACAACAGCAATGCTAAATCAAGGGCAACTAGCAAAACATGAGCTTCATTGGACTACAAAATAAGGGAAACCGTTTGCAGAAACCTTATTATGAAAAAATAATAAGTATTACATCATATCAAAAAAATTTGTAAAGTACTAACGAAAGCATTCAAAAACTTATTTTTATGAGAATAAATTTATTTCTTTTCTCGTTTTTGTTAAATTAAAAGAAAAATTTAAGAATTTAAGAACATAATTGTAAACAATAATCTTTGCCCGTTGTCGCTTCGATCGAAGTTTGAAGGTCAATAGCTTGTAATGGAGAGCTAATACACATACGCGCTGCATCGATTTTTTCTTGTTAATGTGCTGAGTATAGTCTCTGAAAACGTGTTCGTTTAAGTGTCTGCCGTTGCTGATGTTTAGAATTTTATGACAATTTGATAAAATAGCACGTTCTCATTCAAGTATTCCTGGTTTGTAAAGTATTTCTGTAATGTTGGCAGAAATTTCTCATGGATATCGGAGCTGAATTTGACGACGATTTTTTCGAAAAACCTAAAGAAAAACAACTCAGCAAACCATTAGATTATGAAGCTAAAATTTTTGTGCCACTGGTAAGTCCTCTGATTAGTAAGTCTTGAGTTATAATTATACTTTATCAATATGTGTCACCCAGGCATCCTGCTTGAAGATGTTTTTTGATGTCAAGGAAATATTCTCTTGTCTAATTATGTTTTCACGTGGTTTTCCTTGAGCACTTAACTCTTGAGGCCACCGTAAAGTTTTGTCCCTTTTATCAAATTTGTGCTGTGTGTTGCTTTATTATAAAGTATTTAATATATTAATTGTTATTTTTTTTATATATATAGTTTTATTAATTGAAGTGGTTGAAAGTGTTTCTATGTTTAGTAATATACATGTGTATTCAGCAATGAGTTAAAGTACCTTAAGGCGCTAAATTCGATAATATTAAGTGACATTTAATCTGGAATAATCTTTTAAAATGTTGTATTATTTAATGCAATAATATTTTTTTTAAAGTATGTGAACTAAAAGGTTGATTTCATTCGTAAAGCACTTATGGAAGCTTAGTAATTTGTGTTCTTTTATGTTAATGTGCATTTTATTCAGAATTATTACTTTCAAACGGAATAGTTTAAGT
Source organism: Stegodyphus mimosarum (assembly GCA_000611955.2). NCBI lineage: Eukaryota > Metazoa > Arthropoda > Arachnida > Araneae > Eresidae > Stegodyphus > Stegodyphus mimosarum. Next base: position 437,686 of record KK115658.1, on the reverse strand, counting down.
GCAAAGTTTCAAGGTGCAAGTATCATTACGGCTTTTTGCTGATTTATAAGAATTTTAACATTGTTTATTTAGAGAAGGGCTAATCAGTGTGCAAGTGTTACTCTCTATCACTCTTGCCCTTTTAAAATTTGTATTTACTTTTATAGCATTTTTTAACCGTAAAAGAAGTTTCAGTCAGTGAGGAGTTCTTCATTATGAATTTTTATTTTAAACAATAATTCCGTATGTTTTCTGACCTATGTATTTTATACCTAATTTTCATTACATTAGGATGGAAATATTGATCAGTTTTTCTAAATTGTTAAAGGGAAGTGCAAAGAGTTTTTTTTAGTAATGCTTATAAGTATTTAACTCACTAGTGCTTTGTACATAGGCATATAGCCCTCTTGAGTTTTGCCGTACATATTTTTGAACAAGAGGTATCAGGATATTTTACAAATTTATGTAATTCAAACATGAATGAAGTTATATGAACAGATCAACCTGTTCGTATAGCTTATTATGAGTCTATGTATTTGTTTCATAAAGATGCATATAAAATGCAAAATGTTTGCCTTTCTGGGAAAAGTTGCAACTAAAATTACTTGTATATTAAGTTCCAAGTTTATTGAAATGATAATTTTTATATAAAAAAGTTTCAGTATGTTTTATTTGAAAACTTTAATGCGGTAGAATCCTTATGCAGTTCAGAAACTTTTATGCCTTATGTTAATATCCACACAATTCATACTTTTTCTATTTGTATTTGTAATTAAGAATTATGCAAATGTGCTGAAAAGTTAAAAGCTTAGGTATACTGTCATTTTATTTGACTTCCAATGAGAAAATATCTTTCCTTTGCTTGTTATTAATTTTTTACAGTTTATGGCTTTTATACCTTAATCATATGTTATATATACTCGGTATTTCTTTCTTTTTTTTAGCTTCAGATGTGTATTTTTATACATAATTAATATTTTACCTTTTGGATTTTATTCAGATATATAAACTCGAAAATGAAGATGTGCGTAAAAGAAAGCTAGAAATCAGCCGATATAGAAAAATAATCCTTAAACTATTAAATGTCAACTGTTAATGGCATTAATAGTTTAACTTCTCTGACTGGCTTTATCCAGTGATGAGATTTGTCACTTAATAATATATATTAGCTTATTATTTTATGGAAGTTTATGAAAACAGAGACAAAAATAAGTAATTATACAAATTTAACTAGTAAATGGTATTCTTCTGTTATCAGGACCGGATTCGCAATTGTATGTATGAATGCGTGTCTTCATTTATGCATGTATATAAGTATGCCCATGTGTATGGAGGTATGTGAATATATTATGTGTCTATACACACATATGTGCATACAAACATTTTTGAATCCGGTCCTGATAACAGAAGAGTACCTAAATGTTATTTAAATACAGGTTTTCATGAGCAGATCCAGAAATCCATGTCATTCAGAGCATTAATATGTAAAAAGTTCTAAAATTCTCTCTCTCTATGTATATATATATATATATGTAAGATATAAGGAAATATGATAGCTGCTTTAAAAACTAATTGGCGATCTTAAAATTAACATTCTAAATTGTGATCTCCGCCTTAATTCATCTGTTCTCTCGAATTCGAGATCTTTCGGCGTTACGTAACGCTGCTTGAAAAGTGCAAACCAAAACTAATATTAACTAATCATAACTGTCTCTAGAATCGCACCTACTCTGTTATGAATACTCTGGTGAGCTAATTATGTCATTCCCTTCTGCTAGCTTCCACCTTGCTAATAACTCCTCGTTTTGCTTCCCCGTCTAAAGTGCCTGCATCTTAATTCTAAGAATCAATATAAATAGCAGTTTCTCATCTTTCATTATGATTGAATCATTGAAATGTATCGAATTTCATTATGATTAGTTAAACATATATGAAGATGATTTTATATATGTGAAAATAAAGACTGGAATTGCTTAGTTCATGTTCTGTAATCTTCATCTGTGAGCCTGCACGCTCAGCTACGATGACTGCAAGCTAATTCCTCCTTCTTTGCTAATCGAAATCATCACAATATAACATATATATATAGTAGCTTAGATAAACTGATATTTGGCAAAACAAAGAAGTACTTATATTATCAAGAATCCATTAACTTTATGATGGAGTAGTTTTGAATTATCAGGTTTTAAGGAAAGTTTCCCGCCACTGCAAATACTGTATGTGTAAACAGTTTGCTTTGCCCTGTTTAATCATATTTTGTCAAACAATTTTTGCTATTTGAAAGAGACTTGAGGTAAAAGTTTACAATTGGGTGCCCCATGTTTTTTGGCGATTCTGTTTTGATGCCAAGATCGGCACCAATACGACACAATTTCAAGATGGCCGCTACACAAAACCAAAACAAGAAGTCAAAGAATTTCACAAACTCCATGTCCATGTACACATCGACCTATTTTCACTTAAAAAAAAATGAGAGAATTGCACAAACTAGTCATTGCAAATTTTGACATTGTCCATGTGCACATTGATTTATTTTCAATTAAATAAATCAAGAAGCTAAAACCATGTTAAAACTCTAATGGTAAACAGAAATGGGGTTTCATCGCCAAAACTGAACAAAATTTTTCGCCAAAAAACAAGGGGCACCCAATTCTACACTAGAGCCGAGACTTGATTTAGAACACTGTGTTGCGAGATTTGTAAAAAAAAAATATCGTTATCATTAAGTACAAGGTAAGGGAAATGGAACTATCATGCTCTCAGATTAGAACCATCATTTCCCTTCAGTTCTATTGCAATAGGTCAGCTACAGAATGTCATCAATCATATGTGTACAGCTTTAGATAATATATTGTTATGTCATATGACACTGTGAAAGTTTGATACCAAAAGTTCAAAAACAAGAGCTGTAACATCTAAGAAGCAGAGCGCTCTCACTGGCCTACTGTTTCTGGACCGAAGGCTTTGAAAAGCTACCAAAATGTTGACAGAAAATCAGATTTGGATGGTGATTTATAATCTGCACTAAAGATAACTGCTTTCATTTCCCCCCCCCCAACTTCATTAAGAGTGTTTTTTGGCTTAAAACTTTTATTACAATCAGTACAATCATTTGATGTCAAAATCTATTTCTTGTCCTAAAGTTACTGAATCGGATTTTGATATCAAATGACTATTTAAATATTGCTCCATAAACCTAATGGGTTCTTGATAACATGAATTTGAGTATTTTGTTGTTTTGTTGCTAAATCTTAGCCACCAGCTAAAGGAATTTGCTTGGACATCGCTTGTGAAAATAAAAATATCAGGAAAGATTTTAAGCAGATTATATGTCACGGGACAGGTAATGTGATGATACTTTTTTGTTGAAGCCATATCGTTTGTAGCTTTTTGGTTGGAGCATATTTTCTCAAGTCACAGTCAATTTTCTAAAAGTCAACCTTGTCAGAAGAGTATCGATTCTCTCTATATATATCTCAGGCAATCCTGCATTCCTTCTCTTAGCATGATTGAGGGCTTTCCTTGATCAGTTGGATCTCCAGTTGGTCGGCACCCAGGTATATTTGGCTCTTTCTGTTAAATTCTTTTCTGGTAGGGGAAAGGGGCTAGCCGTAACTGAATACTATGGCTCATGACTTTTTCCATAGACATGTAAGATGTAAGACTCCCCCCCCCATTTATAAGTATGATATTGATGGTTGCGAGCGGGAAAAGAAATGCCAACAGATGCCGTTACCGAGAAGCCAAATATAGCAATCTTTGACAGAAAGTAACAGGTCCAAAAAATGTGTGAGAATAGTCAAGTAGAAATTTGATGCAACTACATAGTTATTGCAAATTCAAAGAACTAAGTAACGGAATAAAATGGCACTTTAAAAACCTAAATTAAAAATGATAATTGCTTTAGATTAAAAGGAAAAGTGCAAATATTAAAAATATAATTTAAATGGAATTAGACGAACAACTTAAATATAAATATTAAGAAAAATTTGAGGAACTATTATTTTAAGAAATTGAATAAAAATTAATGAAAAATGTGGCTTGACATTCAACGAAAGTCTTGTCTCTCTATGAAGCAAGTCCAGTGACTTCACGGTGCACACTTTAGGAACCCTTAGACTAAAGATGAATTTAATGACTTCATTGTGCTATTAATATCCACTTTTAAGCACAAAAAATCTCATTGTTATATCAGAACAAGTTTAGAGCATTCCGTAGATGAACAATCTAGAAGAGATCTTTGTTTAAATCAACAAATGAAAATACTTGAAAAGTTTTTAAAGGTATAGTCATAAAAATATCGAAATTTTAAATTGACTAATAAATTATACAGATTTCTTTAAAAAGCAATAGCTGCCGCTTAAAAGTTTTCAGTCAGTCTGCTGATATCACAAATAGGTAAAATTACATATAAGTGCTAAATCTAAGTTAGAAAAAGAAAATCTTAGGAGGGTTAGTTTGTCTATGGATATTTACGATTATTCAAAGCAATGTGAACTATATTTCAAATGTTTGTATGAATGCCATGGAAACAAAAACAGATTTCTCAGACTGTTTCAATCGAAAAGCATAGTCAGCTGGTATACGATGATGGAAGAACTTTCATTTAAAATAATAGTGTAATGAAAAGTTTAAACCAAGTAATTGTACTATGAAATTATCATATATCTGGGCAGAAATGTGAAAGCTATGTTATTTTATAAGAATTTATCATGAAAAATTTTTTCTTCAAATCTAATTTTCAAAATTTTTTATTGGATTGAATTAAGAGAATGTATGAAACTTACCCGCTGTATTTAATATAGCATCTGCTTGTAGAGCATTGAAAGAGAATGTGTCTGCTGATGTTTTAAAAACTACGTGTCATAATTTATAGCCCCCTATCAAATTTCATGATGATGATAGCTGCAAAACTATATATTTTTTGCTATTGCAAGTAAAAGTGAAATTTTCCTATTAACCCGAGAGCACACACGCTCATATGAGTTACATGAGCGCATACACTGGGTCCAAAAGATACAATTCTTATTTTTTGAAGAAAAAATTGTAAATCCTCGGAAAAAGTGTTACATTTATGCCACTAATAAATTTTGTGATCAAACTTAAAAAATAGGTACACTAAAATTTTAATTTCTCCAAATGTTTTTATGAAACAAAATTTCTTAAAGGCATAAAAAATTATATTATGTATTAGCAAAGGGGGGGGGAAATAATATTTTACTCTGTATCCTTTTTTTATTAGCACTATAGACACATTGAACAAACTGTTGTTGTGTGTTCCAAATACAAATATTTTTCATATTCAGTACAGTGCTGCTTTCTTTCCTGGGCAAACACTGCATCTTTTCCCTAACCCCCATTCTCCCTGTCATTTTCAAAATCTGTGTCAGTTTTTAAGAATCAGTATCATGTGAACTAAAAATTCATGATTGCTTTCATCTTCCATTTTCTTCAATACATTCTTTGCCTGTTAATGCATCTAATAAGTTTTGCAACATTTCTTCCTTGTAAGATGAATTACGTGACATGTTTGCCGCTTTCTATACTATCACGGATTAACTATAGAATTAAAACTCCGAATCAGAGCCCCAGTAAAAAAAACTTTGGAAACATAGAGTTTCACCTGAACAACTTGTGTGAAATAGAGTGCTTTGAGAAAGGCTTATTTAATCGCTCAGGTCCATTGGACCCTGTGTGTATGTTTGTGGGTTAATAGAATAAATGAAGGTGATATAACTGAAGTCTGCCATTGCAATGATAAGGCCTAATCATCAGTGAGTGGAACAACAGATCCTTTAATATGTCTTTAAAACCAGAAAATATTCTTTAGTTGTATTTTTAATTTCATGAGGTAATTATTAAAACAGTCTTTCTGGTACCTCTTTCATGAACTCTGCCAGTGGTCAAGTGGCTAAGACCCCTGAATACTGGTAGTTTGACCTGGGTTTAATCTCGAGCAAAACGGGCTGGCTCCATAATTGGGTTTCGTGATTTTTCTTCCTCCGAAGCATCCATCCCTTAAAAAAATCATCTTTGCCATATTCAACTAATCAAACTAGCTTCTTTCTTGAAGAAATAGGATATCTGCTTCTTCAAATGTTGGCAAATCCCATATTGTGAAAACATATTTCCAAAAAAGAAGTTCTATTAGAAAACCAGTCAAACCGAATTGGTGATGCCTGCTTTGGCTTCACCAATTCACCATGCTTGGCTTTAACAGAAAAAGTCTGTGAAATTATCTGATAATTGGAATACCTGAATAAATACTAAATGAAGGTGATATAATTGAACTCTTCATTATGACAATGTCCCAGTCATCAGTCACTTAACAGACAGCAAAAGGTGAAATCTATAATATAGTTTTAAATTCAGAGAATATTGCCGCTGTTAATGAAGAAAATGACAAAGGTTGTTGAGAACAAAAAGATAATTCAGTGAGAATTCTTGATATAGCAGTTGCAGCCTGGAACAAAAGAAGAAATCATGTCCCGCTATAAAATTAAATAACAAATAGTAATACAAAAGACAAAATTGCATAATGATGAAAGAAATGTTTAATAAAACAGAATAGATATTGAGACTGAGCTGTGTTTTTGTAAACATTGGTTCACTTAGGGTTGTGGTAATTGTTTATACCATGACTCCAAAGTTTTCAGAACGTTCATTAAAGGAAGGTCGAAAACTTTGGTAAAACATAAAATTAACAGTTAAAATACAAAACTAAATACATTATGATAAGCTGACGCCAAATATCGACCACGAACAAGCAGGAACAGTGAAATACAGGTACGAGAGAATCTCGGCGAAAAGTTTGTCTTTATACTCCCACTATAGCAAGTGCGGATAGGTGCAACATTGGACACTGCATGCAAATGCCAAAAAATGCAAATACTTGCCACAGGGTCATAAAAATGCTTCATTATTTCATAAAACAAAAATTTTGTAATTTAAAAATTCTTATCTATCAAAGCCACTTGCTACAAGGTATCATCAGTTTGATTTAACTTCTTTCGTGACGCAAGCGCACTTTTGAACTAATCATGGTTTTTGTTTTACTGAAATGGATTTTTCCGATTGTAGATTTGCCAAAATATGAAAAATTACATATCTATTTGTTCAAGAAAGATATTTATCATAAAGAAGGCATCTGTTTTAATAACTGCCTCATAAAATTAAAAAGTTAGATGGACAGAAAATGTCACCATTTGGTCTTTAGACTCTGAATAATGATGTTTATGTGCAAAATAAATCTCAGCTAATTGGGGAAAACATCAATTAATGGTACACCTGCTTTTATTTTGGATATCGTATTCCCCATTCCTACACTGTGGGAGAAAAGGTCAGATTTCAGACTTTCTGAAGTATTAATTTTAAGCTGGTGATGCTGAAAAGAAAGAAGTGTTTATTGAAAAATCAATATGTAGTTTTATTTTGCATTTACAATATTTGTTTTGTTTTTTGTCTTATGTCATGCAAAGGGAACTCTTAAATTATTTAATTATAAGTAATCTCTGATGAATCTGGGAAGTTCATTTATAAATGAGGAACTCTTGATTCACTTACAGTCAGTTCACGATCTGTAATGTACAGATGTTTTTCACATGCATAAGCTTGTTTGAAAAATTTTATGTGTTCTGTTTTATGATGAAATCGAACAGTTATAAAGGTATTCTCATATTATCTGTCAAACTGTCCATTAAAGTCTTCAATCAATGGCTAATTTTTCACCAGTGTAATACATGAAACACAGTAGCCATTTCAAAAAATAGCGGCAAGCTGAAAATTACATGAAACAGCAACAAATGAATGAAGTTAAAAATGTGAGAATATAATGAAACTGTACAAATTACATAAAGCAAACATCCACATTTTAATACTCAAAATTTCATAAAACAGTATCAAATTAACTAAATTAAAAAAACAGCAGCTGCAGCAAACACCCAGTGACCTGTTTTAACTTTTTTAAAAAAAGACAGAATTGCATAATTCTCAGCATTGCAGAGCAAGCTGTTGCTGTTTTCCATGTACACATTGAGCAGATTTAACTTGAAAAAAGTCAGGGAATTGCAATTATTCAGATAAAACTATCATCGCAATTGCAAAAGAACAGTTCATAAACTACTTTTGAACTCCAAGATTTCTATAATATTGCAACATTGGAGGTAGATAAAAGCACCATTTTATGTGTGTGTTAATAATAGTGAAAATCAATCCGGATAATATTTACATTTTAACAGCCAGTGGATACTCTTCAGCTGTCTGCTGCAAAATGGTCTTTTTGCTTTCCTTCCAGATGTTTTCTCCAAATGAATTCCCTAAGATAAGTCGGGCATTTCGATTGTAAACTACAGCTTCTTGAGATGTACATTTTTACACTACTGCTACTGTCTGCCTACAAGAAGAATAGCTCTCGCCACAGTGTCTGGTGGTTGCTATAGTAACAGGATTAGTATATTTCAAATAGGGACGAACCAAGGGTTGCCAATTCATCTTTAAATATGCCAGGATGACAAACTGAAAAGTAAATCTTCAAGACACCCCTACGGAAAATGGGTCAAGGCTCATTTCTACAGCAACAGACAGCTGCAGAATAACTGGCGATATCTTTTCTTATGATAGACCAACTGTAGGCAAAGCATCGCATTTCTGAAAAAATACAACACTTCCTTTTTCATGAGCAGGCAAACTCTGCAGTTGCATTTTTAGAAAAAACACACACATTTATCATAAGCAGGACCCTTGAATTCCACAATCATGATTCATTTAGTGTGTTGCCAGATAAAATACATTTTCAGAAAATTCTAGGTTGCCTACTTTGACGACATAACACTTTGTCAAGTGATTTTTGTCACAGGCAGATAATGAAATAGTACCGTTATAAAGTATGGGTTGTATTCTGATTTTCAGAAAATTTGAAAAATACATTATATATATGTAAATAAATAGCTTTGTTTTTCCCACTCTTTTCTCAGTTCATCACATCACTTCTTAATTTTATTAATAAGACAACCTAAATAACCTTTTTTCTCTTTTTAACCTTATTTAATAATAATAACTACAGCACTGTGCAAGCACATAATATTCAGTTCTTCGTTGTTTGCCTTCTGCAGTGATGTTTATCTAGCTTCATTCTTGTCACTTTTTCTCTCTGTGTATCGTTACACTTCAGTATTATTTCTGCTGCACTCTGTATTCACTGTGTGTTTATATATATATTTTAATACATCGTATAATAACATTTGTCGCTTTAATCCTTCTGCTTTAGGCCAAATCAGTCGCTAAGTGGTTAAGTCATCTGAAACTAGTAGTTCAGAATCAGAAAACAAACAGCCACTTCAGTCTTTTCGTTGAGGAAGCCTTCCATAAAAGCATCGTTTACTTCAGACATTTGTAAAAATGTTCTGTTTTTATATACCTGATGACGACTGATAATTTGATTTATTACCTTTAAATGAACAGCTCAATAATGTGATGAAATTTTGAGTGACAATCAAACTGTGTATTTTTATGTAATGAAGATGCAGACATAGTTAAATACAGTTCATTATTTTTGGCATCGCATAATTGAAGTAACAGTAAACAGCTAAATTGTCACAGGTAATTTTGTTATTAAAAAATTTTATGTTTCACCTAGGAACGGCATTATAGTTTGTGATAGAGCAAAGAGATGATACAATGTGTCTTGGTTTGGGGTAGGAATGCACAAAATGAGCGAGGTTCACTCGGATTGGATTAAGATTGGTACAGTTACATTTAAAATTTATTTCAATTTACATCAGGTAAAGTTACACTTCAAGTAAGGGACATAATATTTTTATACTGTAAGAAGTGTAAAATGATTGCAATCATTGGCACTTCTGCAGCTGATGAAGAAAGGTTCTATAATTCAACCTTTGAAACGGTCTTGCAAATTTATGAATATTATACTGATTCTTGTGGCTTCAACTTCTCCAATGATCTTTATTGAGCATGTGATTTTAACTCAAGTAGTGTTGTCTTTTTATTGGTGTGTTAAGGCTTCAGTTTGAATATTAGTGGATAAGAGACTTCCATTTCACATTTGCCATTATTTAAGTACATGCATCCCCTGTATTAAATAACAATCGTATAATATCTATTTTGAAATGATACACTTAAGAAAGATCATTTTACTATTAATATAAAAGATTAACCCAATTTGAAAGGAAACTTAAGAGGTTATTATAAATTTAAATGAGAATTTTATGTTGGTATGTATTTTTTTACTTTATAATGTAAATAGTTTTAATTTTATTCACTTCTTTCAGTGGTACATGAAAACTGAGATGGCTGAAAACGAAAGTGCTGATGTGTTGGTAGCGTTGAAGCACAAAGCTGACTTCTATTACTATTCTTCTGATTTTGCCAAAGCAGCAGAAACATATGAACAGTGTTTAGAACTAGTTCCACCTGCTAATAATACTTGGAAAAGAGAATTTATGGAAAATCTGTCTCGTTCACTGCTGCATCTTGGAAATGCCGAAAAAGCCTTAGAATGGAGTTTAAAATTGGTAATGAACTTTTTTCCCCCTCCTTTGTCAAGTATTTCTGAGAATAAATCTTTTGCTTAATTTCTCATTGTACTTAATTATTTACTGTAATCGTATTTGGCTTGGTGAAATTATCTCCATTTTCAAATTTGTATCCAATGGCTTGAACAGGCTGGAACCATAAGGCTGCTAAGTTTAAAACAACAATAATAATAAATTCATATAATTGTAAAGCAAACTAATAACTATAACAAACTATATATTTCTTTTGTTGGAAAAAAATTACCAGAATTACCACAATAGGTTGTATTCTTTGGTTTAGTCTTGTAGTTGAATATAAGCTAAAGAAAATAGTAGTGCTTATCAAAACTATATCCTCATTAAAAAAACTGTACAAATTTATTTTATTTCTAAATAATGAATTTGGGAGTATCTGTATTTGGGAGTAAAAATGCATATCTGTTTAATAGACATTAGTTTACTAAATCAGAGTCGAATAATTAAAATGGCAGAAAATATATACAACAAAAAAGAATTCTGGATTACAACTTCACTTAGGATCGAACTTGCAGCATTCAATTCTCTTCAACCACTGGGTTACTCATGAGGCTATTCAAATATTAAATTTACAAAGCAAACTTAGAATAATTCTGGGCATATCCTACAAATACGTTATTTCAACAAGGTCACAAAAATTAAGTAGTACCATTTATAGATGTTATAGCTCGTTATTCAAGTTATGAAATTTTATTTTTATAAACTACTGCATTCTTATTTTCTCCAGCATTTAATAGTTCAGAATATCTGATAACATCCATTTCACCAGCATTGTTATAAAGTAGCATTACTAGTGTGTCATTTGATAATAATCCATAAGGCTCTGCTATTGCTTTTTTGCATATTCAGTTAGTCTTTTGTTTAAAACTTTGTGTACCATTTCATTTCTTTTCTTTAAAGTATTGATAATAGTGGAATGAAAACTTATAATTTTAAAAGTACACCAAAGGCTGGATATTATTAAGCGGCTGGAAGAAGGTGAGAAAAGCTTTATGATGGATTTTTTGTAATTATGATGGAGAACTATGTATTATAGATCTAATATTTATCTAAAAGCAGAAAAAAAAATACTTAATTTCCTATCTTGAGTCTGCTGTTTCTAAAAATTTTGATATTTGCAAATATTTTGTAACTTTTTTAAAAAAAGAACCTAAGTCAGTTAGTAGTCTATAAGTAATAAAGTGTAGAGGGATTTTGAGGTTAGCCTGTGATCAGATCTGTGCTAGTACAAGAAACTATGTTATGCCACCAAGAAATAAATTTGCCAAATAATAGCTGTTTGTTTTCAGATGGATGGCTTCTAATTTATAAAGCTCAGTCATATTCTTTAATGAGCTATTCTAACAGAAGCTCTCTGTCCCTTTGTTGCAACTTTAAAAATAATTCTGAAAAGCTTGATCTTCCTAGTAACTCTAAAACCCTTTTGTTTTGCAACAATAGTAAATTGTATTCAGCCTGTGAACTAACTCATTACAGAAAATATTATTTTATCATATTTCCCATCAAATGTAATAAAAACGAGTCAGTTGTGAAACAGGTAAGTGATCTGGAAAATTCAACAAAGATTACTTGGTGTGAAAACGGTAAAGTGTTAAATACATTTTTAAATTCGCCTAAAAAATATAGTTTGGATGGAAAAAATTAATATTCATATTTTATGAAATGATGTTTTTGATAAAAAGGAGCAGAAGAATAGTTGAACTGTTTTTGAAACGAATTCATGCACAGGCAATAATACTGGTTTGAAAACAAAAAAAACAGTTAAATATAATTAAACTGTGAATAAACTTATTTACTAAAAAATTTGTATAATTTGTTTGCTAATAAACTTTTTATTTTAAATATATTTGCAGAATTAATGTATGCAACTTTTTTCATTCCTCGGTACATTCAGTATTGCAAAATTCATAAAAGTAATTTTGGAGCAACATAAATTAGTACTTCTTTGTTATAGCAGCCTCCAACCATATTTGGTGATTTCAGATTTGTGCCAAGATCTCGGCTACAGTTCACCAAGCACGTGAAGTGCAAATGTAAAAATAAGCATAATGTATAATAATAACAGTAATAATACTCGCATGTCATTTCAAGAATATTTTTATGAAGCTTAATTATTACTTTATCACTTGTAATTTTTCTGGTCAACTGCTGCACTTTCATACTTATGTTTATGCTGTTTGTTACACCATTTCATGGAAGTCAGCTCCTCTGCCCAAGAATGCATAAATCTAATACCATTGGTGAATGCTATTCTGCAACTGCTGAGCCAGTTTTCAACACAGAGGCCTTTCTTTTTGTTTTGCAGTTTTTAACATTGCACCTCCTAATGGTTTCATCGTTAATATAAAGTTCCATGTTGTGGCCATTTTCACATACTCATTTGTCAAGTAAAAGACCTCTTTCTTGAAAAATGGTATGGCATCCACCTGATTACTTGGTAAATTAAAGATAGTTAACATCACGTTCACACAAAAAAAAACAATGAATGCATTTTTAAATTAAACAATGGGAATTTGAAAATTCATCAAAAATTAATAATTTAAGAACACGCATCAAGAGCAAAAATGCAATACAGTGCCAATACAAGGGCTATTCAGAAAGTAAGGAACGTTTCCGTCTGACGTCGCTAGGCACGCGCCGATCACGTATATTTTGGTGTCTTCATGCTCTGCATCTCTGCCAGCATCCAGCCAGCACAATGTGAACATTCCACACTGCCCGGTTTTTTTTTAAGTCCAAAGGGGCTTTGTCCCTGAAGGACTATTGTTTTCGTTTTGCGATTTTACATCAGAATTAAAAGTCTGTATCACTTTTCAAACTGTTGCCACAAAATATTGCAGCCCTGCATTATATTTAAAGAAATTAAATAATGAAGAATGTGCATAAATGTATGTATGTTTCTCGCATTGTGATAAAACGACGGTACCTAAAGCCATCGAATTTTGAATGCCATAATCCTGCTGCAAATATGGGCATCTGGAAGCCCAAATTTGAAATTTGGTATTGGTTTTATTAACGATTTCCTATTTTGTAAAACTTTAACGTATTTTTGATGGACAAACTCAAGGATTTCAAAGTGGGCTATGGCAACGTTGTACAGAAAAAAATATTTTTATCTGCAGCGCGTGAGACTGTGCGTAGGAAATTCTAAAGATATGCTCAGTTTAAAATTATTTTGCGATATTGTTCTTTAACTGAATTTTATGGTTTAAATGCGAAGAACATGATATTCAATAAATAAAAGTAACTTACAAAATGTTTAAAAAACGCCCCTTTGGACATAATTTAAAATCTGAAACCTTTCAGTTTTTTTTTTTTCCCCTATGTTCAAATTTAAAATGTGCACTGCAATTGAAAATCCCGCCAGTTGTGAGGTGCGGTCTGTGATACGGTTTTTGTTAGCAAAAAACCTATGGAAATTTATCGGCGAGTGTGTGAAGTGTACGGAAACAACGTAATGAATGAAAGTTCAATCCAGAATTGGTGCATTCAATTTAAAAATGGCCGAACTAACGTTCGCGATGAAAAGTGGAAGCATTAGCCTTGTGACTGACGAACTGGTCGCTAAAGTTGATGAAGAGATTCGTGAAAACTGCCGTTTCACAATAACGGAGCTTTTGCTTAGTTTTCCACAAGTTTCACGGACTTTGTTGTTTGAACTTGTCACACAAAAGCTAGGCTACTGCAAATTTTGTGCGAGATGGGTTCCGAAATTGCTTACAGACCACCATAAAGGTCAGCGAATGAGGCCAGCTTTGACATTTTTGGAGGCCTACAACAGACATGGTGATTCGTTACTGGATCGAATCGTAACTGGCGAGGAGACGTGGGTGAGACACGTGAATTGCGAGACAAAATTACAGTTCATGCAGTGGGGGCACACAAGGTCCCCCAAAAGACCAAAAAAATGTTTGCAAACCTTGCCACCGAAGAAGATTATGGCGACTGTGTTTTGGGATAGACAAGGTGTGCTTCTGATTGATTTTCTCGAACATGGTGCCACAATAAAGTCTGAGTGGTACTGTCAAACTTTGCACAACCTTAGAAGAACAGTTCAAAACAAGCGCCGAGGAAAGTTCACGTCCAAAAATTTTTTGCACGACAATGCCCGACCTCACACGACAAACCGCACTCAAGAACTCCTTAATTCATTCAAAGGGAAGGTTTTCCCTTAGCCATCCTATAGTCCTAATCTTGCACCTATTGATTTTCACTTGTTTCCAAGAATGAAGAACTGGCTACCAACACAGCGCTTTGACGAAAAGGAGCTGAGGATGCACATCACGGAGTGACTGAGATCGCAGACGGCAGAATTCTATGAAGAAGGAATTTCAAAGCTTGTCCAGCGCTATGATAAGTGCCTTAATTTATTTGGTGACTGTATAGAAAAGTAGAATTTTTGTCACTCTTTCTGATGTATATAATAATTTATTTTTTCTTGTACTTGGTTTCTTTCTAATTCCAAAACGTTCCTTACTTTCTGAATAGCCTACATATATATACGATGACGTGCAAGGTATAAAAAAACACAGCCAGGTTTTGGCGAGATGTTGGCGATTCAATATCAGTGGCTGCTATAACAAAAAACTACCCATAAATTTCAGTCCGATAATCCAGCATCACCAGTGTTTTGAGCATGCTGGTGATCAGTTTTAATGTATGTAAATGAAAATGAAGTGAAATCCATATGCTCAACCATAATATAGATAAAAAAATAAGCAAGATCTTCTTCAGTATTAACACAGCTTGTGGATTTGAAATCGTATATTTGTTTGATTTTTGTCTTTATAAATGCCATCTTCCATATTTTCGATTGATTTCAATTCCCGATTTCATCTTTCCATCTTGCCTCATTTCAACAATTTAGTACATATTTCTCCTGGCATCCTCTTATTATTAAAATTTCTGGTAGTTTTATGTAGCTTAGCATATACTGTTTCATTATTGAGCATTAAAATGTGGTTTTTGTTAGAAATTTTCTCTCCAGCAATACCTAAAAAATGTATACAAGGCTGTTTAATTGGTGAGGGAATATGGGAAGTTACCACTATGCATGTGAGAATATCTATGTCTGGCAACATGCTGTACATTTACCAGTTAAGCCCTGCAGCTTGTCATATAGCCTGTATTAGCCAGTTGAGTGCAAAATAAGTTCCATACATTTTTTTTACTGTTTAGTTTCCTTTAAGAAACCATTTAAAAATCTATGATATTTTGTCTTAGTTGTCTGTAAAAAAAAGGTAAAATACTCGTACACATTTAAAAAACATAAATTTACTTTTCTTGTATTTTTTGCCAAGAAAATGTAATATATTTGCTATGCGGCATTTGTTGTTTAAAGAGTTTTTTTGGGAGGGTCGTGCTTGCTTGATGGAAAGATCAATATTCTTAAAGTGGATGTCCATGATGGGCTTGTATTTAGTTTTCTTCCTGTGGGTTCTTGAGAGTAAATCGAAAGTTATTTTATCCTTGCAGATTAAATAATATTACAAATGCTCTTTCATCATCTTCATTCAGTGAGGCAGCTATTTTTTAATATGTTGACTGTGGCAGCCGATATGCAATCCTATCTCTATTGACTCTCTGCCTTTGATAGCCATAGGTTTTCGTCTCGGAGGAGTTGAGCTGCCACCTAGGGTAGGAACATTTTATCTCGCATGTAACAAGTATGCCAAATTCATGGAATTTCCTTTCTCTGTGATGCTTACATGCCAGAATATCTCAAAGGCACGTATGCACAGCTAGTACTGAAATCTGTGACATGCGATTCCAATCTGCTTGGCTTTATATTTCTATCTTTTATAATCAGTTGTTTTGGGTTTGCTATATTTAATCACTGCAGTCCTTTTGAGTTTTTAAACATAGTTGTATGTTTTGAAAATATTACTTTTTCATTAATATATTTTTTACTGCAACCTTTCTGCTATATTGTGTTTTTGTCGAATAAATATTGTAATTCAATTTTACTGTGTGTCAGTGGCTTATCAATTGTTTTGGGTTTGCTATATTTAATCACTGCAGTCGTTTTGAGTTTTTAAACATAGTTGTATGTTTTGAGAATATTACTTTTTCATTAATATATTTTTTACTGCAACCTTTCTGCTATATTGTGTTTTTGTCGAATAAATATTGTAATTCAATTTTACTGTGTGGCTTATCAATTGTTTTGGGTTTGCTATATTTAATCACTGCAGTTGTTTTGAGTTTTTAAGCATAGTTGTATGTTTTGAGAATATTACTTTTTCATTAATATATTTTTCACTGCAACCTTTCTGCTATATTGTGTTTTTGTCGAATAAATATTGTTATTCAATTTTACTGTGTGTCAGTGGCTTAATGATGAAACTAAAAATGCGGATATAAAGATGCCTCTTTCTTCTTTTCATGAACATTAATTATAGCGTTTTTTTACCATAAGAAAAAGCTTCATTTTTAACAGCCAAGACTAGCTGTCTTTTGTCTTCATTTGTTCAGGTTCATTGGATAATTACCTCAGTGCTCATTTTTGTTATGAGGTATTATCAAACAAAGCGATGAAACCTTAAAAATTGGATTCCCCCCCCCTGTAAAAATAAAGAGCATTTGAGAAATAGTATCAGTTTCTTTAAAATTAGAGAGCAGTAGATTCTGGAAAGCAAGACAGTAATAAAAAAATTGGTGAACTGTGAATTTTTATAAGCATCATTTGAAATTTCTCAGTTGACCACAAAAATTAGAAAAACATAGAATGTTGGTAAAACACTTATACAGCTTTCTGTAAAAATAAGAGATTCTGCAAAATGTGTAAAATCTATTATTATAAGTACAGCAACCCCAAGATTGAATTGCTAATCAGCCAAGATATCTGGCCGAAATCTCACCACGTGTTCTTATACCTCGCTGCATGTTGCGTCTCAGTTGGTTAATGATTAAATTTGGGAGGCTGCTATAATAAGGAAGTACCCTTTATTTCTACATCTCATATGTATGCTTCGATAGCCTTTAGGCATAAAAATTTTTTGAGTAAAATTACCTGAATTAACAATCTTCAGAAAAAAAATTGTTTTGTTAACCATCAGATAGTCTATATAGGCACTGCAAAATGCTTCTAGTATATATTAAACCTGTTTTCATGCCTTTGACTTGCAGATTACAGTTTTCATAAAGTAATGATGTGTAAAAAAAATACAGTAGCATGCAAGACATACTAGATTTTCTGGTGGTTATGAGTATGTAATCGATTGCTAGTTGGGTAACAATATGTTGAATTTATTTGGGAAACATTTTGTAGTTTTTGCCATGTTGTTACATTTTTATCTTCCAAATAGCTAGAATAATAATTTTTAAAAAAAATGCATGTATGTTTTCCAAAATATATCAGAAAAGTGATTTTATTGATATTTATTTAAATTTTTTTTATAATATCCATATTTCTCTCGGTATTTTCCTTTATTCTTTCGTATGTTGTATTTACAGTACGAAGCATCTTTTAGTGCAGACCAAAAAGTAGTGTCTATGAATCTCTTGGCTACAGTTTGTCATAAACTAGGAAAATACAAAGGTACTTTTTAGTTCTCTTTGAAAATGTATTTTTATTGGTGTTATCCTGAAAAACTCAATATTACTAATTTTTTGCCAGATATTGCTTAGATTTTTTCTTGTGTTTCTCTTTAATTTGGAATGCTTTTAAATATAAATTAGTTTTTTAGAATTACCGTACTTCCTCAACTATTTATCCCCCTTTTTTACTAATTCTATCATCTGAAAATTGAAACAAGAAAATTATGCAAGTAATTCAAATTCTGAATAATAATAAGGAATATCGCTCTAATAAGGATGAACCCTTTACTTATGCATCTCATATATGTGCTTCGATAGCCTTTAGGCATTTTTTTAGTGACATTACCTGAATTAACAATCTTCAGAATTACCCTTTATTTATACATCTCATGGTATGCCTGGTTTACCGTGGTTACAGTAAAACCATAACAAATGAAAAGTAGTCATGGGCAAACTACTGGTATCTATAGCAATATCATTTCTTTAAAAGAAACTTATAGTCAATTAAAAATGCATAGTAATATTAACATTACAGTATATGATAATATATCTCCATTTCTACTTCCCTTTAACTTGAATCTCACCCATTCTTACTGTTGTCTTTATTACTCCTTAGACCTCAAATCATCTGTAAATAATTAGAGAAGGTACAGTTAACTCAACAAAAGCTTAGACTGGATGTCAATTAGGGTTTGCTTTGTTGTGATTGGTCGGTTGTGATATTAGGCTGCCTGCAAATTCAGCATTTAGATGGGAAAGGCTCCGCATGGTCTTCACTGGTAGTTCGCAAGGACTTGTTTTTGTTCATAAGATGAAAACAATCACTGTGAGCAAACCTGTTTTAATAGAGGAACCTATTCTTTGAACGCATTGAGGAAGGGAGAAGTTATATGAATATTTTTTTAATTTTCGGAGCACAACACTAAAAAACTAGGAATTGCTTAAAATAACTCAGGTTGTATGTCTTAAATCCAGCAGCCCTAGGATTCTTGGTCTCTTAGTTGACATTATGAAGAAATTAATAGGACTGTAAAACTAAAATATATAACTGTCTTGCACTGTAAGATAATTATAAATGTTACCACTACACCATCGTTATGGCATTTCTACAGAATAATAAGGGCAGATTGTCACACAGTAACTCATTATTACTAACATCATTCTTCGCCACTTCTTGATCTCTTAGTTAGCATATTGGAGAAAAAATATTATAGCAGAATCAAGAAATTCATTGTAAAACATCTGGCATAGATCAAGCCTGAGTGTCATTAATACCACTATCCTGCTGGGAGCTGCTAGAAGAGAAATCTCAGTATTAAAGAGCTAAAACCTGTCTTTAGGAATTGTGTAAATATAATTAACTATGCATAATTTTGTGAAGGTTTTCATAAAAGAACCAAATATTTGCAAAAAGAATTGTATGAATTCTTTATTATTATACTTAATTTATTTGAGTATTAACTTTTGTTTTAATTTTATTTTCAGAGGAGCTTGAAGCATTACATTGTTGCATTGAAGCACATAAATCTTGTCCAGAGTTTTGGTTGCGTCTTGGCCTTTGTTATGCTGGCTTGTTTAAAATTGACCTTCCTGACTATTCCATTCTAAAATCTGTTATGGACTCAGAACCTTGTTGTGCCTTCAATTCAAAACTTACTTCTTCAAGTGAGTGTTCTGAAACTGTAACGAAAGATGTGCCATATGACTCTAAAGCAGCTTCTGCTGAAAATGCCGTTCCATCGAGTAGTACCTCAGCTTCTGCGGATCCTTGCTCAACTAATGATGATATAACTAAATGTGAAATTTGTACTTTAGGAATCCAGATTGTTTCTTCTTGTCTTATTCATACCAGGTGTGTATATTATATTAGGTGCCTTTCTTTTGTGTTGGTTGAGAAATTTTGCTGTGTTCCAGAAGTATGTTTCAAGCATTGTATATGTAATTTGTCTAAAGGTAAAATTTAACTAAAATATGTGTGGTGAGAAATTACTGTAAATTCCTGCTATTAAGAGTTTGCATTGAAAGAGCATTTTCATTTATTGATTTAAATTTCATTCATCCTTAATAGCCTTAACCTTGTGTTTAATCCTGAATATAAGAAATTTGAATACTAATAATAAAAACAACAGTGACTATCGAATTTTAAAATTATGCAAACTCAAAATATGTAAAGTGGAAAGTATTCTTTTGCTGAATCCAAGTATGTAATTAAAATTTTTCTATTACATAAAGATATTTTGTGATACGTAGATAAAGTTTATATAAGCATATTTCAATTTATGTGTGCACTTTGGAAAGAGCCGCCCAATCGGTATAGTGGTTAGCGTCGCTGACTGCCGTGCCGAAGGGCTCGGGTTCGAATGCCGAAGAAGGCATGGATGTTTGTAAATGTATAGTATCGGTGCGGCATTTTAAATATGCGGAAAGCCGAAAGTCCTCTCGTGTGGTTTGGTGGGAGACCCTTGAACCCGTCCCCCCGGGGTGTTCTCCATCAAAATTGGGGAAGGGACTGAGCCAAATCGTACTGTCACCTGTTAGGTGCTCAAGGCTGTGGCCAATGACAGGCATAATCTAGCACTTCTTGACACGAGATTTCTCGTGGGCTTGGGCTGACTCTGTCAAACAAGTGACAACGACAACAACTGTGGAAAGAAATCCTCTAAAAGGTGAAAATGTGACTTTTTATTATATACATACTTCTTTAGTATGGATCCATCCATAATCAACAAGTATGTTAAAACTACAGTGGCCTTGGTTTCCTTTCTTCCAGAAACTGGCTCTCCATTCTTTCAATTCAGGTTACCAATATTAGCTGGAAACTAAAATGGGAGGAAATGATAGTAACATTGTGAGTCCCATGTGTGACTACAAAAAACTTCTAGTTATTTTTTTTTCTCTCATTCCCTTTTTTCTACAGTTTTCTGCATTTTGTTTGCTAGGACGTTTTTGCAAACTGTCTTGAAAAGCAGTGATTCAAATAAGTTACTTTTATTTTACTGCCATTCAAAATAAGTGTATCTAGTGTCAAAAAATTCTATTCCTGAGAAGAATAAATTTGAGCCCTTTTTTAATTTTAAATTACTCTGTTTACTACATTGAGTTAGGGATACCTACCTAGTAACGAGTTGGGCCTTCTCTGGGCTTGATAACGGCTGCCACACGACAAGGCATAGATTCAACAAGTTTCTGGAAATGTTGCAAAGGAATGGCTTGCCAAATATTGGCTAAAGCTGTCCATAGTTAAAGCTTTTAAACTTAAGGGGGGTTCGTTGGTGCTGTGTGATGGCTTTTTACACCTTGTTTCAAAACATCCCAAAGATGCTCAATAGAATTAAAGTCTGGACTTCTAGGTGGCCAATTAATGTCAGAGAAATGCTCATCCAACCAGCCAGTAGCCAACCAGGACGTGAGAGAGATACAGTTGTCTTGCTGGAAAACTCCATTACCGTGTGGATAACAGAACAACATAAACGAATGGAGGTGATTACCCAGCAACTCTACATACCAAATTGCATTGAGGGAAGTTGGTACACACACGAAAGATCCCAAACAGTGCCACGAAAAAACACCCCAGACCATGATTGGGCCACCATGCATTCGTACAGTTCCAACCTGACATGCAAGATCCATGGCTTTATGAGCCTGAAGCCATATTCTCAGCCTCCTGTCAACGTTAATAGTTGGAATCGCGACTCATCACTCCATGCTACTCGTTTCCAGTCTCTATGCTCTCTGGCCCAGGCAAGACGTGCAGTCTGATGGTGCGCATCGAGCAATGGCACTCTCGTAGGTCGACAGTTCCCAAAATTCATATGGTGAAGTGACCATTGCACAGTCCATTTACTGACTGTATGACTGGCACCGTCATTCAACTGGGTGGTAATTTGAGCTATGATTGGCTTCGCTAGCTACGTACAATACGCCAGAGCCATCACTCACTACACACTGTCAAGGCTGATTGTCCTTTGCAGTTTGCCCTGTCACTAGTTTTTTTTTTTTTTTAATGCACCATCCATGTATTCTTGGTATACTCTTGACACTGTCAACCTTGAAAATCCTAGCTGTCTGACGATTTCGGAAATTGAATCGCACACCTACGATTTGTCCGCGATCGAAGGCGTCTAAATCTGGCAATTCCAACAACTAATTCAGAACAACCACAGTACGTGCTGTATATGCAGTTACCACAGAGCCCTCACTTGTGCAAAAATGATGCATGCCCTACACAATTTACATAGCCCTTGCTATCCTTAATTCAGTGGCACTTCAGTGTAGTTTGATGTATACTAGAAAGAAATATATCTTTTCAGTTCAGTGTGGAGAACATTAAACCTGAAGGCAGTGTTTGTTGTGATGAATGTTTTCAAGTGTAATATTGCCTTGTCCTTTCAGTTCATAAATGAAATATGAGTATTTTTATAGCCCGTTTGAAGTCCATATAGAAAAGCAGTTACTTTTAATCAACATTACTCTGCCTTCTGTAGAAATACTTTCAAATTCTTTGAGATTTTAATTACACCAGTAATGTTTTTATCTTAAATTTTAATTCACCACATGAGAAGACTAAGCCTGCTCTTTAAAAAAAAAAAAGTTTCTAAATTTAAGGAAATTTTTGTACAAAAAACATAATATAGCAGACATACATTTTTACAATAATGTCTCTTTGCTTATGCCTTCACTTGCCAATATGTTAGTTAATTAAGAATTGGAAACAAAGTATAATGTAATGTTTGATATATGTACATGTTTGTATAACTGAAACTTCAGTATGCCAAAACATTCATAAGAAAAAAGTAATTCTGTAAAATGGCATCACTAAAATTGTGGTTGATGGCAGGCATCTGGTTCAAATTTGAGGTCAATAAGCATGACTGTGTGTGTATAAGGTAAAAATATGTAAATCATCAAAATTATAACAAAAATTAACAGTAGCCCGTTAATTTTTCATTTTAATTTGGGTATTTCCATTCTCTGTTTAAAAAAAAATAACAATTGCTTAGTAATTTTTTTTTCTAAGCTGCACCATTAATCCATATCATATGGCTTTACATAACAACGATGACATAGCTAATTTAGAACTTTAAAATTTCCTGAACTGAAATATTTCTCTCAGTAAGCTGCCATATTAGATGACTAATGCACTTGCTTTCTGTACCTCAGCCTAGATAGACTGCTGCTTTCTTTTCTTTCACAAAGCTAATAGAAATGAATTTTGAATTAGGTATGCTTAGAGTGCCAAGTAAATTGTGGCCACAAATGTAACCTGAAATAAAAATTAATATTTGATTTTCATAGGCTGCTGAGTTTGCTGTTCCTTATGGGTCTGCAATATTTTTACATTATTACATATGTATATATTGTTAACAGAAATTAATTACAAAATTACTATTTTTCCCATTAGCAATAATACTAATTTAACATCCCAGTAATAAACAAACATTATTTAGAAAAAGTAACTACAATAAAAGTAAAGTTTTCTTTATTAACAGTTTTATGAAATAAAAAAATATGCTTGAAATATCCAGTAATGAAATTCTTAAAAAATAATTATAATAAAAATTATTTCATTGTTAACAATTTATATTTAGCTTTTAAACTTAAGGGGAGAAAACTAACAAATAAATATAACCCTTTTAGACGACCACTCAGGATTCAATGAGGTTTTGGTTCTGTTAGAGAGGTGATGTTTATTGCTCTCAGAAGTGGTCACCTCAAGAGACTCCACTGTATTTTACATTTTATGCAGTTTTTAAATCATTTATACGAAAGATAAAAAAAAGTATATACTTATATCAATGTTTGCATTTTTAAACTCATTCTGTGCATTAAATTTCATTTTAAAGATACCTAAATAATTCATTTAGTCATAATTGAATTCCAATACCCTTTTTCCACCTTTCAAAGTAAATACCTGTACCAGAAAGAATTAATTCTGAACTATTCTATTAAATTAATTTTTAACAAGTATTATGAACTAGATCTAAATAGTTTATCTTGCATGAATTTTATTTTATGGTGCTATGAATCTCTTACATTGGTCTATAACCCTGATTTTTAACTAACATTATCCATAGTTATCGAAAATACCCAAATGCCACCTCACCTTTTTTTTATATTCCTAGTAGTGATAAACCCAGTTAATTTTATAAGGTGCTACTTTTGTAAGATTAACTCAAACTCCTTCAGACCCTATTAAGTAAGCAAGCTATTGTTGTTCTGTCTGAAAATGTACAACAAAATAACAAGGCTTAAAATAAAAACTTTTTATTTAAGCCTGAAGTAAACTGAAAGCATTACTTGTGTGTACACTTCCCCCACTTGCGAGTATTATAATTACAGAAAGTTGAATTTGCAATTTAAAAAAGAAACATAGCCCGAGGGTACACAAATTTGGTCTAACTAAGCTGGTTAAACTTTAATGACCTGATTTTAATATCTTCTAACAATAGTTGAAGAATGTGAAATTGGTGTTGATTTTTTTTAAGTAGAAAATGTTTTTAAAATCATGTAATAAATAAAATGTTTTTCTGAGCACCTGTTTACAAGAGTAAGAACTGTATTTTTCGTTACTGATGCAGAATTTGAAGTGCATCAATAATTATGAATTTTTTTAACACTTTCTAAACTGTGGTGTCCCTTATTTCAGCTTCAGACTAAATGTCTGAAATATTTACAATTCCCCCCCTTAAACTGTATCATAAATGAATATTGTAAAAGTGAAAATCATACACCTTGGAAATATGATTTAGAGCATAACAGGGACTTCTCATATTTAAAAAATATCTCAAAAGTATTATTGATGATTAACTTATAAACAAAACTAAAACTCAAGATATTCAGAAAGGTATGTGATATGATACAGAAAGCAAAGTGAAATGATTGGATGGGTGCATGTTAAGTAATATAAAGAAAGGCAAGTTTGGAAGCAGAAGTCCAAAGGTTCATACTACAAAGGCATAAAGTGAATAAGGGAATCATGGTAACAGTTTAGTTATTAGTTAGATATGTTAATAAAAGAAAAGAATTAATCGGTTAAAACATTTGTCTAGTCTGTAAATTTAATAAATTGTGTACCAGAAATTACCAATATTGTTGCATTATCTGGCATGATTACTGTTCTGATTATTGCATTTATGTATGATAATTTAATGTTAATCTTCAAAGTTTTATGCCTATTTAGATATAAGATCATTTAATTTCTTATGCTTTTTAAATTATTTGAATATTTGCTGTTTTATTTTCTTTTAATAGCTCAAAAAAAATGGGATTCAAACATTATAAATCATACATATTGCTTGTTATACAGTAGATCTCCAATTAATCAGTTTAGTTTGTTCTTTTATCAGGGTTGTTTAAAATGTTAAACTTGCTGCTAATTTATTTGCATGTTTTAATATTCTTGTGGATGTATAGTATGGGAAAAGATAAAACATTACTGAAGAAGTTGTTAAATTAATTTGGATGACTATGTGCGACATGTTTATTGGCTTATGCTAAAAAATTATTTCTCTGCAAGCCAATAAGCATATCATGTGCTTTCATCTTAGTTAATTTGCTAATATGTCACCACATATCTTGGCATGTATTTTGCATAATAGAGTACATTAATAGGAAGGTAACAATGTCTGAATAATTTTTAACTGTAAGTGCTTCTTTTCTAAAACTAGACTAAACATCATAGTAACATTACGTCATTCAAGTGTTCTATCTAAATACAAGTAGAATGGAATTCCAAGTTTATTTCTGGGGCTAACATAAATAAAATTTATTTTATTTTAATTTAAATAGAAATGAGTTATGTGTTTAAGCAAATCAAGAATAATTTCATCATACAGTTTTATCAAAGTTTGTTTGCGCTTTGTCTTTAATGAAATTTTAAAAAAATACCTCACATATGTTTAGATGTATATATGCTTGATGTACACAAAAAGAAAAAAAAACATAATTATCATGATTTTTTTATTATCCTGGTGGGTTGTCCTAATTAGTTCAAATAATTGGAGTTCTACTGTATATACTTTGTTTCAGTGCAGTTATATCTTTAAATAGAACTAATTCTGTGTATACTTTAGGCAAAAGAAATTTATTTTACAAACCTTTTACAGGGTGTTATTAGATTCAAGTGGTCCTAATCTTTTAGGACTTGAGAGAGATAAAAGAATAAAGGAAAAGGTATACTTATTAATATTTTATGTAACTGTTCATCTTCCAACACGATTTCTCTAATGTGTACTTGGAAGAATTATATTTATGAAGACTAAAATTAATAATAAATAATGAATTTTTTTATAAAATATAGTAAATACTCTTACAAACTTAAAACTATGAAAATATGTTTGTTTAATGTTAAAAATTAGTGAACAATTTTAGTCAGTTTGGGCATCCCAATAACATTATACTTCATACCCAACAGTTGTGTGTGTCATAATGTTAAACAGATTTGTCTCAGGAAAAGTATTAAGCAAAAAATATTTTAATATTGTTTATCTTTTCATGTATAAAACAAAAATTTGAAACTATAGTAATTTTAAATGATGTAGTAATCTCAATATGAGAAAAGGGGCAAAATTTGCAGTTTTAAGTGAATCATGAAATTTCTGTTAAAATTTCAGGGCCTTTTGATCGTGTTAATGGTTTTGTGGAAGATGTGTTGCTTGTAATTTGTACTAATAAATTTGCAAAATTTCAGATGTGAGGATTTATACTATCATTTTCAAAAACTGTCAGTTAGAAAAAGACAATGTATGTGACTACCATGTTGTGTTATAGCATACATGATTTTAAATTTATGAACGAATCAAATTTTAGTAGTGGCTGACTTGATGAGACATGAAACACGGGTGATTTCATCTGATGCTTTTATTTCTGGTGATTGAGCAGATTGGCTTCATGTGATTTTCCTTGTGTTTATGTTAGTATAAGCCAATTCATGTTAACTCCTTTGTGAGCTCCTCATTCCTATTAAAATCTCCTTAATTCCTCCTTCCTTTCTCATGGATAGGTAGCCCTTGTTTGGCTTGTCATAACTGAGTAATCCTATCCAGTCTAAAATCTAATATTAGCATTCTGTCTTGGATTATGGTTTTCTTTCAATGGAATGATGTTTTCATGCACGTTATTTTACATACACTCATTTTCTTCTTTTACATAATACCAAAGCTTTTTACACATTTTTAGAACAATTTCGTTAAAGAATTAAAAAGCATACTTTTTATAGTAAAAATTTTTGGTGACAGTTGATTATTTGAAATGAACAATATAATCTACTTCTCTTAAATTTATCGTTCAAAAATGTCATGTGTAAACAAGCTGTGGATTCAAGGATATGTTTTTGCACTTTCCAAAGAGAAATATTCTTATTCCATAATTCAGAAACCTCGTGAAATGCATGGTATTAAAATTTTGAAGTGCAAAATAAGCAGCATTTAATCGGAAAGGGAAAAGTTGTCAATCATTACTTACACATGGAAAGAAGACTTCAGACGAATACCTCATAAAAGGTACATACTGTTTCTGATGTTTCTAAAGTTAAATCATTGGTAACAAGAGAAAATAATGCAAAGTCTAGAAATATATTTGTAGCAGCAATAAATAAAATATTAAACTAAGATGTACAGCTTAATAAAGCTAAAAAATAATGTTTACCAGCTTTTGCCAAGGCATGTGGCTCAATGCAGGATAATTTATAGAAACCTACATGAAAACTATTTATCAGGAGGTAAATGGAAATACATTATGACCATCGATGAAGCATGGATTCACCTAAATGACTGCAACTAAAAAAAGTATATTTATTATCGAAAACAAAGAGGAGAAATATATACAAACTTGGTTCCGTCAGTGCAAAGAATGTTTCAGTAAGAAGTACTAACTTAATTTCAATATTTATGAAAGAAATTCCATTTCTCTATCCCAGTGGCTGTTAAAGAGTGAAACTTCATGAAGACAAAGCAACAAGTCATACTTCGAAAAGTACCTCTGCATTCCTTGAAAATATGAAGACTAATACAGATACTGCATGTATACTTTTTCAGCATATTCCTGAAAAGTTCCCTGACGTTTCACCTATGGACTATTATGCCTCTGGTCTCTTAAAAAGGCACTTTCTAACTGTAAATCTGCCACTATTGATGGACTGGAATGTAGTGGAAGAGAAGTGGAAATCAGTACCCCTGGAAATTTTACAATAAGTTCTTCTGTCATGGAAATCATAGTAAAGATTTATAGTCCATAAAGAAAGGTTCAACATTTAACAAATACACTTTACATTTTAAACAATCAAATGGCCTCAAAATCATTCCAAACATATGTAAACGCCATCTGCAAATTCTCCATATAGTAGTTGGAATTTCTAACTTCCAAAACTTGATTTGTTCAAAAATCAGTTTCGAAAGGTTTTCGAAATAAGCATAGTCTCAATGTAAAATAACAAAGACTGTAACTGAATATGTTAGTGAGAAAAATACATTGATAAATAAATGAAGTTTTGTACACATTCCTGCCAGGAATTCCATTTGATGGGAAGAATCGTAAATAAAGATGACAAATTAAGAAATAGTGGATAAGACACTTATATATCACATTTGTTCCAGAAACAAATTTGATTTTTTCAAGTGAGTACTTGTGGCATCTGATGAAGTACCCAGTGGAATAAAAAAAGTACTTTGAAATAGCCAGAAAATATGAGAAAAGCTAAAATTATATTCATTTCCTATTAAATCATATAAATTCCTATGAATAACAGCTTCTTATGGATGAAACTGTATTAATGACTGTCTTTCAAATAACTACTGTATAAAAATCTTACATTTTAGGATAAGAATATATATTTTGCCATGCAGTAATTCTGAGAAAGAGAATCTTACCGTCTTCTCTTTCAGAATTTCCTTGAAAAAATACCATTAGCTGTGACCTAAGGACACTGTATTTCTTTTCAAACATACCGCCGACCAGTAAAGTAAATGCAGGCGTAAATTGAAATCTGTCGAATTGGCATAGCTATTATAATTAGCGATAGGTTGTGGAGTTTATATATACAAATAACCACCCATTTGGTTTATTTGAGATCTAAACATTGTATTAATTATTGCAAATATGATTATAATCAAACTCCTTCCTCTCATTCTGCAATTTCATTTGTAAAATAACCACCCATTTGGTTTGAGATCTAAACAGTGTATTAATTATCGCAAATATGATGATATTCAAATTCCTTCCTCTCATTCTGCAATTTCATTTGTAAAAATACCAAGCTATATTTTAGAACAAAAATATGGCAAAAGGGAAGGGTATCTTATTTTAAAGTAAATACATTATATTAGATGATTACTTGTTGTTTTCAGCAATCAAGGTACTCATTATGGAAGGTGTTTGTTTACAAAAAGCATTCATCATTTGTTTAAAAGCATTCTGTGAGCATCATTAATTATCATAATGTGAGGTATGTGTCACAGTATAAGACTGAATATATTTCATACATTAATATTATTAAAGATAGTAGTATTTACAGAATAAAAGTTTGCCTACTAAAAAATTTTCAATGAAAATTTGCTACCGAACCAAACACTGCCATCTCATTAGCATACATTTTTATGGTATTTTTTATAATTATTGTGTTGATTGTAGAAGCATGTATAATCTAAGTCTTTTCCATTTTAACATCATATTATGTTGCATTGTAACAGATAATTCATCATTCATACTAATTTCCAATTCTGACAGCTTTTTGCCAATCTTGTGGGAAAACAGCTTTCTTTCCCGTTATAGCAATATATTGCATTAACAATGTATCTATTTGACATAATTTGTATCCAATAGGTTATATTTCTGAACATTTTTACCCTTAGTGTAATTAATTTTCTGATTACATAGATTAAGCATTCTGCCATTCTGTTACACAGTAATCATTTATATATCACTTAGTGAATTTGCTGCATTTTTTATGTGAAGAGAGGATTTAGGAATCTAATCAGAGGGATCTTTTGTTACTTGATTAAAATTACGCTCCTTCTCTCTCTTTTTTATTTATTTTTGAAGTGAAAGGCATATGTTTTGTAACCTTGGGAATAAAAATTAAAATATAGGTATCTCTCACTTGATTAAATTTTGCTTTTACAAAAAACTAACTTTTATATATATATATAAAGAAATGTAAATTTTGCTTTTGGAAAGAAAGACAAAAAGCTTTTATGAAAAAAGTATGGAAAGCACTTTGCTTGTGTACTGTTTGTAGAAAAGTATGACAAATTGTAATGTAGTGCATAGATTTAAAGTAACTTTGGTGGCTCAGTGTAGAATCATCATTCTAATCACTTCTGTGGCTTCTGGGATGCTCATTCTTTTTTCATTTTTGAAGAATCATTGTATATATATTATTTTCATTCACATGATTTTTATATTTACCATATTGCCATTTCTTTCAGTTGTTAGTTTTAATGAATTTGCAGATGACCGTTGTGTATACACAGTAGACCGTCTGTATAGTTACATAAACAAACTTCCTTCCATTTCCTCAAAGAGAGGGCTTGATAGCATACCTGTCAATTTTTACGAAGTTTCATAATTTTTATCAAAACTGTGCTATTTTTTCATAGTATGAAGCTATAAATCTTAAAATTTATTTTTCACAAGCAATTTTTTTATGGTATGAAAAATTGCACTGTTTATCAGTTTTATCGCCAAATCTATATAAAGTGCTTCCACTTGGAAGGTTTCCTGGATATCATTTTAATTTGTTGTTGTTTATTATATTTTTAAAAAAAAAATTCTTCCCTTTGAATGTTTTTGCTGTGCATCGCTAACTTTAGCAACTTACTTATATTTTCTTGATTTTAAGATAAATTTTTCTACAAAAGTTCACTGTTTCAGTTGTTCTGCAAATTTCTGTTTTTAGCAATGTATCATTGAAATAATGCTAATATATTAAAATCATTTTTTTCTATGAAAATAACATTAAAGCACTTTACCATCTTTTAAAATTCAATCTTTTATTTTGAGAGTTTTTGGAGGGATATCTTAATTCTGGAATTTAAACTGAAAAGTTCTACCTCACACAGCTTACTTGCAATGACCAAGCCCTTTCGGATTACATAATTCATTCTCTTCAGTAGCATCTAATTAGTTTGAAAATTCAGAAGCATATGAAGAGGCATACAGAACATTAGCAGCTGAAAACCATTACTGGCTTCACAATGAGTACAAAATGATAGAGATTATTTTTAAACTTAGAATTTTAACTAGATTAGATTCACGAAGACTGAATTAATTTGTATGCTTAATTTATGGTGGTCCAATAAAAATTAAATTTTATGCATATAACACATTTTGTTATAAAGCTTTCCAAGTATCCTTTCTCTTTTCTTTATTAAAATGAAACGTTTCAAATTTTACTTTTATTTTCAGATTGAAAACAGTTTAAAACATATGGAAGTGGATCAGTCTTTTATTGAAGTAGCTTCTAAAGTAAGTTTAATTGGAATCTGTTACTTGTTTATGTTGTAAAATATTTCTATACATAAATACGAATAATATAATTCTATACATAAATACAAAGGGTTTAAAATTTTCCTATAAACATTTTTCCATAGATGTTGGGGACAGATTTCTTGGCTGGGTTCCAAGAAGCTAGGGATAGTCAAACTTCTAGTTTTCCTGCAACATTAAATTCAGATGTATGTATATGAACTCTTGTTATTTATCTGTGAATAAAATGTAGTATTTTTATCAGTATTTGGCTGTAGAAAGTAAAGAAATAGTAGCAAGAATTTCATATTATTTCATAAATTTTATACTTTGAAAACTAACTTGATCATTAAAATTATTTTTTTGAAGACTGAATGTTTTAAGATCGTATAATTCATGACCTTTTTTTCTCCTCAAAATATAATTTCATATTTCAAAACTCCATATCTTTGAAATGTATATGAAAATCTTTACATCAAAAAGTGAGCCAGGTTTGTAAAGATGAAATTCTTAATCAAATTCAGTGTAAAATATGAAGATCTTTTAATATTTCTCAGCAAAACTTTTTTGTTTGTTTGTTTCTGGTCAGATTTACTTATTGACTAAAATATTAAACTAAAAATATCCAAGATATTTGACTTTATTTCAGTTATGTAAAATAAAATCATATTAACATTATTTTTTATGTAAATAATAAAGAAAGCAAGTGAAAACAGCAGTAAATAAATGTCTCTCAAATGTAAATTGTAATTTTCAATGTTTACAAAACTAGTCAGCCATAACTAGGTGTGACTATGATTTGAGAATAAGTTAAATTTAATCTAAAATCCCACCAAATCAGTTTTAAATTGAAAAATCTCGACAAATTAAGCTATTTAAAGTTCATATTTATTTATAGACAATTTATAGAAACTTATCTATAAACTGTATGTAAAACTTTTGTAATAAATTAAAGATTGTGAAATACATAGAATATTTGTAAGACAATAATAAATGCTTAAGCAAGAGAAAAGCTTATAAGAGGCTGTTTTGTGATTATGTATATCTCTTCAAATGCACTGCATTAATACTTATGCACTGCATTAATATTTTTCAGCAGATGTTTATTTTAAAGCACTGTAACAAGTTTCAAATGTACATTTTCCTTCTTTTATGTTTTAAATTTTGAGTTTTTTTAAGTGCAAACAAAATAAAAAAAAAACTTATCATTATCTATTTATTATAACAAGAGATGCTGAAATTTTATTTATTTAAATGTTAAAAATGCAAAATGGCATGTGAAGGAAAATGGTGCAGCTTAATTTGTTTCAGTACAATATTAAGTAATGACTTTGTAAGCTTTTAATTAGTATTGTTAATTATGCTTAATTTTTATTTTTTCAATTTATAGATACAGAAAAATGTTTGATGCTGATTTTGTGATGTATTATTATACATCAGTGTTCCTATATATTTTATGACATATCGTGGACCAGAATGATCTCGAACTTTTTTTTTCTTTTGTAAATAAAACTTTTTTAGTATATTTTTATTTGTTTGTGTCTTTATAATAAATACCAGTCAGTCACTTACTCACATGATTGCTGTACAAATTAATATACCGTCTTTCTATTGTTAAACTACTTAAAACGTCTAAAAAGCTATTTAAAATTTTGTTTTTGTTGTGCTTCCGTAAAAACATTTTTTACATAACAAACTCTTTTGATATGAATTGTTTTTAGTAATAGATCTCAAAGCTATATTATTATGCCATTTTATCATTTAGATATAACAGTTTTTCTAGTACATCATTTAATCCTATAATTTAACGCAAGTTTTAGTAAATACAGTTTGTGAATTTCTGAAAACATCAAAGATGTATTCAAATGTTTTCATGTGTTCAAAATTATTTCTGAAATGCTTGACTTACATAGTAGTATTAGTCATTTGACTACCAATTAACAAGCTACAATTATAGGATGGTAATTATTAATGTAATAAACATTAAAGCATTAAGATACTGGATGTACTTAACTGCACTAAATCTGCTATTCAGCTGAAATTTTACTTTAAATAATGTTGCAGTGTGGGGGGGGAGAATGGTGCAGCGTAGTAATTTGTTTCAGTATAATATTAAATAATGACTTCACAAATTTTGAAGGTGTTGGACTGTGTATGAAGATAATCATGCTTAGTGTAATGTATAAGATATTTCTCCCGCCTTTTTAGCATGCCTTCATGGTGTAGAGGTCAGCACACTCGGCGTGTATTCGAGAGGTCCGTGGTTTGAGTCCCAGCGAGGGCATTGCTCATTTTTCATCTCTCCTGCTTCTAAAATACCTAATGTCTCTACAAATGTTATAATCTTTCTTTTCTAATCATTATCCTCTTGAAGATAATGCCTAGATTTTAAGAACATGTGTTATTTTGATATATCTTAAAAAACCCATAAAATTTATCTCCGCATTATTGAAAGTAGTTATTTCTATTATAATTATTTCAGATGCAGACATTAATTAGGTTGATTCCTTAACCAAAAAACATTTTCTCCGAACTGCTACTGTATCTCATTGTTCTGACACAAACTGATATAGTGTAGTCCAATAAATTTACTTTTTTCACCCGTCCAAACTGTAATTGGTAGAGAATTTATAGTTTCTTTGGCTGTTTTCATACTGAATTTGGGAGGATTAACATTAATAAAATTATTTTGGAAAAACTGTTTCTCCATTGTAAAATGTTTTTGATTGTTGAATATATTTTGAACACTTTCTAACTAAACCTGCTAATCAGTTCACTTCTGGATTCAAGACATCCTGTTCCAGTTTCTTTCTCAGAGTCTTTTTCAAAACTAATCTAACTTCAATACGACTATCATTAACTTTCATCAGTTAACTTCCCCTCTCACTTTATTCCTATCGTTTTGCTTAACAAAAGTCAGCTTCATTTTATTATTTCAATTCATGTGCTCTCAAAGTTTGCTCCTATGAATCAGTTCTTCATTAGAAATTCAACTATTTAAGAATGTTTACAGGAGTTTTGGATCAAGGCATTGTAATAGTTATCCTCTTTGTCAGTGTTTCAAGAATTTGTTTCCTACCTGCTTTTTGTCAATTTTCAGTCAACAGTAATATTTCCCGATGGGTGGGTGGGTGGAATGATATTACTCTCCTCGCTTTCTTCTTCCCCCTTAGACACAAATACTTGTACAGTAGATTCTTCTGGAGCAACAATTTATCTACTCTAACAAGCTCTGCAAAGCTGACATAAATTTGCAACTATTCCATTCACCAGGTGAGGTGGTATCAATGTCACCATCTAACTCATCAACGAGTTTAACATTTTCGTGTCTCTAGGCTCTGCTAAAATAGTTTTCTATGCATTCTGATGACATGAATTTTGAGGGTGGTGGCATCAAATGCACTCCATGTTGCTGTTTTTGTCTCCCTTTCAGCAGCGTTAATTGCATTTTCTCACAAGTCACTTACGACAAGATCTCTTCATAACTGCTGTGATCCAAAAGCTGAAGATGTTTTGTTGCATTTAGGGGGAGAGTGAAACTTCACATTGGTTGAAGTCAGATTATGTTTGTTATGTGCTATACACCTACCCAGTGTCTTAAAAACATGCTTCCTCTGAGCCCCCATTTGATTATTAAAATGAAGAAGCCAATTACAAAATGTAGAGCTGTCGGTCCAAGCTTTCTTATCGTGACAGAGTTGCCAACTCTCCCAATTTCTGATCGTTCTCCCACCAACCCGATTTACAATATATTTCTGCCCACTTTCTCTTATTCTTAAAATTTCTCATGATTTTTATGTAGCTTGACTTAATACTTCGTTATTTGCAGCCCGAAAAAAGTGATTTGGAGTATCTGAAAGCACCTGGTTTTTCTCTAGACTATATAAAGAAAAACCAAATTAATTTCATCAGTGAGAAATTATGACTCATTTCTGCTTTGTGAGTGAGAACACGTGTCCGAAAATGTCAAGTTCCATTTCTTCAATGAGCATCGAGTGCCATTGTGTGTCATCTGGCACATATTAGCCAATG
Source organism: Stegodyphus mimosarum (assembly GCA_000611955.2). Lineage (NCBI taxonomy): Eukaryota > Metazoa > Arthropoda > Arachnida > Araneae > Eresidae > Stegodyphus > Stegodyphus mimosarum. The sequence continues at coordinate 402,110 of KK115658.1, read as the reverse complement.
AGCACAAAGCAAGATCAAGACTGTTACTTTGTTCATCTTGTCGCTAACCTGTGTAAACGTACTTGCTTTCGAGAAACAGTTTAAAAAATTATGATATTTCATATTAGTTATGTCTGCGAAAAAGGTAAAATACTTAGGTACTTTTCAAAAATCGTATACATAGATGACTCTTTTTCTAATATTTCCTCAAAGAAATGTAATGCATTTGCGATGTGTACCATTTGTCATTGCGATTTTCCAATTTTGCATGGTAGGAAGGCAGATGTTCTCAAACATGTTCATACACAAAAACACAAGGTCAATGTGAGTTCTATTGAAAAAAACGAAATGTTACCTTTTTCTGTAGAAACAAATGATCAAAAAGTTATTAATGCAGAATGTACTGTTTGCATTTAAGAATTAGTAATTGAACTTTCAGACATTAATTAGTAACGATTTGAAGTTAATTCATTATTAAAAAATATATTTTTATCATTTAAAAATCTTTTTGAAGCTGAAAATAAATCTCCCAATTTTTGAGTGTCGTAGGTTGGCAAGTATGTGGTGCGAATAGATGCAGGGTAAAGAACTATTTGTTTTTTAAAAAAAATTTTTCTTGGACTTCAAAGACAGTGTTATGATTGTCATCTGCATTACATACAAAGACAACAGTTAAACGTTGTGTGCTCCATGCCATTTGTCATCTTTTATTCCAACGGCATGACTTGGGAAAAGATTGTAAAAAAGTACAGTTTTGTTTATTTTCTAGATATCACACAAGGCGTGCATTTTTCTTACTTGGCCAAATTCGTGCAATCAGTTGTCTGATTTTTCTTCATCAACTTTATTTCCTTCACACAAATTGCTATTTATGAAATTGTTTCTTTTGGAAACAGTACAGCCAACTAGCAGAATTGAAATCTTGAATGTGAAAGTATTTTGCAATCTCGTTTGCTTTTGACTGAATTAGAGATCCACTTAAAAGTACATCGGAAGCACACATATGATTGAACCATTCTTGAAGTTAAAATTTCAAAATCTTAGCACTGTGAAGTCATTTGGATTTTTTCCGGGATCCGATTCAGCAAAATTTTGTTGCTGCTACCGGAATTTTTTCGCAGTCTAAATACTGGAAAACGTCGATTTGGCGATTCCGTGTCTTTCGGCAACTGCGCTTTTTTTTTCTCGATACACCACAGTCTACTTCCTTTAATATTTTTAGTTTTGTTTTTAGATTCTGTGCCTATCCTCTTAGCCATGAATCACTCTCTTACTTCTTGCAATTTAACGCTAGTTGCCACACTCTGAAAGCTAATCGGGAGCCCTGTCGAACAGTGCCACTAGAACTTTTGAAGAATAAAGACGTGTTGGAGTGCACTGGAAATTCATACGTAACTACAATGTGATCCAGTTAAATCTATGTAAAAATTTTACTGTAAATGCAATTTATTTAAATTTTAACTGGAATTATTCTGTTAGTATACTATATCCCACCGAGTTTTAGTACGAAGAGAAGATACGAATTTATCCCACTAAGAAGAGGGGTAAGTAATTTTACCTGATTCAGAATTAAACATTTAACATTATTCATACTAGCTAATCTTTAAAGATTAAAAAGCACATCTGGACACAGAATTGTATTTGTTGATTGAAGCTTATTGATGTGATGATTGCAACTGTCGAGCAATGTTACTTGTTCTGGTCATGTTTTAAAGAACACAGTGTATTTAGTTATATTTTCAATTAAACAGGACGCAAAACTTCTGAATGCAGCTCTATCAGAGTAACAACAGGGAAAATACATGCAAAACATAGAAAATTTGTGTTAAATTATAAAATGTAATGGCACAGCAGACTAAAAATCGGTTTGTAATTCATGTTAACTCGTGAAACTTCCCATAAGGTCATGTACATTGCTGCCAAAATTTTGTTCATGTTAATCAAATGTTTACATTAAGCGCATTCATGTTAAGGGAGGTTTGCTGTGTATATTGCCATAATTTCATATCTAAAAAGTATTGTAAGGTTTATCCTAAGTTTATTAACAGTTATTTTAAATTTTGTATCTTTCCTATCTTATTCTAATTTCAGCTCACAATTTCCTGCCAGAATGTAAATTTAGAAATGCAGTTAATGCAAATGAGAAAGAGTAATATTTAAGTCATGACTTCACCAACTTCGGGAGAGAGAGTCTGATTCCCTGACTAGTGCACGTTTGCCTTTTGGCTACGTCTCTCTGAACTATTGCTACGCTCGGCCACACCTTAGGCCCTCACTTTGCTTCGCCGATTTAATTAATACTTAGGGGCCAACTTAGATCTCTGATAGCTTCGGCAAGCTAGTTTTAGTTTAAATTATTATTATTATAAGTTCAAGCTCGAATGGCGGCTTTGCGTAAAGTTCCAAGTAGGAACTCGCTGTAAATATACTGAAAAATAAAGGGTTGTAAACCCTCCTTAAGTCTTATGTGTTTTGTTCACACACTTAAGCGATTATTCGCTGGTTAGTATTCGTAGGGTTCTAAGTTAGCTTTAGGATTAAATAGTAAAACCCCACATTATGAAAAACAAAATATCTTCCCATCTCAAAATTCATTAATAAAAGCAGTTTAAAATCCTGTAACCTAGAGCATATACTGCTGTAGTCTTAAATAATTCATATTGTATTGTGAGATGCCACAGGCAGTGTTTCGTAGAAATGTACTCTCCTGAAACCTGTTGGAAAGGTATGCTTTGATGAGGAATTTTTAACTCTTGGTATCCAAACTGTGGCTTGGTGCAAAAAGTTTATCAGAATTAGATGCAATAGATAGATGTTGTCTGTGAACTCTCTTGTTACCAATGGAAGTGATAAAGCATGTGATGTCCAGCTACTGATTGAAAATAATTTAGCTATCCAGGAAATTTTGCACGAATTTATCTTTTTATCTGGTTTAGTTTAAAATTTATGTGTTTTCGTAAGGTTCAGGAAAATGATCAGAACAAAAATTAGCAATCTTTGACAACTGACATTACTGGTTATCAAGAAGATTTATCAGAAAAAAATGTGTACTGTTTTAAGAAGATTTATCAGAAAAAAATGTGTACTGTTTTTCTGTCTTTTGAATGATAAACAATCTGAAAGCTCATGCATGCACATCAAATTATATGAATATATACTAAAAATTAAAAGGTAGAAAAAGAAAAATGAGTAATTGCAAAAAAAAGGTTCATATTCAAAGCTTGGTTGTTTTTTCTGATCCTGTACAATGTGCAAAAAAAAAAAAATTGGAACAGTTCTATATCTCCCGTTCTACTGGCCGATTGGCAAAATTCAACTTGGATTTCTCATGTCTCGAAAGCGCGACTTAATTTATGTATTGAATTTATATGCAGCATTGTTCTAATATAGGTATTTTGACATGCCAAGTTTTGTAAAAATCGCAAGAGTAGTTTTTAAAAAATTAGCTCTCAAAATTTTAGCTCCTCAATGTTAATTGTATTTGGTATATATTTATTAATATCTGTTTTTTTTTAATCTTATTTGATTCTTCCTTTCATATTTCAAAATTAAGTTCATTCCAAATAAAATTCACCAATTTTTTATGATTTGTATTTTTAAATAATTTTTATAAATTTTGAAGTATAATAATAATCTATAAAATTTTGCCATCGTCTTAAAGTAAATGTATTTCTAAGCATGCCAACAAAAAATTAGTTTTTTATTAAAAATTTCCTAAGATATATGTGAAATTACATTTTAGTGAGGTTTGAAATTTGTCGTATTTATTATGAGTGATAATAATGGAAATGTGGTTTACGCACTCTTTTAAAATTATTTGAAAGTATGAATGATGACTTTTTCGCTCGTGGACAATGGAAAAAAGGGAAAGGAAAATAGGTTGATATAAATTAAAAATTTGCCAAGGGTATCCCCACACACACACACACAGTGTACCTTATTTCTGAAATTGTACACGTAGAGTAGTAATGCAATAATCTTTCTAACAAACTGGTTATAAGAATTTGGTGAATTGCTGTTAATTAAAAAAAAACTTTAACCTTATTTCCTTTTTATTTATCAAAAGAATGATGCTCATTATTTAGTACTTGTTCAAGAAACTCCATTTTCTTCATTTCAATAAATGTGAATAGCTCTTAAAACAAGTTTTCTTAAGCGTAGATTTGACATTGCAGAGAAGAATTTATTTTGTAAGAGTTAAGAGTAAGCGTCTCTTCATATAATAACCTTAGCAACATATTACAGTCACATGCATTAAAAATGACAAGAGGATGTAATATAATAAAATAAGCATCTCTGACATGCCCAATGCTATTCTCTTCCTGCGAGATTCACTTTCATGAACGTCTGCATACTGGTTTCAGACCGATGTTATGAAGAATGAAAGTAGTCGCTCTGTATCAGAGATTGTCTCATTTATGCACTCCATTTGTCATCAAATTTCTCACTGTCTGTTTCTTGTATTCTGCACTCTAATTAATGATGTTAATCGTATTTACTTTTTTCTCTGTTGGAAGACGAATGGTTATTATTTTTATCAGCCCTTGTATTGGAGAATAGAGAAATTGCATTTCTTCCTTTTATGGCTTTTGTAGATTATTCTAAATGTCAGTTGCATATGAAAAAGAGAGAAAAGTGGCAGTCCAATATATTCTGTATTATTTAGCAATATAGCATGTAATATAGTGCAACATACAGAATATTTTATTATTTAATGTTAATGTATTATAGAGCTGAACTTTATGATACGTATGCAGTGCAAACATGGGGAATGTTGTTAACTGAAGAGCTGAAGAGAACAAACAACTAGTGGAGAAATGACAGTTTGACAGTATATATGAATTAAGAATTCATGGAAACATCATGAAAAAGGAATCTAAAAGCAAGCATCTATGACTGATGAAGAAATGTTCAATATGGTGTTTGCAGTGTTCTGCTATAAAGTGAAAGTGTAAAATGTTCCATAACATAATGCAGTATACTAGTGGTGATATGGATAATACATCAAATCAGCCAAGGTCACAATCTGATAACTATATGCAATATTTTTTAGGTGCCTTTAAAGCCAGGAGTCACAAGTGTAAGATCAGGTAAATATGGCAGCTGACAACCCTGTCATTTTCAAAATGGATATTCAGCAGCTGCTTCACTGGTGTTGCTATGTGCACAAGAATGCCATAAAGAGATTCATATCATTGGCCAATGACAGAACAGATAACAGGGCCTTGCTATTCAAAGAAGAATGGACTAATAAAAACTGAAATAAACTCATACCATCTAGTGATCTGATTAATCAGTTGGAGCAGATTCTCGTTCACCCACGTGTAGCAGTTTTGCATATTGAAAGATGGAATTGGGCTTAATTTGTCTAAAGAAAGGTCCTATGGCCATTCTTGTCCATCTCTGTCTGAGAAAGAAATTATTGTAGGGTGAAAGCTTCTGAACATGAGTAATTTTCTATAGATAACATTACAAGATGTTTCATAAAATTTATGAACCTTAACCAACAGGCATGTCTAATAATGTGGCAATTTCCCTTGCACTGTAGCTTCTCATACCATTGCTCATCTTTTACTGCAACGATGTTGTTCCTGACAAGGAAGCATTACTTTTCTCCCTCTGCAAAGTTTCCCATTCAGTGAATCAGTTTGAATTTATAATCATTCTTTCGTAAGCCATTCACAGACACTACACCAAATCAAACTTCTTAAGAATAACTAATACACAGCTACCATTTTGGTAAAACAGCTTCACAAGCAGAGCGTTATACTGATATATGTATGCTAATTAATTTTGCACATGACTTGGCAGTTAATCTTTTCCCTTTCAGCAAGTCCCCATGTTTAAATGTAGTATTTTGTACTTTTTCCCTCTCTGGAAAACAAAATTCCATATTTAGGTTACTCTAACTGCAGAGCATTTTTTAACTTTAATTACAGTCACTCCAATAAAGTTGTACAAAATAAATTTGACTCAATATTATTAATTTCTAAACATTTTATTATAACAATGACTCACTTTCATTTTCTACAGCTGGTTCATCAGGTGGAAATCTTAGTTTCCTATTTTTGTCTATCATAAAATTATACTCGCGGATACCTTCATTTTCTTCACATATATGACTGTATACATCACATAGTGCAGCAAATTCCTCATTCTCTAGTTCAAAAGATCTTCTCTCTGGCTGAATCTTAGTACTTTTTATCATTTCATCAACCAAATCTAATCTTTCTTTAGGAAATAACAACCTGAAAAATTATAATTTCAAATAAGAAATATACTGTTATGAATTTTGTATACATATAAATTTGTGATTATATGTTTAAAATTGTATCTTGTATAATGTAACATAAAACGCTGAAGAGAGCAAAGCTCTGCTGAAAAATAAGATTACAGGGGCAAGTCTAATAGTGAGGTAAATTGGCAAAATATCACCAAGATGGTGATGGTTTTGGCAGCTAATTTTTGTCACTAAACTAGGCAACATGTTGATACATTCCCTGTATAACTAACTGATCCGCATACATTCTCCAAAAATTAAGGAAAATCACAAAAATAGCCATAATTCATTCAAAAAATAAGCCAATCCATGAACAATTTAAATGTGTTGTACTGCAATCTGAATACATCATCTGTGAGAAGCATAAAATTACATGTTTGAGAACAAGCCTGCAAATTTCGCTGCGATACTGAGATCAGAAATCTGGAATAGCCAGTTCGTAACAATAACCTCCAGCCATCATTTACCTGAAGAATGCAATGGAGAGCTATTTGGAGACCAGAGGCAGGACAAAGACAGAAATGGCCAGATGGCTAAATACGAGTCTTGTGATTCATACATTTTGGCACTAACCACAGATTTGGCATCCAGGAGGTTCAGCCAACTGCTACGACAAGCACCGATGACTAATATTTGTTATGAAATAGTACTCCAACTCAACTCGGATCCTCCCTTGCTGCAGCCACTGGAAAGTTGCTGTCAACATCAAAGGCTTCATGAAAAGGTAATGTAAGCTAGGCGACCAGCCATTCATAGACGAGAATGTTCGAGATAGATACGTCAACATGTCCAATGAATAGCTAATCAATGGAGAGCTGTTCTCTTTATGGTAACCTCCAAAGCAATAGTAGGCATTATTTGATTGGGGGAGAACCTGGAACCCATTATCCATCTACTATCTGTGAAAAAGATGCATACGGAGGAGGTTTCCATGTGGAGGCATGGGTGCCCTTATGCTGGGGCAACATGTGGCGATTTCCTGCTACATGATGATAACACTAAAACTCGCTTAGTAGCAAACAATTTAGTACAAGGAGTGGTCAGCTCAATCACCAGACCTCAATCCTATTAAGCAATCTTGTAACTGCTTTGTAGGTAAGACCAATGGCTCTCACTTCCTACAGAACTCATAGCCGCATAACTAACAGCATCGCACATCATTGTGCAGGGTGTATCAGTATAGAAGTGACAAACTTTCAGAAGAGATAGAATACACACACAATGGGAAGTCATATACGAATGCATGGTCAGAAACACTTTCCTGTCGTGGTAGTGACAACACAAAAGTCAAGAAAGAAAGGACACAAACAGGGTGAGAAAATATGCTTATCATTCAGAGTATAACAAAAAGAAAAAAACAACATAGAGACAACTATCATCATCAAAAAAGGCTTTCGAAATTACGACCCAGATCATGATGTTAGGGTGTGCCATGCATCACAGAAGTGATGCCTGTATCATGGTCCGGAGTCGTAATTTCAAGCACCTTCTTTATTAACATTTTAATAACACTTTCTTTTTTTTTTTGTTTCTTATTTGTAGGTTTCTGCTCTACTAAACATAACAAAACACATTTTGTCTCACTGTTTGAGTCGTTCCTTTTTTTGCATTTTGTGTTGTCGCTATTGCGCCAGGAAAGCGTTTCCGACCATGCACTGCTATGTGATTTCCCATCTTCTAGGTGTACTCTATCTCTCCTGAAAGTTTGTCACCACTTACTAATACACCCTGTATATGTCGCTTCCGAGGGAGATCATACTCCACATTGAAGGTAATTTTCTTTTACCAAACTGACACATCCAATTTGTTCTATACATATGCTAATTTCTGTAACACCATAATTGTCTAGTAATTTCTATTCATATTATTTGGTACCTTACTTTGTCCTTGCTATGCGTTACTACAGTGTGGGTCAGTTTTGTGATTTTTCCTTAATTAATGATAAACAGTATATAACCTTTCAGTAATTTTGAGAAATGGAAGGTACTAGAAATTTCGCAGCAACCAGTGGGAAATTATATGAGACTGGAGAGAGCCGTCAGTTCGAAGTATTGAGAAATCTCCATGTGGGCTTCACTCTTTAGCTGCACTTTGCATTGTATGTGTCTAAACATTCTTAGTTAGTTAGTTTGAAGTGGTAACTGCTGACTGTGCTCTACAATACTGAGAAGAACTGTAAGTAGATTTAAAGTTCCAGAATTGTTAAGTGTTTCTTTTGGAAAAATAAATTTTATTAAGCTATCATCGTTTTTGCATGGATGCATTCATTCTATTACAAACCCATATGCACATAACAATATTAAATTAGACTTGTATAGAAAAGTCAAATTATTTTACTTACTTTAATCCGTACAAACAGTACTTTTGACGATGAAGAAAAATGTGTGTTACTACTTTTTTCACAAGATCATACGGTTGATTAATAAGTGGCAATATTCTGGGTGTGAATTTAACAACTCCGACATCTACATCCGGTTTGGGGAAAAATGCTCTTCCTAGAACAAATAATGCAACACAATCTTGAATAATCTTTCTCTTATTGTATATATTCATTATAATTAAGATAAATATTTTACAAAATTTATAGGATTTGTCATAATAGGCAAATAATATAGTGCCACTTGCATTTACACTAACTAGAAAGAAAAAATTCTTTATGAGAAATAAAGACTAGAAATTCTTCATAACTTCAGGAGTGAATGATTCTGAAAAAGCGTCGAGGTATTTTTGTCTTTATTACAACACACATCAAGCTTCCTTTATTGAATGAAATATGAGAAATAAATTTATAAGCTTAAAATATGCAAACATTCCTGAATAAAGGACAATTAAAATGATTTATTTAAAACGGCAAATTTTTAACAGACAACTGTAACATGTAAATACTAACAACAAAAATTTAAATAAGTTAACATTTGCCGTGAAAATAAATATCATCAAATTGGAACTTATGTTGGAATTAGTGGTTAACTGCCATGTGATCAAGGGGGAGCTTCTGAAATAAGTAAGATTTAACAGTTTTGCAGTCTTTCAAATCAAATGCAATAGCTTTAAATATTAATTTTGATGAAGCTGTAAAAAAAAAATTTTAGAAACTTGCAAAAAACAGAAGTATTTTTTAAATACATATTAGTCAACTAGAAGCAGCTATTTTTTCATAGTTTTTTTTTCAAATAATTTTAATTAATTAAATGTTAATATTTTGTAAGGTGATCATCTCAATACAGGGGGGGGCAGGGAGATTTCCACTCCTCTGCTGTAGACCACATGCTCGAATTAAAACTCATCTACTATAAAAATAGAATATATATTGAATGCAGTTCTTTAATAATAGAAAAAGAAGATTTACCATATCAAATTATTTTTATAATACAATGAAATTAATTATTAGAAAAGATAAAAACATTTCTCTCGGAGCTCGAAAAGGTTGTTATTTAGAATTACGATTAATCATCATCTGCTTATGAAAACAGACAGGCATCTATGTAGACTTATTTAAAGAATAACAATCTAAAAAAGGGCAGAACTTCAGCTGGACACCAATGACACATCACTAAATATTGTTTCAATGGCAACGCAAACATTTCCCGTCATTTTCTGCACAGATTTCTAACAACTGACATGCCATTTACTAGTGCGTTTTATTCAGATAAAATTTGGGACTTGCCTAACCAAGGAACAAATAATACTATTTTTTTTTTTCAAGAAACAAACATTTTGTTTATTAATACAACTTATGCACCTGAAATAAATTTTTATTTTGGAAAAGGCATTCAATAGTACATTTTACATTGTTCTAGCTTTCAAAAGAAAAAAAAAATTCATAATGGAACATGGTTTCAGGTATCGAGATTATTTTTGACATCTATTTGGCCCTCAAATGAAGTAAGGAAAACAGGAACTTTTTTTTATTTCTGACATGTGCATTATACACGTTACTTTAAGTTTAAATTAGTTTTTCAGTTTATGGCATTATTTCTCATAAAAACAAGTTTCTTTTTTCTATTTTAAATTAAATGAATGATTTTTATCTTTTGAATAAGCTTGTGTTTACCTTACTACGTAGGCACTTTAACAAAGGTGGCAGGGTGCAAATAATGAAAAAAACATTTACACCCGGCTAAGGAAAAGTACTAAAACACAATATGAACAAAAAAGTAAAATTTCAAAAACTAAACTTTATAGTTATTAAAAAATACAAGTATCAGGTATATATAGCATCAGATATCAAAACTAGCTGTCAACTTCTCCCGACTTAAACTGATTAATTAGATCAGACATTTGAAAATGCACATAATTCATCTAAAAATTATTTTAGGGGAAAAATATCCACAAAAAGCAAAATAAATGCACCATTTTTTATTAACATCTTAGTTTAAAAAATGTTAAATCAATGAAAAATATACACGTTATGAGGAAAAGAAATCGGTGCTCTTTCATTTCTGGAATTAAATTCCATTTTTATGGATTATAAAACTAATTGCATTTTTCATAACTCATAGAAAATTAAATCCAAAGATTGATATTTAAAAAAAGGGAAAAAGAAAAAAATTTGAATGGATAATATTATTTTTTATATTTTTTTAATTATGTTTTGTATTCCAGTACTAATTTTAAAAAAAGGTGTGTATACATTCTATATGCTATTTCATACTGAATGCTAGAGCAGTTTTGGTTTAAAAAATAAGAATTTTCTTGGCAGAATGATAGGTTTTACTTTCAAGTGAAAATCTATTATTTTTTTCATATCTACTTGCAGAGAGTATAATGAAATGTGAGTTACCTTAACTATTATTTTCTTTATTATGAAAAAGAATACTGATAAATTTTATACTTTATTTTGATTTAAACAGAAAATGAACAAGCATTGTAGGAAAGAAAAACTTTAAAAAGAATAAATAGTAAAGCCTCCTTAAAATGACTACCCAATGTTCAAGATGCTTTTGGTCCTCAGTGGTTACATAAGATAATATAACTAATGCTGATATTCAGTATCTTTATTTAATTATGTTTTCAAAAATAGTAGTTTTCAGAAATGATCATTTTAAGCAAGTTGTAAGAATTTTCACTGCAGTTCACAAAAAAATAAAAGAAATACAAAAAGACCTTAAAGAGTAACAATTTAAAATTAAGTAAACAAGGAACTTTAGTTTGATATAGATCAGCTGGAAGGAGTGCCACCATTTTATATTCAAAGCAATGGGTAAAACTAAGCAAGATAATATGAAATAAAAACATTTTTGGTAGCTAATTGGATATTTTATCACAATTTTGAATTGTGATTCTGTAAAAATTATTCATAAAGCTTCTTCAACTAGTGAACTTGATTTACTTGAAGCGTTTCCCATTCAAAAAAAACTTATCATCTTTAGTCAATGACATTAATTCCCATCTAGTTCTTCGTCAAGGTTTCTAAATTTTAATATAGTTTTTCACATTTTATTATCATTTTCCTTGACAGATGGTGCTACATTTGATTTTGCTTTTCTCAGCAAATTTTAAAAAAAAAAATCACATTCCTCCCATTTCTTTCAAGAAAGATTTTCGCTTTTGAAGAACAGATCACGTGTGTCTAATCATCCTCGAAATCAACACAGTTTTATGCCAAAACAAAGTTGCTATTTTGCCTAATTTTAAATTTTACTTGACATTCTTTCCTTCTAGTTTGAAGAGCAAATTTTTATAAGAGATATATAATGTTTTTCTAATGAGTAAAAATTAGCAGTTTTAAATATGGAGAAAAATAAACAGGTTACGGTCTCAAAGTATATATTTCTGCTAAATCAAAGATCAGCAACATACTTTAATAAAAACTGGACGCATACAATTAAGTAGAATATAATTAATGAAAAATTATGGAGGGAAAGGTGTGCATTTTTTAGATTTAGTTCAAGTGTTAAGATCTCATAGCATAGTTCTAATTTCTGCATGCAGAGAAATATTTTGTTTGAACCAATACTTTAAAAACTGAATTAAATAATTTAATTCTTAACACAGCATTCAGAAGATCTTGATTAATAAAACTTAACAGTCTTCGTTGTTCAACTCCTACAGTTAATTTTCTGTCTTTCACCATTTCCAAAATTTTGAATATCAGTAATGATTTTAACAAGACCTGATATTTTTATATCCCTATCAGCAGAATTCTTTTACTTTGAGGAATCATTTTTTTCCCACCCATAAAAGAAACAACATTCTGCAGCTTAGCTAAAATAATTACAATACTTAGCTTTCTCTTTCACTCTTGATAAAGTCGTTGAAAAATACTTGAGATATTTTAACATCAACACGTTTGAGTAAATTTATGGTATTGTTAAATTTGAACTCTTCCTTCCCCCCCCCCCCCCAATGAACTGAAAAATGTAAGTGGATACATAAATATTTCAAATGTGTTCTAAAAAGTATCATCAGAATATTATGATACAACTACATAAAAATGAAATACACTCACAGTGGTATTAGGTATAGCTCACTATATACTAGTACAGTATATTATGTTACAAATTGTAATACTGCTACTATTTAATGTACCACAGCTACTGCTAAACATAACAGTGTCTAATTAGTTAGGTTTAAAGATCTGTATTATCCAGCATAATCATATACATCATTAAATAGTTTACATCTCTCTGCTAAAAAAAAAGAACAAAGAGTAAATTATGGTCATTACACGAAAATATTAAAATTTTACATCATTTTATTTCAACACTGAAAATAATTTTTAGATAATATTACAAGTTTAAGGCATTCCTCAGCTCATATTTTATACGTTTAAAAAACAATATAATAAAATAACAAAGTACATGCAAATTAGAATTAATACTACTTCTGAATCAAATAGAGCTAGAAGTCCTTTTTTAAAAAAATAAGGTATTTTTATTAAATAAAATGCAATATCAATGACCTTATTATGTATTGTTATGCATAATTAGATATTACGATTTTATTGAAGAGAATTTTTTCAATAATTACCTGGAATTGTGAAGAGATGATCAACATGGCATAAATACTGACAGACAACAGACAACCTGCATCTATTACCTGCGCCAGGCTTTGCAATCATGCGAAGAGCAACCTCTTTCTGAAATGTAAGCGAAAGTCTCGTTCGTCCATGCACAAAAGGCCCCGTATGTTCAGAACAATGTTTCAGCCACTTAATTATAAGTGGGGTCGAGATGTTAAATGGTAAATTGCCAATGATATAAAGAGGAGGTGGAGAAACTGTCCACTCATGTGCTAAATGCCTAAAAATAGCAAAAACACAACGCAATATAGAATTTCATTTTCTACTGAAAAAGCACAAAAAAATACTCCTTTTCTTAAAATTTATAAGTACTCTCCCATTAGTAGTGTCCTTCTGATATTAGTGTTACAAAGAAGCACCAATATGAGCCTAATGATTTTTCCTGGTAACCATTGTTTTTATTCATTGCTAACTCATGCTATGACTTTTTTGCAGTAAACATACATTTAAAACATAAACATAAAACATGTATTTATTAATATGTTTTTTACATAATTAATTAATCATGCGCATCTATATCTCACAAATTTATATAACAGCTTTCTTATTCACTGCGAAAAAAAAGGGGGGGACAGTTCTATATCTTCCATTCTACTCGGCCGATTGACAAAATTCAACTTGCGTCTTTCATATCTGGAAAGCGCGACTTAGGATATCTATTAGATTTATATATAGCTTTGTTCTAATATACGTATTTTGACACAAAATCTGACTTTTTCTGAATAACATGCCATTTTTTTTCCATATTGCGATTCTACAACTCAAATTACGCCAAACTGCCTTTGTAAAAATCGCACGAGTAGTTTTTAAAAATTTAGCTCTCAAAATTTTAGCTCCTCCATATTAATTTAATTTGGTATATATTTGTTAATATCGCTTCTTTATTAAACTTGCATGATCTTCCTTTCACATTTTAAAACTTAGGTTCAGTCCAAATAAAATTTGCTCTTTTTTTACGAGTTATTTTTAAAATTTGTATTTTTAAATAATTTTTATAAATTTTTCGAAAATAATTTTGAATTAGAATCTATAAAACTTTTATCATCTTAAAGTAGATATATTCCTAAGCACACCTGCAAAAAATTAGAATTTTTTATTCAAAATTTTCTAAGATGTACATGAATTTACACATTGGAGCATTTTGCAATTTGGCATATATGTTACAAGTGAGTTATTATCACTTTGGCGTTATTAGCCAAATGTGGCTTACGCACTTTGTTAAAATTATTTGAAAGTATGAAAAATGACTTTTTTCCTGCTCGTCTGCAATGAAAATAAAGGAAAGGAGTGAGTTTTAGTGTATAATAATATGCATACATTTTAGTTCAAAAATAAAAAATACATAATAATTATTAATTACAGTGTTATTATAGTTATTTATTATCATAAAATTGCTGTAATCAATTATAATAATTTTTATATTAAATTCATGTAATGAAAATCATACAATATAATAATTAAATAATTGTAATAATTATTATACAATAATAATTATTTATTACACTTTATCATAAAAATGTACAGGGTTTATACACATTTCTGCACATGAAAATTAAGAACTTTTAAGAATCATTAAAGAAAAAAAATTAAGAACCTATCAGCAAATCGGAATTGCATAGATTCAATTAAAGATATTATCTACGCCTGAACTTCACTTTTGTCCTACCATCCTAAGAATCAAATAGATCTGTAAATAAGATGCACTATTATTAAACATAATTATAAAATAAATTTGAGAATAAAATCAACTTTGTAAAATTTGTCAAGTAGTATTCAATATTTGACACTTAAAAATAGTTGGATATATTTTAAAGAAGATTAGAGACATTTTATCTACGTTTTACTAGCAATTAGCTTTATGTTGATTTTTTTCTTTTATGTCTCATTTCATTACGTATGCTCTGTCTAGAGGTTTTGTAAATAGCAGGCAGATTTTATATCAAACAGCATAGGTTAAAATGAAATGTAAAATTAAAATCAGCATAAACCATCATAGAAGACTAGCTTGCCACAACTGTTGCTTGCCTACAGAGATATTTGTTAGTCAGAACAGACCTGAATGCCAGATGTTGGCAGGGTTAGTAAGTTTCAAAAGTTACTTATGCTCTGTCTGTCTGATGCAGTTAGTGTCATAGCTTTGTGTAGAGTTCCTGGAGCTGTAACCCAGTTAATATACTTTAAGGTTCCAATAAGTCACTAAAGCACCAAAGGTGATAAGTTGTTTCGTATTATTTTAAGTCTCACTGTACTACAGGACAACATAAGTTGAGAACACTACATATAATAGAAAGTGTATGCGCCCAACGTAGAATATAGTTCTACCATTTCGAGAAGTAATACTGTAAAAATTATGCTGTGAAATATGAATACTGTTGAACAAAGAAAACATAAGAAAAAAATGTGTGAAACCATAGATTACGTTGCGTCCAGCTTTTTATTTAAAAATCTGCTAAATCGTGTCAATCCTTCGATGACCAGCAGGAAGACATCCCCCTTTTTTTGGCATTATTGGCAAAACTACAAATTCCAGCATCCCCTACTTCACCTCACTCTCAATGAGAAAAGTAATTAAAGCTTTTATTCATTCATTCACTGACCGGGAGGAGAAAAAAAGCAATTGTCATGGCATCTGCATCATCTTCGACATAAGTGTATAAGTTTCAACCTCATAAAGCTGGAAAACCACTGCGCTGTTTCGCTAAGATTATCGTTGTGAATGTTTTTGTCAAATTATGGAAGCATTTTCCTAACAAAATCCGATAATGATATTGTTACTTTTACTGCTGATTTGACTGTCATTTTTGTGACAAGCATATGAAATCTGAACTGAAAGAAAATAGCGGATTTTGTACTTCAGGTAAGAAACGATCTTTGAAAGTCGGTACGCAAATCCGAATCAAATGACATGACGAGTTAACTTTAGCAACAATACGAAAGAAAGTTCATGGTTTCTTCTTATGGAATGAAATTCCAACTGTGGAAAAAGTGGCTAAAGTTATAAATGATGATGCTGATTTGCCAAATATGTCCATTCACAGAGAAGGACGAATGATGAATGATTTAGGATTTGCATACAGACAATGAAAACACCAGTCAATTTTGATTGAACATGAAGATATTCAATTCTGGAGGCACAGATATCTAAGAGATATAAAAAAAAATATTTGTTCACAGAGGTACGACAATTTATTACACCGATGAAACTTGGGTAACTTTTGGGCATTCTAAAACCAAAATTTGGGAGGATACAACTATAAAAAGTGCTAAGAGAAGAAAGTGCTAAGAGTATTTCCTTTTTGAGTGGTCTTTCAACAGGTTTAATTGCTCCCTCAGGAAAAGGCTCATGATGTATAGTTGGTCATGCTGGTAATTTACACTCGAAGCATGTGATATATTCAAAGCTAAGGAAATGAGATTATCACAGGGAAATGAATGCAGAATATTATGAGAACTGGTTTGAAAAAAAAATTACAGCCTAACCTGCAACCAAACAATGTAATTATGTTGGATAATGCGTCTTATCACAGCGTTTTGTCCGAAAACATTCCTTCTTCAAGTACAAGGAAAGCAGACATTCAGCTCTGGTTGACAGAAAAAATAGTCCTTGGGAAGCTGATATGTTGAAAGCAGAACTTTTAGTTCTCATTTCTAAAGTTCAAAAACAATTTGAATTGCACTGTATCGATGCTGTAGCCGGACATACTGTGTTCCGTTTACCACCATATCACTGCAAACTGAACTCAAATGGAGTAGTGTAAAATGATATTTACCGCCATATCATTGTGAACTCAACTCATATGAAGTAGTGTAAAATGATATTTACCACCATATTATTGTGAACTGAACTCATATGGAATAGTGTAAAAGGATATGTAACATCCGAAAACAGAACTTTTTAAAAGAATGAAGTTCGTAAATTGATTGAGAAAAGGATTGATTTGATGACTCCTATGCAGTGGACTAAATGTGTGAGGCATGTAATAGAAGAGAAAATGTGGAAATCAGATTGACTGGTGGAGAACACCGTTGAGTGCGTGAAATTTAATATTGATGAGTCGGATAGCCCAGATTCTTCAAATGATAATCTTAGCAAGATTGAATACCTCAGTTTAAAAAAAAGGTCTTTTTCAAGGCCACAAATTTTAAAAAGGCAGAACAGTTGCAAATAGCATTATAAACACAAGCTAGCATAATATGAAAGTGCCTCACCAGCAGCCGAATGGTTAACATTGCTGAATACTAGTAGTTTGACATCGTTTGAACCCAAGTAAACGGACAGGATTCATGGTCAGTTTTTGTGGTTTTTGCCACATATAATGTGAATATGAGTCCGCTTCCTTTAGAAAGTCCTCCACAAATGTATTTTACCCCTTAGTCAGATAGCTTTGTCATATTTAAATCACCTATCCTAACCAATACAGAAGTACTGATCAGTTAAGTTAACTGTGGTAGAAAGAACAAGGATTTCCATTTAAAAGATGAGATGTCTAAAGGATGGAAAGGAATAATCAGATTTTCCATATTGATATGCTTGTTTTTTTAATACCTTGATAGAAATGTATGGTTTTTACCTAACTTATACAGTCCTACCCTGCAAAATATAATTCACAGATTCTCAGAGACCTGAATCAACCTGCTTTTTATAAATTGAGAGATGTAAAAACAATGTATTCCCCTGCGCAAAGCAAAAGACTCACCTTTCACGCCCTGTCGCGCATAGACGTTTCATTCAACAAAGCATAAAAACTTTTATTTATTTTTTAAATACAAGCAACCAGTCGCAAATTAATACAGTAAATGTCTTAAAAACAATAAACGCACTTCTTAACAATTTAATTTTTTTATACATTTTCAGTTCTCATGAACATTTTTGCTTTGTTGCAACTAACAAAAACATTTCTAATGTTATATTTTTAATTGACTGGTACAGACTTAATTGGTATAAGATCATTTGCTTCTTAATTTTTATTTGTTTTACACTTTTAAAGTTTTTAATATTTTTCTAATATCTTGAAATTTTTAATGGTGAGATTGTAAACTGAAGATCTCAGTTTCCAGTATTTTTATTTATTTTATTTTTGATTTTAAACAGTAATAAAAAAGATAGAATAAGACATACTGTAGAGGAATGATTGTCTGGCCATGACTGGAAGAGTATGTGTCTTAAGAGACAATTAATACAGGATAAATTTTTATAATGTTTTATAATTTTTTCTATAAAATATAGTCACAGTTTTTTAAATAATCACAAATTAAAATCAAATTAACATTCTTAGAAAATAAAAATTGAAATTTTCCCCTGGTTCACTATTTTGGAAGCAACAAACTACATAAACTCTTAAAAATTAAAAGAAAATTACTACCGGATTTTTTTAATTTATATGTTTTACTTTTAACTAAGCAAAAGGTCCTGGGGAAAAAAATTTAACCCAAACTACAAGGAATACATTGTTAGCTCTTCCATTTTAAGTAACAATTCGGGTTTTCAATGTGATCTAATTTGTATGTATCACATTCAGATAATAGTTAAAAATTTCATATAAATTAAGACAATGAACATTTTACACTACGATGAACTAACAATTTCAACTGCAGCTTCATCACATAAAAAGATTGTTATTTAAAAATACGCTAGATTGAGCAAGAAGTCGCCAAATGTGCAGCGAATTGGAGGAATTGAATTTCTGCGGGCAGCTTGGTGTGTATGGAAAACTTGAAGAACAGAGTGAAAAGCCATGAAAAGGTCATTCTAACCTTGTATGTGTTCTCAGGTTAGTGTGTTGTGACGTATATTTGTAAGGAATAAGTTTTAGAGTAATTTTTATATTTTTGCATTGTATCTTGTAACTATGGTAAGAATTAATGAAAGGCAACAACTTGATGCAGAGATAACTTTTAAGGGTGAACAATTACCTACCAATAATTAAATTAGGTAGCTAGATAGCCTTAGTCATTATAGATTTACCTACCCACTATTAAATTTTATTTTTTTTTTTAATATTTGACAAAAAATCACTACTAAAATCACAATTTAATAACATTTCACAGTTTAAAACACATGTAATTTATGACATTGATTCTTAAACGACATCAGGATAATTATACATTAAAAGCTATACATTAAAGCAGCAGCATGCAACAAAATATTTGAGCCTTTTTAATTTGAAACCTTCCCAGACATTCTGGCTAATTTATATCAATTTCTTCTCTTTAAACCTCTTTTCTAACAATGCAAAATTTATTTCAATAAGCAAACCAATGTCCCCATTAGTTTCTGCTTCATCTCCTAACTTGCCAATGTCTCGACATAATACTTATGAAATTATACCTTCATGTCTACCTTGACAGACATGAAGCAAATTATCGTCATGTCTGGAAGTATCTAAAAAGTCAAATAAAAGTTTAAATTAACCTATTTATGTAAATAGAAAGTAAAACATAAGTGCGTGTTCTTATGTTAGCAAATCAACTATAGCTCATGGCAATGTAACTAAACAGGAACAGTTAAATTCAAATTAAAAGTGTGGACTAGCAGTCAAAGACAACATAATTTTAATTTTAATCTCAGCTGGCTCAGTAACTCATCATCGTAACAGATTCAAATATTGGCAGCAATAACGCAAAGATGAATAATTACAAATTATCACAGCTAGCAGGAACTAGCGCAGCATGCAAGCAGAGGTCAGAAACACTCTCTGTCTCACATACAATGCAAAAACCTCAGTTTAAATACTGTCTAACCGATTCGCATTCTGGTGAGGGAAAGAAAGCAGTAAATAAGTAGTAAAAGCTGAACTTATAAACAACTGGTTAATTTACATAACAATAACTATACATATGTTTAAAGAACAATTTTCTTTCTCTTTATGCATTTAGTTTCTTTTCTCAATAAGATTCCTCTTCATTTTAGAATTTTTGGATTTATTTAAAGATTTCTGTTATTCTAAAAACTACATGCATTTAAATTGTATAGAAGAAACTGCTAATTTTATTTCTTAAATAATATGAACACTAAAAGTAAACATGAAATGATATATGATCAGAACCTGTTACAGAGCCGGTGTGGCAGATTTTTTAGAATTTTAGATATGCATGGAACAAGAAAAATCTAGAAATAACAAAATTTTCAGAATTTAGGACCCACAGAGACTGCATCAAATGGGAAAATGCCTAAAGCCAGCCTTATGTATCATGCATTAAGATACACTCACTTCCAAAAGTTAAGCACGAAGATGTAAAATGCAAAAAAATCAACAAATATTTCTTTGACTGACACAAAAATCGGCAGGAAAGTAGCATATATATTTATGAATATAACAAAATCAATAATTATATACAGAAATGAAAACAATATTAAATGTTTGTAAGTTATCAGATAATGACATACTGGAGACTTACACAGAATTATGTATAAAGTGAAAATAAACAGCATAAAATGAAAAAAAGGGCATTAATACAGTACGTGATCCCCCCTCATCTGTATACAAAGTTTAAACCTTGTGACCATGCTTTCAATTAGATGGTCAACCACAGAATTAAGCAATCGCCATTCTTCTTGTAGAGCAGTTTCCAGCTCAATAAAAGTGGCTGGAGGTTGGAAACGTGAAGATACAGCACGGCCGAGAGCATCCCAAAGATTTTCGATGGGATTAAGGTTGGCCGAATATGCTGGCCGCGCCATAACATGCAATCCCTTCATTCTCCAGGTAGTCATCGACGATGTCAGCTCTATGGGAACGTACGTTATCGTCCATTAAAACAAAAGTAGGGCCAACTGCTGTAGCGTACAATCTCACAATGGGTTCTGGGACTTCCATCTCGATACCGGACAGCCGTCAAAGAACCCTGTTTAAAGATGTGCAGGTCGATGCAATATCCTAATGAAATCCCTGCCCACACCATAATGCTTACGCCTCGGAATGCACGTTTGGTGATGTTTTGGGACTGATTGCATATTCGTTGTTCACGCCATATCCTTATACGCTTGTCATCTGGTTCCAGAGCAAATCTTAACTCATCAGTAAACATGACATTGCCCCAGTCAGACACATTCCAACTGACATGTTCCCGGCACCACTGTAATGGTGCCCCTCTTGACTGGACGGATAGAGGAACACAAACTCGAGGTACCCGGGCGTACAGTCCACTCATATGTAATCTTCAGCGTACAGTAGCTGCAGATATCGCCTTACCAATGGACGCTGTAACCATAGATGTCACACGTGTGGAGGTCGCTCAGTGATTCCGCTTGGCTACAATAGCAATATATTGATCTTCCGTGGGGATTGTAACCCTGGGGCCACCGACTACGGGCCTTCGGACAACTGTCTGTGTGGTTTGGAATTGTTTCCATAAACGTGAAATTACAGAATGATGAATGGCAAAGAAAAGGGCAACATCTGTGATCGACTGTCCTGCTTTAATGCACCCCACAGCATGCCAGAGCTCATAATCTTCCATTCATCTTCTGGAAGTCATAGAAACACGTATGTCTTGAAAACAAATTGTACAAAAGTTTTAAACACCTTCTATCAGCACTTAACAATCAACTTTTGTAACCCTTCATAAAGCTGGCTCCTTATGAGACTGCCTCTTTTGCATATTTCTTGACGTGAAAGCATGATTGGCTGTTACCTAACATATTTGCATACTTCCATCTACCTCTGCAGCGAATTGCATCCTCTTCAATTCTGGTTGGCTTCCAGAAATTAGCATTTTCCTCTCCGTGCTTAACTTTTGGAAGTGAGTGTATATAAGGTGAATCTTTTAACTTGTTAGTTTTTAATTTCTTTATTAAAAGAAAAATTCCTTTCTATAGATACGTGTCCATGCGCCAACAATAGAAGCATTATTGATAACATTCAAATATTATGTTTTCAATGTTCTTCCAAAAATTCTCCAAAAAGTAAGAAAGTCATCACAAACTTTTTGTAAAATATATCCATTACAAGTTAATACTATGAAGACATTTTTCATGTTGTCACATTTTTCTGGAATTTTCTAGAATCAGAGATCTATATAATCTTGCCTTCAAATCCTTTTAAACTTTCCAAGCTGCAATGTCTAAAATCCGAAAGAAAAATTACCACTACCAATTCTGTAACAGCAAAGTATTTGAAAAAAAAATTCATGGAAAAAAATTTTTTAATGAATTTTACAACTTTTACCATGGGGGGAGAGAACAGACATTTTAAAATAATTACACAGATAATTTGCTTTTGCTGACAACTGTTTCATAAATTGTCCTTTAGCATTTATTAGCTTGTTTATTTTCAGATTCAAAATATTGTAATAAGTTGCCAAAATGGAAAGTAATATTTTATAATATAACAGGGGAAAATAAAAATGTTTTATTTTAATGCTATTTCTTAAATATAACTTTAATATATTACCATTATTTTAATGAAATTTATTAATGTTACAATGCTCTACACAAAAGTGTCGAAAAATTCACAGATCTTCGAATTAAAAATTTTGTATAGAAATTTATCTTAAAATCGCTAAAATGTTGACAAGCAGTAAAATTTAGAACTGTTTAATAAAAGAATTCACATCCCTAAACAGGAAAAGTTGTTTAAGAGTTTTTCATTAGATAAAAGAAATGATTTTGAAATACTTATGTTTCACTTCTTGCCTATAAACTTGAGTATTGCACAATTCATGTTAGAAATAGGAAAAATTCAAACGATAACCATATTTGTCAGTGAATTACCAAAAACATTCCTCCAAAATGCTAATTGCACTTAAAATGGCAGTCGTAAAAACGCACCGAAATTTTACATGATTAGAATTAAGGACCATCTACCGATTTTAGACAAAATTAAGGGCTTTTAAAGGCCAAAAATTGATTCTAAAAAATGTAAGGACTCTTAAGGACCATATGAACCCTGTATGTAGCAAAATTAAGCTTTGAAAACACTCATATTTTTACCAATACATAAATAAATCACTTTCTTCACTGCTGAAAGCTAAGAAGTAATTTTATAACTCATTTTTTTGAGTAGAAGCCATAATAATAATAATAATTTTTTAAATCCAACAAGTGTAAATAATAAAGTAAGCACTGCAACATGTATGCAATAAGCAAGCCACAAAGCAGTAAGAATAAACACAAAACTTCACAAAATAAACATTTCTGTGGCCACTAAAAAGGAGATAGCATACAAAACCATCGAATTCAGGAGAAATTACACGCATTACGGTGCCTTTAGCACTTGTATCAGACTAAAATGTCAAACTGAGTTCTACATTTAACCATTTTGCTTATGCATAACTTAACAATCTAAATTATTAAAGTTCTAAAGATAGAAGAAAAATAAAATTCTTTCAGATATACTGCATGCCTAAATTTTCAGGTTTTAAACATATATATAAGCTGTAGCTTATCTATCCAAAATTACCGTATTTGTTAATATTACATTTAAGTAAATGCCATACCGAGGTAAGATGTTCTCCAAACTAAGATCCATTATATCTGCAAGAATTATTTTCAATCTTCCTACACTAGCATCTGCAAGCAGCTAAAAACAGAGAAAAGAACAAAAATAAATACATAATGTAACATGCATACACAGCCAAAATAGAAAAACTTTTATAACTATAAATATTAGTTTTATAATACTAATAATACAAATCTATAATATTAATAAAGCAATATACAGCAGTTTTATGGAATATTTTTCTTTAATTTATGTGAGAAGCTTTGAACAGCTTTGAAAGCTCGTGTTTTCTTAAAGTGATCACTCAGCCAAAAGGTGAAAAATCTAATGAAACCATGAGTGAATGCTTGAAGATCTCACAGTATATTTTCAAACATTACATTAGTCACATAAAATGTTTAAAAAAGTTTAAAATTCTTCATAATTGAGGTCCACCCAGTACTTGATATGTTTATGACTGTGATCACATGCATGTGATCCTGCGATTCTCCCTCAGTATCGTTCATGTGACCAGTCTTTATGAGTATCGAGGATCGTGATTAAACCGGTGTGATTTCAAATCAGAATGTTTTATTTAAGTTTTTAAACATTAGATGGTGGTTGAAGTCCGTTATATTTTCGAATAATGTTCCACACAAATTCTTGATCTTCAACTATAAACCTTTTTTTTTTAATATTTTTTGTTGGATTAGGAAAATTTGTCAACAACTTCACATGTTCAATTCTTTTGGGATGATAGACACTAAAACGCGAATAGTTGATTCACTTTGTTTAAATTTACAAAATTTGTTTACACATACCCTGTAGTTTTACTAGTTATTTGTTCAAATTTTTAAAGCATCTACTTTTTTCTTTTCCGACAATATATATATAAATATTTTTTTAATAAAATGAAACTATGTCTTTTAAAATTTGCAATTTTCTTTTAAATATTATGAAAATTTTATTGCAGTATATTCATATACTATCAATCATAATAAACTGTAAATTTCAGCACATTTAATAGCAGTTTAAGACTTTAAATGAAGTTATGCTTAATGAGGAAAATCACCCAGTCCTGTGTGTATGTTGAACCTGGAGGAGCGCTTCATTTTCCTTTCATCACTCCTAAAGAGATTAACCTTGAGTTTCTCTCTTTGTTGTCAACTTACTCCTAAAGTTGGTATTTTTCAAACACACACTAAAACTATAAGCCAATTTCTCCTAGAAAGGAAATGCATGACCTTGGTCTGACTGATTTTGCCCAAATTCTTTATGAAAACAGAGGGCCTTAAAATGTAAATATACATGTGAAGAGATAACATGCACTTGTAATCAGGAAGAAAATTGATGTTAGATTCTATGCAGCATTTGTTTTATTTAAATTCCTCTCTTACACTAACTGCTGAAGCTTGGAGTTATTAAACAGAACTGGAAACAAACCTAAATTCAAATCCAATTGCCATTAATGCAGTATTCTTGGTGTTGTTAATTTTTTTAATATTTTTTTTTTATTTTCAAAACTTATAAAAATAGTTTTAAGAGAATAATCTAAAAAAGTACATAGAGTGGGTCAGAATTCACAAAAAGGTTGCAATATTGAATATTATCCACGTTAACTATGTGTAATATCAATTTTTTTCACCATCTTGTGAACAGAAGTATGGAGAATCTATCTTTTATTAATCTATAAAGTTTCAGTATTAAAGATAGTTAATAAAAAATTAAAGATTTGCACAAAATCTGCATTGTTCACATTAAACATTGCACAGGTATTGACATAATATAAACAAGCTACCAAATTTAGCACATTGTGACTGTCACTCCCTTAACAGAAAAGTACCAAAATTTCTGAATTAAGTTTATATATTAACAAATACACACCACACCAAATAATAATAATATAGTTTTCAAATGATAAGCACATAGCTATGCTATGAATGGAATGAAAGCTCAAACAAAGGCTGCTAAATATCATTTAAATTTAGTAAAATGCTGATTAGAAATTACAGAATTAAAGTATGACATGGTGGTTTGTGAAATAATGAGACATTTATGAGCTCAAGGGAAATAAAATTTACAAAATAAACTTAATACTTATTTTTTTTTATTAAACATTTCTTTCTATAATTTTTTTGCACTACATACTTTTTTTTATTTTATTTTAAAGGGAACCATAATTTCTTTTTCAGTTACCACTGCTCAAGCCCTCCACAATCTCTCTGTCATTTTCTTCATTACTGATAATGATATTTTTTGGATTTAAACCTATAACTACAAATTTCCCCACCCCTTGATCAATAACTAAAATCATCAGACTATAAAAATTCAGTTACATCATGCCCATTTAAGCATTTCGCTGCATTCTTCACATATTCCATCTATAAAAAAAATTAGCTTTTTATTTATTCGTGATATGCTTCCAAATCTGCAGCTATCAGCATGAAATATGATAGCTGGCCATAAATTATGCCAAGCATTTTTTAAAATAGCTGCAGACATGTCCTCTCGTGACTTGTAATATTCCAGATACAAGTTTTTCCCCCCTCCCATTAAAGTACTTAAAAAAATTATTGGTTACACTTAATGCTGTTCAGGAAGTTAAGCATTGATTTTAAAAAGGGCTACTTAATACATGCATTTTAGTGGATGCAAAATTTGGTACTGTTCCTGTAATTAGGACCAAGTTCAGAAATGTAAGTACCTATGCATGTATGTGTTCATGTATGCATGTACATATGCAAGTACAAATGTATGTGCAGTTATACATATACATATATATACAAACACACGTTCATACGTTTCTGAATCTGGTCCCGATAACAGAACAGTACCCAAAACTCTTAACAATTACTGGCTGAATGATGTATGTACAATTTGGAGGAAAGAATAAGACATATTTTTAATAAAACTCACAAATAAGCCAAACAATTGTTTTAAGGGAAGAATAGAAGCCAAACAATTGTTTTATGGGAAGAATAGATAAGTTCAGTTATTGAACGTCCAGATTTTATATTTAATACTATATTAGTAAAATCTCAACATCATAAAAACAAAGCAGATCTAGATTTTTTATACTTTTCTGTTATCGGGACAAGCAGATAAAGTATGTGTGTTGATACACATATGTACACATGCACATACATGCATACATTTATGAATCCAGTCCTAATAACAGAAAAGTTTTTTTTTTTTTTTTTACTAAGGAAAAAAAAAGGGGGAAGAAATTTTCTGAGTAAAGTTTGCATATCTTAACTTTTGTATACTTTCAATGTAAATAATACACACAGATTAGAAATACAAAATCAATTTATAGACGCATTTATTTCTGGACAAGAAACAGAACTTATGAACAGAAACAGCAATAAAAATAGTTAACTTTTTTAAAAAACAAATTTTGCTAATTTTTTTAAAATTTATATTGCCATACTTCTCTTATTTCTAATCCTTCAGAATTTCATTAAAAACACAAAAAACTATTCTTAAATTATTACCTCTAATGATGGCAAGAACCTTCTATCCTTTTCAACAACAATAACTTGTTTAGCTCCATTCTGTAAAATTGCACGAGTAATGTTGCCAGGACCAGGCCCTACTTCACACACATAACAATCTTTTACATTACCTGTCTTAGTGACAATTTTGTTATTAAGTCTAAAATCTAAAAGAAAGTTCTGTGACAAACGACGTTGAGCTTGAATTTTATATAACTTTAATAAATCTCTGGGTGATGGTAAAGGGGGAAGGCGCTCAAGTTTATTGGCTGCACTCGTGGAAGATGGTGATTCACTTTCCTTATCCAGTGCTGGTGATGCATCTGCTTTATTCAATGCTTGTGATGTAACTTCTTTACCCAGCACTTGTGATGTAACTTCTTTACCCAGCACTTGTGATGCTACTTCCTTACCCAGCAGCTGTGATGTTACCTCCTTGCGCAGGCCTTGCGATAATCTCAGACATGATTTTAAAACCATTTTCAACCTGAAAAATTAAATATATTTCATATAATTTTAAAAATTTCAGTTCCTCACTAAAGAATTAATTCTTCGTTTTTATAAAAATGAATCAAAAATTGGTAACCAAATAGTATGCTATTAACCCCTTTTAGTTATTTATTTATTTTTCACATGAAAGCACTAAAGTCATCGTCCTTTTAATCATTTCTTCTCCCCTACCTCAATTTTATCACACCTTCAAATTTTAAAATAGTATTTTAGTAGTAATACAAAGAAGTAAATAAATAACTAAAAGTGGTAGATCACTTACTATATGCTTGTATTTCAACTGTATATAAACTTGTATTTCAACAATTACTACACATATTCCACTGCTAGCTAGTTTTTCTCAAGACTCAAATAATAAAAAAATGCATTTTGCACAGCTGAAAAATTAGAATCTACATAGTTTGAGGCTGTACAGAGTGAAGTTTTTTCAAAGTTACACATTATCCAGGCATCTAAAAAGGCACAATACACAATTTTGAAAATGGATAAACAAAGTCGATGCGATGTGAAAGGTTATGATACGTTGTTACAGACTTTTATATACTATACCCTTATTTTGACTTCTTTATTATCTAACTAAATACAGAAAGCCATTTTCATACTTAATGATATATTTAAAAGGTGAGTAAATGCGAAAAATCTTTCCTTATATTGTAGTTCTTTTAGAAATAGGAGGAATAATACCTATTGTTTCTTTCCCAACACCTGACATTTTTACTTCCTTGTACAAAGTAAAAACAAAGTTTGTAATCGTGAAAAATTTTGAATATCAAATTTCAATGAAAATATCCATTTTGGAAACTATTGAATGCAATTTAACTACGTTTTTGTATGACATCTGTACATAAGCGCAGAATAAAGGACTCTTTTTCCCCCAAAAAATTATAAAACTGATTTAAAATGGATTCTGAAGAGATTTTTTCGTAGCGTCTGTGCGTCTATACGTATGTATATATGTATCTCGCATAACTCAAAAACGACTAGTCTCAGAACGTTGAAATTTTGTATATAGAGCTGCTATACGATGTAGATGTGTACCTCCTATTTTGCTTGCCAATGGGCCGTACCAAAAGTATATAAATTTATGTATACATATATCCACTCTGTTACTCGGCTCAGTGAGCTCAGTTTTTTATTCTTATATGTTGGTAAATTGCACGATTTTTGCTTTAAAAGTGATTGAATTATGTTGTTCTTATCTTCTGGTTCAGGTTTTTATGCCTTTAATTAACCTGCATGTTATAATTGCAGATTTATCAATAATTTAATGGTTATTTAAGTCCGGCTAAGCCTAATCACTTATCTCATGGTGGCCATATTTGTTTACATTTGAAACTTACGAGAATAGCGGATTTGTTGCCAAAATAGAGAAATTAAGCTTTGCAACAACAAAGATAGCACCTTCTTTTACCATTGTGAATTAAATGATGCTTAATCCATTTTGGAATTTATTCCAGGTAATAAGTGTTTAAGATTTACTTCATAATTTTTAATATAGATATTTTGAGGTTTTATCTATTTTTGCCTTGTCACGACGTGGGAGCAGAATTAATTGAATGAGAAATACTGAATCGTCTGTGAAAACTTTTTTTTTGTTTATTTATTTTCTTTTATACGTAGTTTTAGATTTATCATAGCATTTGAATAGTACATGTGGCAATGATTAGATAATTCTTCAGATGATATACATAATTTTCATGCATTGAGAGTTATAAAATGAAGGCGATGAACACTGTTAAGTGAACCTAACACCAGAGTGTCGCTATGGTAAACAAACATAGTGAATTTTAAAGAGTGCATCTATTTTATTGTGGTTTATGCGCTATCGACGAAGCAGATTTAATTCAATACAATAACTTTAAATGAAATGCAAAATGTGTATAATTTAATATTCGGTACAAGGAAATCATGTAGTGTACACATCAGATTTTTTTTCCTGCAATCAGTTTTCAGATATCTGGAGAAATGCTGCTTGAATCAGCAATTTTCAAAAGAAGAGATCAGAAGAATGTCTGTTAGTCTGGATCGCCTCCTAGCCAGCATACTTCAACCCCATCAAACCAACATTGGCTGGCATTCTTCCAAAACACTTAGGATCATCCAGAAGGGATGCATATTAGGAGGCACAGAATGAGAAGGTCACATGAGAGTTCGTTCTTCTCCAGAAAGAAGAAATTTACTATTGAAGGAGGGAAAATCCTCATGGCATGGGATGATTCTGTCATCAGGTGTGTTTTGGGCCTTTATGTTATATTCACATATATATACATGAAGATTTGCATTGCTATGCAAAGATGGAAACCAAAACTGTTGAAAATTTCTTTCTGTAACATATGAATTTCAATATTTCATTGCTTACTTTTAAAAATAAGATAATTTGAAATAAATTATACAACTATAATTTTTAGTTTAAATATTCTTTCTGTAGTTAAGGAAAAAAAAGAAGTCAACAGGTATCTACACCATTTGAGTGGAGTGTCCTCTGATTGCATTTGATTCAAAACGGCATTTGCCAATATTGTGATCTTTTATGTACGAATTATTTTTGTGCACTTTTTCTTCAATAAATTTGGTTCTTCCCCCTACCTTCAACTATGTATAACAATACTGCGATAAAGAAACACCTTAATAAATTGTAAGGTTGTTTTTTTGTTTGTTTGTGTGTTTGTTAAGTCTATTTTTTTAAAAGGGATTCTTAAGCCAACTTGGTCGAAAATTTCTCTTAAAGAAGTTAATTTTTACATACTTAAAAATTTCAGATTCTTAAAAATTTCTGTGGTACAAGAGAAATACACTTAATTTTGAAAAAGGCCTTATGATTCTGATGTTTCTTACATATATACTATACATGCATACATGCTGATGACACACTTATATGTTTTTTAATTATGGTTTATATAAAACAGAGTTCTGTTGTGTTTATGGATTAAGTGGCTAAATTTAAACAGAAGGGATAAAAATTGTGATGACACTGCAGCAAATTTCGTAATAGTAGGTTGTAGTACTCCAAAAGTGGGACGTAACTCCAAAAGTGGGACATTTGTGATTTGGATTTTCATAAATTAACTGTGATGAGATGGAAATTATGTGCTGAATTTGCAATAAACTTCTAACCACTTCAAGCATGAAACTACCCAAACTAAAACAATATTTTAATATCAAGTATGCAATGTACAGCAATAAATGAAAAAAATACTTTGAGCAACTTCTATAATTATCAAATATTGAAAAACAGTGTTTTGAGAACTATAATATTGCCAATGAGAAGTACATATTTTCATTTAAATTGAGCTTTTTATTTAACTGAAAAAATAAAAGTCCTACCAATAGGAGATCTCATGTAGTCTGCTTCAATAAAAATTTTCAAAATTAGTCATGGAAAAAATATGCAGAAGTGATTAATAAAATTCCTTTTTTGAATGACTTCATTACCAGAAGAATTTCTAAAATTAGTAATCATACATCCAGCAGCATATATATATTTTGGGCTACATGCAGCAGTATATAGCCCAAAGTTTCAGTTAAATTGGATGAAACAACTTTACTTCTAACTTTGAACTATTGTTAATGTATATAAGCTATGCATCTGAATGAAGTAAACATCAAAGTTACTGTTTTATCTTCCTTTAAGAGCATGCTAAACAGGAAAGTAACTTAAACTTGATGAATTTTTCACATATGGTAGTTTACATTAAATTATTTGTGTCAATATCTGTATAGAATATGCTGGGGTAATGATGGACGAGAATATTGGATTTGTATTACAAATTAAAGCCAGATATATAATTTTTATCCACTGTATGATTTATCGGGAAACACAGATAGCTAAAAAAAATATCAGAATATGAATTCTGATTACCAAACCATTTTTGCTACATGCATGAGTATGGTAGCTTTTAAGAGAATAAAGTTTACATGGATTACTATGAAAGTTTATATGGAAAGATGAATTTTATTAAAAGTATAAAGATTGCATAAAGATCATATTTTAAGAAGCAAAGCTCTCTATATAGAAGATAAAATGAGCATTATTCAAAAATACAAATTGTTGCAGAGCCAAATAAATATCTGCTTCAAATATAGTTTCTCCAAATCTACAGTTTGCACCGTATGGGAATGTTGGAACTCGACAATTTCTATTCACAAATAAAATTTGGATGCAAGGAAAAAGGTTTACAAGGCCGAGTTAAAAATTTATAAGGATGTTAAAAAAGCCATTGTTCAAATGGTTGATCATTCAAAGAAGCTGCGATCTGCCATTATCTGGAAAATTACAAATTGTAAATATGTATTTTAGATAGAGATTTGCAATTGGAGGGATGGGATTAAACCATGATTAAGTGATTTAGTGTGTAAAATTATTATGGTACGAAAAACTGAAAAGATAAAAAAAAAATTTAGTAATTACAGATAATAATTGTAATTAATGCTTAAGACTTTTTTAACTATTCACTTTCCTTAGAAGATTTTTCAATGTTAATAAGACTTTTTTCCCCCCATATGTGTGTGTGTGTGCGATTATCAATCAATTTTTTACACAATTTTGTAAAATGATAAATTTTTTCCTTATCTGATCAACTATAGAAAACATAATATTCGACCCCTTGAAAGGTTAGCCTATATTTTAGGGTGTCCCTTGGATTATCGCCGAACTGTTGTTTCATTTATCGTCATATTATTCTTTCATTTATGGTAACCTGAGTAGTTGAATGTTATAGAAACCTATTATGATGTGACTAGTTGCGTGATTGCGCTGAATTTGACTGATGGGAAAATATTTGTTGGATGTCAGTTAGGAAGTACGTCGCATATCGGGCGCTTTGCATCGTAAAATGGCTGACGGTGGTAAAGTGGCTGTTTGGTGGTATAGAATGAGATAGAGAAAGTTTTTTTTTTAGTAGTTAAGGTCATTCAGATGGCTTTGAATGGGTTTGTCGCAAGAAAGGTTCAAATGCTCACCATATAAAGTATTCCATTAGAAAGGAAACATGGTTTGAGGACAGTTTTTGGATGCTGTTAAGGAATTTTGTGTTACATAGACTGAAGACACATAAATTTCTAAGTAAGGTAAGTGGATATTTCCTTTCTGTAGCGCTTTTTCACGTTATTTCATTGTTTGATTTAAAATGCAGTTTATTGAGATAACACATTTTTTGTTTGGCTCTAATGTAGAATTGGGCGCTCCTTTGACTTTTTAAATGAAAATAGATCCATGCGTACACGGACAAAGTCAAGGGAGTGCGCAATGCCGAGTTTGTGCAATTCTCTGATTTTTTTTTTTAAGTGAAAATAGGTTGCTGTGCACATGGATACTGACTTTGTGCAATCCTTTGATTTGTTATTTTAGCTTTTTGTAGCCGCAACACAAAGCCAAAATAACAAGTCAATTGCACAAACTCGCATGTACTGTCAAAAATCGGCAATTTTCGCCAAAGGGCACCCATAAATATATTTTACTCCTCGAAGTTCATTAGAGCGAGATTCGACATAGCAGAAATCGACAAAAGCCTTTTTGTGAAACACAAAAATGGAGTAGGTCAAATACCTCCGCAGCAATAGTTATTTGTTGGACTGTGCAAAAAGTCTCACAAATGTAAGATTGTAAGAAAATGAATTGTAAAGATTGTACGAGAACGAATGCAAGACTGATGAATGTAAGACTGTAAAACTGTCTTGCAGAGAGAATTGCAACTCAGAATTTTGCAAAAACAGCTGGTACAACTTTGGCAGAATCTCCTTCAACAATGGTACCCAATTTTCACAGTTGACTAAATAATACGCAAGTATTGAAAGATGTTACTAAAAAGAATATTAGAAAAATGGGTATCTAAACGCAAATCTACTACTCATAACTGCTATTTGAAGCAAGAGACCTGACAATAGCATACAGCTAACGTAGCATTCATATTAAAAACATTTATATTAAAAAAGTTCTTTACAGAGTTATGCACATACAAAGTGCACCGGACCACACAGAAAATCGTACGAAAACACAAATCACTGTTTTCAAGCTGCACAAAATCACTGTTTTCAAGCTGTTATGATGTGTGAGATAACATGGTCAACATCACAGATGCAATAATTCATTCTAGTTGACAGCACTTCAGACATAACTTCATGACCAATGTCAAGAGATTTTAGAGTTCTGCACTGCGTCTCTTGTCAAAGCCTCTCGATTCCAGGAAGGCTGACAACCCAATGACCTTGTTTTTCCTCTGATATTGATCAGATATAGTGAATCAGAAGATGTAAAATACAACTCAAAAATTAAGGAGGCACGACTAATTCAGTCTGCAGATGGTTTCCAATGCAACAACATGCCAGAATGTTCAGGAACTCTCGACTAAAAAGACTAGCCGTTAGCAAGATCCTCACATAAGGAGAACGATACCTTCACCTACAATAATTGTTCTATGCTTTCCATATTATTATATATTGAAATAGAGCTTCTCATAAATTTGTAATAAATATGTTTTGCATTCAAACATGCAGTAGGTAATATGCAACCTCAACAAATGTACTAAACAAATAGCAACTTAGTCGGTTACTAATCCTTATACGGAGTCATCAGCGCCACCTGCCTCCAGTGAACACAAAAGCATTAGAAACACTTTTTATTAATTATAATTATACTGAAAATGTACACAATTTTCAACTACATATATATAAAAAATTAAATGCTATTTAATTTATATTAATTATGTTATCGTGAAATAAATATTTTAATTACTAAGAAATGATTAATAATTATGTGTTGATAATTTAATATCATTACAAAATAAATTTAAATAATTATACAAACTATAAAATGAATATTGTAATCATTAAAAAAGTGTAGTCATTGCTTTTAAAGCATCAATAACTAATACAGGTCAAATTTAAAAGAAAAATTAAAAATTTTGTCGTGTTGAATGACATTGGAAATAAGCTATTCACCAAGTCATGTGGAAAATAAAAGTTTTACATTTCACGTATTGGCAATATTTGCTAGGCTACATGGATGCTATTTGTTATGGTCATATTTGCTTGCAAAATTAGAAGTGTCAAAGCCCCGTAAAAGGCCATCGGGAAAAGAGAACAACTACAAAACAATAAATAAGTGATAAAATAAATATTTAAAAATTTAAATTAAATACAATGTACAGACATAAAGAAAAAATCACATTAAATTAATGGCAATTAGTTATATAATGAACACTCAAGCTCATCTAAAATGGCACTCTAGCACGAATTACATCATCCAAAAACAGACAGATACTGGAGCCAGGCTCCAGATGAATTTAAGTCCTTAATGGCCCAAAACATTTGGTTTCAAATAAAATCAAAAATATTTTCTATACCAATAACCATGCTAGGGTGTCTTGTAATGCAGAAATCAGAATTCACTTTTAGGTTTATTAAAAACAATAAATAATTTTTTTTAAATCAAAAAATTACTCAAATTTCACCGAAGCCTCTCAAAAATTACAACAAATATACATGATGCACCAAAAGTATTTCAATTCTTGTGACTCATCTTGGCATCTGCATTTTGTGGTCCAGAACCGGGCCACCATAAGCAGATGCCATTATATGTTCATGATGCCCCATATCATTGAGCTGTACAGTCATGGGGATTGACCTGGTATGCTAATTATACTTTTATATACTTTCTGATTATTCTCACCTTTACCAAAATTTCTGAACTTGTTGGTGACTAATTGTTCATCAAGCTGCTAATGCACCAAAGGTAAGAGACATTTTCAAAATGCCAGTGCACTAAGAATTCCATTAAAGAGCAATCAATTAATAAAATTTAAAAAACAAGAAAATTCCATAATAAAGTACTCAGTACTAAAAGAAAACAAGTACCAAAAATGTATTTTTCAATACTAAAAATCACACTTCAATAATAAAATATTTACCTTACATGAAAAATTTTGTGGTAAAAACATATTTAAGGGTGCCCCTTGACGAAAATTGGCAATTTTTGGCAGTACATGGATACCGAGTTTGTGCAATTCTTTGACATGTTAATTTGGCTTTGTGTAGTGGCGATTTTTGCAGCAAAAATCGCTGCTACACAAAGCCAAAATAACAAGCATTGCACAAACTCAGTATCCATGTACATACTAACCTGTTTTTACTTAAAAAAAAAAATCCCAGAATTGCACAAACTAGGCATTGCGCATTCCCTTGACTTTGTCCATGTACACATCGATTTGTATTCACTTGAAAAGTCATAGCAGCAGCCAACAAAAAATATATAATCTCAATAAACTACATTTTAAATCAAACAATGAAATAACATAAAAAAGGAAATTCATCTTCGCAACTACACAAAGGAAATATCTACTTATCCTATTTACACATTTTGTGCCTTCAGTCAAATAAAATTCCTTAACAGCATCCAAAAACTTCCTAAAATTATCTGAACTAGAATCTGTACACTGGCATTGCCACATAAATTCATAAAAATAAGAGTAAAAAACATCCTCCTTAGTGCCGGTATCCTCCGACATTCGATCATACACATTTCCTTCCTACAAACAGAACGCTTACAACGGTAAGTAAACCTTAATTTACATACCAGTCAATTAATGTTTTTTCCTTTTTGTTCCAAATTGTACAGAAACTTCAAATTAATCTTACTACATTTAGCCATTTTACCGTGTAAACCATAAAATAAGCAACGTACTTTCTAACCAACATCCAACACTTACAAATCCCATCAGTCAAATTTACCACAATCACGCAACCAGTTATGTCATAATACAGTTTCCATAATATTCAACTACTCAGGTCATATGAATAACAAATTGGCAATAAATGAAACAACAACTTAGCGATAATCCAAGGGGCACTCTTCAATATACTCTAACCAATTTTGTAAATTTTTGTTTCTCCTATGTACATAACAATCTGTTTTCACCAAAAAAAAAGATCACAGAATTCCAAAACTCAGCATCAAACACAACTTGCCACTGAGCACAAGCCAAAAATAAAACAAACAGCTGTTGTTAATGATGCTACCTTCAAACCAATTTCCAACTTGCAAATTTAAATATCATGCTGGCTATTTTTCACATTGTATTTCCATTAAGTTAGGTTTATGAAACACAACTTCACAGAATGTAAATTTTTGCTTTCCTTCTGTTGTGCCAAATACAAATACCATTATTTCTGCAGAAATGCGACACTTTCTTTTCATCAGCTGGCAAACACATAAACAGACGTGTGTATCTGGGTTGGCAGATAAACACTTTTTGGCAACATCATGCATTATGACTATTCTTTTGCTGATATACCATGTAGGATTATGAACACTTTTTATTTTTTGGGCCAGATGCAGAAAATAAGGAATGTGCAACTTTTATTACAATTATCACTACAAAATTCTATACCTTTCATTGAATCACATTTATTGAAATATGAATACACTAAAAGCATTTTCCTTTTCCATTAAACATGAATTTATGTAAAATATCACAAGAGCTGCAAACGATAGTTACATAAACCTTATTTTGCTCTATAGATTTAAGCTTAGAATAGATTTTAGGGTACCCCTTGTATTATGGCGTAGTTGTTTTCATTTATCGCCAAGTTGTTGTTTCGTTTATCGCCAACGTGTTATTTCATTTATGGTAACCGGACTAGTTGAATGTTATGGAAACCCTAGTATGATGTAATCATTTGCATTATTCCGGAAAATTTGGAATGATGGGATGTTTTGTATAGGTTCTGTGGTGTGTGTTGGTTGGGAAGTATATTGCTTGTTTCATTGTTTAGGTGGTAGAATGGCTGAATGTAGTAAGATTAATTTGAAGTTTCTGTATGATCTGGAACAAAAAGGGAAAAAAGAGTTAATTGACTGGTGTGTAAATGAAGGTACTTAGTAACCATTATAAGTGTCCTGTATGTAGGAAGGATATGCATTTAGGATATTTTTTACTCTTATTTTTGTGAATTTATGTGGCAACACTGATATACAGATTTGAGTTCAGATAATTTTAGGAAGTTTTTGGATGCTGTTAAGGAATTTTGTGTCACAGACTGAAGACGAAGTAACTTCTAAATAGGTTAAGTGCATATTTGCTTTTTGTAGTGCTCAAATGTGTAGCATGCTTTCCCTTTTATATATTATTTTATTGTTTGGTTTAAAATGTAATTTATTGAGATTATGTATTTTTTGTTTGCCTGTACTGTAGAATTACGTGCTCCTTTGACTTTTTAAGTGAAAATATATCAATGTGTATATGGACAAACTCAAGGAAGTGTCTAAAACATACTTCGTGCAATTCTCTGATTTTTTTTTTTTTAAGTGAAAATAGGTCGATGTGTACATGGCTATCTAGTTTGTGCAATTCTTTGTCTTGTTATTTTGTCTTTGTGTAGCGGCGATTTAGCATAGTGTAATTCTATGATTTTTTTTAAGTGAAAATAGGTCGAAGCGTACATGGATAAAGTCAAGAGATTGCGCAATGCCATTTTTGTGCAATTCTCTGACTTTTTTTTAAGTGAAAATAAGTCGATGAGTACATAGATACCAAGTTTGTGCAAATCTTTGGCTTGTTATTTTGGCTTTGTGTAGCGGAGATTTTTGGCACGAAGACTGCCACCATGCAAGCGAAAATAAGAACTCAAAGAATTGCAGAGTTTTCTTCTGCAAAGCGCCCGGTAAATGTAAACACTGCCAACATTGGCGATAATAGTTCAAACCTGGTAACCCGTCAGTTCAATTACCACCTTCGCTGTTCGCATTTACAGATTTTAACTTTTCTTCACATATTTCTTATTATTTTTTCGGATTTTCATGTTCTTTTTATGAATTTTTTAACAATGAATAGATACAAACATATTCATATAATTAGTGAAGTTTTCGGAGACAGATGCTTGTTCGCGGAAGAAAATCATGAGAGGGGGTGAATGATAATCGGAAACACGAATATTTTGATTTTTTTGCGCAATACATTTATTA
Organism: Stegodyphus mimosarum; assembly: GCA_000611955.2. NCBI lineage: Eukaryota > Metazoa > Arthropoda > Arachnida > Araneae > Eresidae > Stegodyphus > Stegodyphus mimosarum. The sequence goes on along the minus strand of KK115658.1, from coordinate 363,448 downwards.
AAAAAAAATAAGTATGAGAAGAATATAATTTATTACTAAAAAAACTTTCATGTAATCAGATAGTTGCAATTCAGTTTCTATTTAAAATGAGAATATTCGTTGATTTCATTTATGTGTTGATAATGGATTTTCATAGTTTTGGAAGTACTTTTAAATTATACAATGAAGATATTAACTATAAAAGTACTTTTTGATTTTATGCTTTTATAATTCCTTAGAAACTGCACTGTTAAAAACAGGAATATTTTGGAATTTTATAATGTTGAAAGATATTCAAAGACAGATCCGAATTTTTCTAATTTTTTCCATTAAATAGATGACTTTGTCAAGTAATGATTATTATTTCACTTCCGTTAAGCTTAATATATTGTTTTCCGTGCTTATTTTAATACAAATTTATTTTCGTATATCACGTTTAATCGGTTAATTTTACATCCATATGCTTTTATGTATTGTTTGCTCTGCTAACCTGAATTTATGTCGGTTATTATTTTGATTATATGCACTAAATATCACCTTTACGCGGCTTACTTCCATGTGTTTAATAACCATACGCCGCTCATCATCGACGTTGATCAACCGTTGGTGAGCTTGGCGACTGCAACGGCGTGAACGGGTTCTTTGCCGAAGCGCCAACGGGCGCTTTGCGGAAGTGCTTCCAATTGCAATCATAAACTCGGAATTGCATAAACTCGGTATCCATGTACTGCCAAAAATTGTGAAGTTTTGCCAAGGGGTACCCCTGAAGTATATTTAACTTAAAAAATATTTTTACCAGATTTAATACTGAAAATTTTAATTTTGACCCTTGCTTGTGATTAAAAAAAAATAAATTATTATGGTTACCATCTCCACGTTCTTGTACGAAAAGAGAAGTCTGCAATCTCCATTTGTTTATGTGAGTACCATTAATATATTCACAACAAAGTTCGTACTTTATTAGTGCAAACTTTCAGTCAATTCATATTTTAGAAATTCAGTATAAGGTTCTGTTCACTAATATCATCTTCAAAAAATATTATTTGTTGAAAATCTGACTGTTACTTCTACAGAGCCGAGTTATGTTTCTTTCTTACACCTATCTTTCACGCCGTAATATTCCGACATGTAATATAACAACCCTGATCTACAACGCAAATATAAAACTTCATTATTATTTACTTTTTCTAGAGATGGCTCTTTGTTTTTTAATTTATTACTGAATTAAATTTTCATTTTGGCGAATTTTACCCGAAATTGTTAAAACTACTACGAAAAGGCAAAGAAATAGCTAATTCCAGAAAAAAAAATTCATTGGATTCATTTAACTGCAGTAGCAGCCCTGCTGTGCTCAAACAACAAATAATAATTAATTAATTAAATTACTGGAGAAAGTTTCATTGTAACAATGAATTTCAAATGTCACAGAGACAGATATTAGATACACTGCTGAAATATTATAATAATATCAAATACTAATACATCTCATACTCTCTCATAATAGTAATTAAAAAATATCGCATACTAACTTCAAATTTTATAATACTGCTGTATTAAAATTACGCCATGCCTACACTTCTCTATAAAACATAAACAAACTCGGTATTGCCACTTCGAAAGACTAAAAGGTGGTACGATCGTATTACGAAAGTAGCTAGGTATAGGCGAAATCACTCTTTTACTTGGAATAGTCTCATCCATTTTTTTCACCACAGCAACACGACTACTTAATTAAGAACTCTTAATTATTAATAACAGCCGACGCCTTAAAGCCAAATTATTAAAAACTGGTTAAAGCAAGAAGTTGCTAAAAGCCAACCGCACCAACATGGTCCATGCTGCATTTTCGGGAGCGTAGAACGGGAACATGCAGCTTCTGCAAGCAAATGAACTCTTAAAAGTTTTACCCCACTATAATGAGCCTTAAGGAGAATCACGTGTAAGAATTATGAAGTTGGCTTTAATCCTGCCAATCTACGGAATTGGCCTCAGAAGAATAAATAATTTTTTGAAGAAAAATACATTTTTGGCTGAAAAACCTAATTTCGACTGAGAATAACTTTGTGTTGTGATCATGGGGGTTAGAACCTATTCTAACCTCCATGGTTGTGATGAATCGTTCTTGGTCTTTTTGTTATATTTTCGAGAGTTGGACCATTAACTGTTATTCTCGAATACAAGCTGGCTTGGCCAGCTTGTCAAAAATATTATGTGACGTGGTAAACAGGAAATGGCTTTAATCATGCCAATCTACGGAACTGGCCTCAGAAGAATAAATAATTTTTTGAAGAAAAATACATTTTTGGCTGAAAACCTAATTTCGACTGAGAATAACTGCTCACCACTTTGTGTTGTGATGAATCGTTCTTGGTCTTTTTGTTATATTTTCGAGAGTTGGACCATTAACTGTTATTTTCGAATACAAGCTGGCTTGGCCAGCTTGTCAAAAATATTATGTGACGTGGTAAACAGGAAATGGCTAAGTTTTTAGTTCGTTAAGTTTCAGTTTGTTTAATCCTCACAAAACTTCCAAACCGCAGAATACAAACCGCAGAGGATTTAAGATTATCCTGAGTATTTTGTTTTGGAAGATTCCAATTCTTTTTTTGTTTTGTTTTTGCCGCCGTGATCTTATTAATACAAAATAGTTTTCGTTTTATCCTGACATTAAATTTCGACTGACGATTGAATATTGGATAAATTGCCATAAGTGCTTTATTTACGTAACTTTTTAATTGCATAATCATCACGTTCCGCCCGAAGTTTTACTAAACTTGTATATGGTAGTACTGTACCATTAATAAAAATGTTCTTTTGAAAAGAGACACTTTTTTTCTGAAGAGACTATTATTAGTTGGACTCCATACACCAGTACGTAAGCACATTCACGCAATGTGGAGACTGTCAAGTGCTTTTGTGGATTTAGGAAGTCGGTTAAAATAGCCGTGCCATCTGCATATTTCGCTATTTATCAAATGAGAGTTCTCAAAGAGAGTTGGTCTTAGTACCGGTTCTTCTGAACCTCTAGCTTAAATACATTTCCTACTCGATAACATATTTCCCACCCGTTCTCAGTTCTGTTTTCCGGAACGATGAGAGGATTTTTAACAGAACTGATTGGCAACTTGATGCTCTTAAGCTTATATATATGTCCGGTTATGCTATACCAGCTCAAACGCTTTCTCAAAATCGAGAAAGTGTGTCACGATGGCAGCTTTTTTAGTAAACGTTTCTGCTATATGTTCGATGACATTTACTATTTGATTTACTGCGATGTGACCTTTCCTGAAGCCATATTGCATGTTACTTAAGATCTGCGCACCATCTAGATACCAGGTCAAGCAAATATATAAGATGCACTCGTAGAGTTTTAAGGGATCGGATCAGAACCATTATCTCTCTGAATTTAATTAGTTCTGTTTTTATGAATCACCGCTTATTAACAATAACCTTGATGAAAAACATCGGGATCGAAAA
>KK115658.1:313258-335091 GCA_000611955.2 Stegodyphus mimosarum | reverse complement strand
ATTAAAATAAATAATAAATAAAAAAAACTTTAAAAAAAACTGAAAGATTGCAGATACCAGTCTCCTGTTACACTCACACCAGGGCTATTAGTCTCAAAACGACATTTTGTGGCGTTTCACTATACACTGCGAATCGCCTTTTTAAATTGTTGCCACCAAATATTATCGCCTTGTATTATATTTAACGAAATTAAATAATGAGCAATCGGCATGAATGTATGTTCCTCGCATTGTGAAAAAACGATGGTATCTAGAACCATCAAATTTTGAGTAACGTAGTCCTCCACTCGAATATGGGCATCTGAGAGCCCGCATTTTGAATTTGGAAATTGTTTTATCATCTATTTCATATTTTGTAAAACTTTACCGAATTTTTGATTAATAAACGCAAAGATTTCAAAAGCGGGCAATGGCAACACTGTACGAAAATAAAAAAAAAAAATTATCTCCAGCGCGCGAGGCTGCTTATCGGGTATTCTAAAGACATGCTATTTTTAAATATTTTGTGATATTGCATTTGAATTGAATTTTATGTGATTTAAGTGCGAAGAACATGATATTTAATAAATAAAACAGACAAAACGTTTTAAAAAGGTCCCTTTGGGTATAATATAAAATCTGAAAGCTTTCTGTTTTTTTTTTTTTTTTTTTTTCGTGTGTGTGTGTGTGTGTGTTATCCGGAGTAATTGCAATTTAAATTTTTTGGGGGACCGTTGAAATCTGAAACCTTTCAGATTTATTTTATTTTTTTATTTTCGTAACTCCAAAATCGATTATTTTTAAATATAATTAGAGATGGTTTCTATGACTCTTACGTGAGAGGCATAGCAGTTGCTCATTTTATATTTCGACAGTTGGTCTTTTTTTTTTTTTTTTTTTTTTTAATTCTGACCAATGGTTTCGGAGAAATCGTGTAAGCAAGCATTATACATAGGAGAAATCTTTACACTTACCTTCAAATCCCTGCAAATGCATATTATTTTCTGAAAAAAGAAATATGTAAATGCATTTATAAATTAAAGTATGTAAGTATAAATAATTATGCGTTTAAAAAAAACTGCGTACATATAATTATCATTTTAATTGGACAACGGAAAATGAGAAGTCGAAATTTTCATATGATTTCAAATTTTATTACAGTTCTAAAAGATTTTATATCAGAAGAACTGTCATTTTATGCAGACACTGTGTTTACACAGTTAACCAAAATTTCTTGAAATTCTAATTATCCAGGTCAAAGAAATCATGCACGGAAACAGGATAATCCCATTTTTTGTGAAATCTTTAATTCGAAAATGAAATTTACCTTGAATCACATAAGCACACTACTTTCTGAAATTAATAAACCCCATACACAAACATGCTAATTAGCTAACTCTTCTAGTATGTGTAACTAGATATTTATATAAAACTGTATACAGAAGCATATACCTAATTCAGAGAATTTAATATGAGACATTTGCTGAAACGGAAATGTAATAAATGAACCTAATAGCTCCATAAATCGCTTTTGGGGAAAGAGGTCTCTTCCCCCCCCCGAAAAAAAAAGAAACGTTCCTCCCAAATGTTATATTATTCTCGAAACGGCATTTTGAGTCGAAGCATTTAAATGCGTTGTATAACTTTTCATATTCTTCCCACCAAATAGTATAATCCTGTATTACCTTTAAAGAAATTAAGTAATCTACATATATATTAAGAAGAAAGTCTGTTCGTTTCTCCTTCTAATAACTCAGTCACTACTATAGTTATCGTAACTAAACTTCCTACAATTCTTTTCTGGGTCCTGGAAAAGGTCGAAGTCCACTTTTTTCGAAAAACAAAAGTAGCTTAAGTCAGAGATATTAATTAAAAACTCGGAAAAACGATCATTTTCGCCCTCATTTTTCTCAGTGGCAACAGTGTCGCAAGTTGGAGACGAAAATCTGCTTTATTTCGACAAGCGTTGCCACTGCTCATTTTCAAATCGTAGAGTTTCCATATTTTACGATGAAATAAAAATAGCATTGCCAAACATTAAATACATTATTCCCGATTCCAAAAATTCGGGGAAAGCCATTTCGACTATACCCGTCTTCGTACGTCTTTCATCAGACGAAATATTAATTAAAAATTCTGAAAGCGCTAATTTTCGCACTCATTTTTCAGTTCGCGTTATTGGTTTCTCAACGATTTCAAACCGAGCAGTGGCAGCATTATACGGAATCAAACATTTTTATCTTTCGCGCGGGAAGTTGTCTATCGGAAATTCTAAACATATATTGTTTTTAACTATTTTGCAATTTGATTATATATTATTATTTGCTTGATTATATGCTTTAATTAGATGCGCACTGCGGGCTCAGCCAGAGTGTGAAAAACCTTAACCTCTTGGACAACCGTTAAATTTGAAAGTTTTCAGATGCCCGTCCCCTCTTTTTTATTTAACTGCCTTGTACGAAGTAAAAAGGAAGTATTGTAATCGCGAAAACTTTCGGGTACCATATTTCAACGAAAATATCTATTTTGACCGCTATAGAATGCAATTTAACGATGTTTTTAAGTGATATTCGTAAGTAAGGACAGAATAAAGGAATCTTTCCCCCCCCCGAATAATATAAAACTGATTTAAAATGAATTCTGATGATATTTTTTCGTGGCGCGTGTGCGTACGTACGTATGTATGTATGTATCTCGCATAACTCAAAAACGAGTAGACTCAGAATGTTATTATTTTGCAAATAATGCTGCTATAACATGTAGATGTGCACCTCGCATTTTGGTTGCACTCGGCCGCACCAAAAGTATATAAATATATGTATATATATATCCACTCTGTTACTGGCCTCAGTGAGCTCAGTTTCTTTATTCTTATAAGTTTGTCAATTGCGCAATTTTTTTCTTTAAAAATGATTGAATTATGTTGTTCTTATATTTCGGTTAAGATTTTTATGCTTTTAGTTAACCTGCATGCAATAATTGTGGAATTATCAACAATTTAAAAGTTTTTTTAAGTGCAGCTAAGCCTAATTTTGTTTATGATAACGGCTATATTTGTTTACACTTGAAGCTTAGCAGAATAGTGGATTTGTTACCAATCTAGAGAAACTAAGCTTCGCAACAACAAAGTAACGTCTTCTTTTATTATTGCGAATTAAATTATTACTTGATTCATTCTGGAATTATCCTTTAAGTTATTAGTGGTTTTTATGTAAAAATTGTAATTTTAATCATAAAAATAGTTTTTTTTAATTGTTTTAACTGTACTTGGTGTTTTACATATTTCTATATCTTTCAATTTTTAATGAAAATATTTTTATGTATTTCTGCCTTATCGCGAAGTGAGAACTGAATTAATGAGTAGTGCATGCGCATTAGGTAAGCGGCGCTGAATCGTCTGCGAAAAAATGTTTCTTTTTTGTTTGTTTAATTTCTTTTATACATCGCTTTAGATTTATTATAGTATGTGAATAGAACTTGTGGTAATTCTTCGGATGCTATGATTTTTGCTCACTCTGAGTTATAAAATGAATGAGATGTAACGCTGTTAAGTGAACCTAGCGCCGAAATGTGGTTATGGTAAATAAATATAGTGAACTTTAAAGCGTGCATTTATTCTATTGTGGTTTATGCGCTGTCGACGAAGTGGATTTAATTCAAAATTCGTTAACTATTAATTCAATACGTTTAATGAAATGCAGGAAAATTGCGTATAATTTAATATTCCGTACAAGGAAGTTATGTGGCGTACACACCAGATTTTTTTTTACATTGTAGAACGAGAGACCTTAACCATCATTTAACCAACTCATCAAAGATTCAAAATACGACTGACTATGAAACCGATAGTGCAGATTTAAATTTTTCTGGAATGAAAAGACCAATAAAATACATTCAGGCTGACAAGATCGAAAACATCATAATTTAATTGGAGCCAATGAATGATATCAAAAAGTGCGTAAAAGCTCTAGCATTCATCTCGAAACTGGAGTACAGCTAAGAAAGAATACGTAAGGATATCTTGTTTGGTTTCCGTGATAAAAACTGGAAAAAGATAAGGACCTAAAATGTTCTTATCAATTTTATAACAAAATTAAACTTAATTGTACAAATATAATCAAATCAATGCAATTAAACTGTTTAGCAAACCAAGGCTACGCAGGAAATGCAGAATTAAAACATTTAATTTCTTCCAGATGATGAAAAATTATTTCTTTTGATGAGATAAAACTCTGCGTACGCTCTGACATATGTGTACGTCCTGGCAATCTCAATTTTATTGCAATCGGCACCACCAAAAGTATATATGTATGCATATACACTCACACCTACCCGGCCTTTATTTTCGTTATGATTGGTCGTAATCATATACTTCGAATTACGAAAGTGTTTTAAAGGACAAAAATATTCATCTTTTGGCAATGTCAAATTAAAATAAATAAATCTGAAATCTTTCAAAATTTATATTACGCTCAAAGGAGCGTTTTTTTTTTTTTTTTTTGTTGTTTGTGGGTGGTGTGTGTGTGTGTGTGTGTGTGTGTGTGTGTGCTTCCCACTTAAACCATATAATTCAATTCAACAGCAATATCACAAAATATTTAAAAGAGCATGTCTTTAGAAATTCCGATATATAGTCTCACGCTCTTTTTTTTTTTTTCCTTCCCTTAACTGTTACCATTACTCGCTTTGAAATCGTTGAGTTTCTTAATCAAAAACTCATAAATGCCAAGCTTTCAGGTTTTACATTATGCCTAAAGGGGCGTTTTTTAACGTTTTGTGTGCTACCTTTTGTGTGTTACGTGTTGCCATTGCTCCCTTTGAAATCGTTGAGTTTATTAATCAAAAACTCATAAATGCCAAGCTTTCAAGTTCATTATGTCTAAAAGGGCGTTTTTTAACGTTTTGTGTGTTACCTGTTGCCATTGCTCGCTTTGAAATCGTTCAGTTTCTTAATCAAAAACTCATAAATGATGCTAAGCTTTCAGGTTTTACATTACGCCTAAAGGGGCGTTTTTTAACGTTTTGTGTATTACCTTTATTTATTAAATATCACGTTCTTCGCACTTCAGCCACAAAATTCAATTCAACAGCAATACCACAAAAGAATTTCCGATAGACAGACTACCGCGCTGGCGATAATTCTCCCCCCCCCCGCAGTGTTGCCATTGCTCGCTTTGAAATCGTTGAGTTTCTTAATCAAAAATTCGTTAAAGTTTTACAAAATATGAAATCTATAATGAAACAAATTCCAAATTAAAGCTTTCAGACGCTGATATTCGGTGGCGGATTACGTTATTCAAAATTGGATGGCTCTAGGTACCGTTGTTTTATCACAATGAGAGAAACATACATACATTTGTGCCGATTTTTCCTTATTTAATGTCTTTAAATATAATACAGGGCTGTAATATTTGGTGGCAACAATTTAAAACGTGATTCGCCGTTTATAGTGAATCAACGCAAAATGCCAAAACGAAATTAATATCCTTTCTGGGCAAATCGCCCCTTTGGATTAAAAATATTTTGGGCAAATAACGAAATGGAACTTTTAACCTTGGTCTCCTGCAGTGATATTTGGGAAAGTTTTATACTCGTTATGAAAAAATAAAATGAAACGAAGGCTGACTCTCGTACATACAAATTGACTGGGATATTTTATTTCAAAACTTGCATTTTTATGGCATTTTAAACTTGATTCGAGAGATTAGTTAGTTAACTTAGAATAATTCGAAGAAATAAGTTTAAACAAATAGCAGGAAAAAACCTGTATAATTTAATATTCGCAGAAGGAAGTCATGCTGTGTTCCCAACACCCCCCCTTGCGATAAACCTGCGATACTTACTACTAAATAACCTTATATCTAATATTATATGTGTTTTATTTGATAAGTCACGTGATGTCCATATCACAATATCAGAACTTTTTTATTGTGTATTTGTCAGTATTGTTAGGAATTTTGTATTTAGTTATACATTTTTAGTAGAATTATAAGTAAAACTGTTTTATTTCTACGTGCAATGCAGCACGAGCGGAAAAGGAAAAAAACAGGAGCACGTGCATTTAACATTGAATAAATAGATATCTCGTAATTTATATTTAAATTTAATAAATGTAATTGATTACTATGTTAGCTGTAACCGTATTTGCACTCTTTTGCTTTCCAGAAATCTCGAGAAGCAGAAATGACTAGAATCTCTCGCGACCGATTTAAATTCATAGAAAGCCAGACAGAGAACATCGCATCTCCAGTTGTTTAGTTAGCTGCTGTTATTATTGTCGATCGGATTAGCTTTCTCTGCGCTGTGGATTGCGTTCTATTTAACGTTTTAGTAGTTTAAAGTATAGCTACTGATTATATAACGTGATATTGTACTAGTATCTCTGAGGAAAAATTCTGCGTTCTGTTATATTTCTTTTGATGAGAATAAATTTTATTAACCTCTTATGGGACATGTACATTTAATCTATTACTAAACCGTACGCACGCAACAGTATTTTCATAGACCCTATGTCTGATTTCTAAAAAAAAGCATAAGAAATTTAATTTCGACATTTGACTCTTGCTTTTTAATTTTATACTTTCAAAACATGGTACCGAAAGAAAAGAAAGAAAGAAAGAAAAAAATCTGAAAGGTTTCAGATTTTAATTACGTCCAAAGGGACGTTTATTTAACAATTTGTGTGTTACCTTTGTTTATTAAATACCGTGTTCTTCTCACTTAAACCATGAAATTTAGTTCAACAGCAATATCGCAAAATAATTTTAAATTGAGCATATCTTTAGAAATTTCGGTACACGCTCTCACGCGCTGGAGATAAAAATGTTTTTCTGTACAACGTTGGTATTGCTGGCTTTGAAATCTTTGAGTTTGTTAATGAAAAATTCGTTAAAGTCATTTGGATAACTTCAGCCCTACAGCTCTAAACTAAAATTTCTTCTGATGTTTATAAAAAAAAATAATAATAAAAATAAAAATAAAAGAAAGAATGATTTAACCCTTAAACACAGAGGGGGGGGTCTGTATGACCGCGCCAATATTCTAGAACTGCGAAACTGCTTATAAGTTACATAGTTATTCTTCTCCTTTTCAGTACTTTTAAGTTCACATAAAACACTTTTCTTTTTCAATGGCAGGCCCTCAGCTGACTTCGACACTACTAAGGCTAGACATGTTGGTCATTTTATTATGGAGGCACCTAATAGGTGGACCACCTTGGCCTCCTATGAGGGGACGGACACTTTCTACCATGCCTTCTCCGGGATTCGAACCCATTGGTATCGCAGTCCACCCTAACCACTATACCGTCAAAATATAATTATTCCTAAATTTTTTATTAAACTCTATCCATTACTTTTTTTTAATAATTTTTTAAATTGGGCGGCGGCCATATAGACCTCACCTCTGCGTTTACGTTACTTTTTTCTCGCATGAGGGGGGGGGTGGCTTTATTACTACTCGAATCATTTCAGCAGCTGGCCTGATAAGCGATAGTGCCAAATTGGAGAAAAACGATTTTTTTGATGGAGTTATCCTCAGAATTAGTGAAACTGTTACCGTTAAAGTATATAATGCAGTTATTTCATAGAATACCTATTTATTCCATGAAATAACTGATCGTGTCCGTTAAAGTGTGTGATCTCTACGGTGTGCGGAACAAATGTCACCCTGAAAAGAGGGAAACGGAAAGAAAACCCCCGGAAAATAAGGAACGGAAAAAATGTCAGCCGGAAAATAAGGAACGGAAAAAAAGGAACTCTAAAATCTCGCCAAATAATGTCGCCAATCGGAGTTGGGGAAACCTGCCAAATTCTAATTTAACCTACAGGGTTACAGAGGGCTCTTTTGAGGGAGGTTTTTAAGGGTAAGACGTTGAGCTAGCTGCAGCCGAGCAAGGTCATTTCGATAGCAGGTTTTAATATTCTTATCGCAAACTGTGACTAAATTTCATCTACAACAGTTTGTTATAATACTGCTTTTAACGCTCAGTTATGCGACAATGTTTCACCCCTGAACCACAGCTGAAGGCTATAACAACATGGGGTACGAGGGAACAATCACTAATGACCATGACCCACTAGTCAACCCTCTATTTTTGGTCTCTACCATTGGACAGGCCAGCAGCTCGCTTATCTTTCTATGGCTTATCAATCATCGTCAGAAGATTTACCTATTCGGCAGGTATGGTTGTTATGATAAAACTTTTATCTCCCATTTTGGTGATATTTCTAAACATCCTTTATTTTTTCCCATTGCAAAAGAATGGTGACTTATTTTCCGTTTCCTAATTTTCCGGTATCTATCTTTCCGTTCCTTATTTTCCGGGTGACATTTTTTCCTACAACCGATCTCTACATATAATAAAACAAAGAGTCTGTGTGTGTGTGTGTGTGTGTGTGTGTGTGTGTGTCTTTCGTTCGTGTTGCGAGTAAGCTAATAGACCCAGGGCCACGAAATTTGGTACATAGGTGTATCTACACAAGAGCCAGTGTACCTCGAAGCGATGTTTTCGAAAATCGAATTAGAATTTTTTTTATTTTATGTTTTGTGACCGAATCGCGTCATTTTGAGACATAATGGGCTACAGGAAAGCGAGATTTCACTCTATACATTTCATTTTTACATCGTCGTGAAGCGTAGACACTTAGCTATTTTACGAACTTAAAATAAATTTCGTATTTCAATAAATCGATTAAATACGAATTTATTCAGGAAGGTGAGCTTAACTCCTTTTCGGCGGAATTTTTTAAAAATAAACTTATTTTTAAAAATGTGCTGTTTATTTTCCTTTGATTTTTGGACACGCTGAACTTTAATCCTTTAGACTCCTTTTAAAAAAGGAATTTTGGAAAAATAATAATATTTTGTATTTTTTTAAAATTTATTAAATGAAGATTCCGAATACACTTCTCAGATCTCAGATATTTTAAAATGTAGTTTTGGCAACAATTTTCCTTTCTTATTGGTTAATAGATTATGTTACTGTTTTTAAGAGACTGAAAAGTTTAAGAAATTAAAAAGTTGTTTCTTTTTGCAACGGTAAATTGTTTAATTACTTTATTAGGATAATTAATATTTGTATTAAGGGATATTGCTTATTTCGTTGTATGCTTTTTATATGTAATGCATTTTTAACTGAATTTTTTTTTTTTTTTTCCGTTATCGTTTGTGTCTTTTTCGATAAAATTGTTCTGCAGAGTAAAATTCTGTGCAGTTTTCAAATTTAATGTTTGGTATTCTTTTTAGGCATTTTTCTGGTACACTTAAAAGCCAGACGAAACCTGGCCGCGCAGCTGCTAGTATATTAATAATTTGACACTTTAACTAGTAATTCTATGAAATAACTAGGTATTCTATAAATTAACTAATGAGAGACAGTTAAAGTGTAAAATAAACAATTTATCTAAAATGAAATAACCAGGTATTCTATAAATAAACTAACGATAGACAATTAAAATGAAAAAGAAGCAATTTATCTAATTTATGCAGCGTATAAATGGTATTTATGGAAACGTACCATAAAATCATTTGTTACAACAAGGATTACTAAAATGACACTTGAAATTACAAAGAACATTATTTGTAAAACAAAATCATTTTTTGTTGACAGACCGGGTTTTACACGAACATTCCATATTGTTAAACGAAACGTAAATGTACCTTATACTAAAAAGCGAGATATATGATATAGATTATTTTACACTTTAAAGGGCTGCAGATCATTATTCTATGAAATAACTAGTTAAACCATGAAATAAATACAAAGGTGTTTTACACTTTAACGGACACGATCAGTTATTTCATGGAATAACTAGGTATTCTATAAAATAACGGATTTCATACTTTAACGGTAACAAAACCACATATGAAATGAAGGCTTCAAAAACCAACTGTGAACCGAGAAATAAAAATGTGCATTCAGATAGTGCTAGGAGTTTTCAGTGGAATCTATTCTAACCCAGATGTAACTGATACCCTTAAAAAGTGTAAAACATGCTCTCTTTATCCTTCTAGACTGAGAAGAAAAACTGCCTATGTATGTTTCAGCTGCAAGAATTCGATATGTGACGAATGTTCCAAGAGAATTTACAAAAATTGTGTTGAAAATGCTTAGAATAATGTGCCGGAGTTTTTTAATATTTTTGATATATTATCCTCTTTTTCTTTGGCATTATTTCATATAATTCAGATTCTGTAGGTGGAAAATTTATTAAATAGTTTAGTTTATACACATTTGCCAGTAAGTAGGGCTTATTTTATTCATTTGATTAAGTGTTCCGTACTTTTTTATAAGTGATTTAAAAATTAATTTTACAGTTCTAAAAGGAAATAATTACTTCAATACAACAAGCAAAGTGTATTAATGCTTACGTAATAACAACAGTACATTATTTTGAAATTTTATATTTTTAAAATGCATAAAATAGAGCGTGATCTGAGAGACTCTTCCTCTGTGTTTACGTAACAGAAAATGAACGTCTGTACTCAGGGCAAAGAACCTCTATGTTCATACATATTCTTTGCTCAGGGGTTAAAGAAAAATCTTTCCTCAGATTAGTCGAAAATGTTCACCAAAACCATAGGGAAATGAAATTTTAGCTTGCAGGTCCCCCTCATGGTCCACCTCCAAGCATTCAGTGACATCGTTAATGGCTCCAGAAGCAGCTGGAAGTTTCCATTTCGAATCCCTACTGAGAACCAAATAAAAGTGTCAAAGAGTCAGACGATCACATTGTTCAATACAATACCGAAAAAACAGATAACAATCGAAAGTGTTAAGTGCACGTTTAAAATTACAGTGTCCATGCTCTTTTTCGTTCCAAACGACACCGGAAAAGCCCGCTCCCCAAGGGGGAGGATGGTTAATTAACACCACATACCCCCTTTCCTCGATTTCAGTAGCGATCCCCCGCTTCCACCTGCTGCAGGCGATCCGCATTCCAACTCCCGAGAAATCGAAAGAAAAAGAACAGCCGCGCGCTCCCTGTCGCCAAGCGTTCGTGGGAAAACTAAACTTGAAACCTCTCCTTGTGTCTACACGGACGCCAACGGAGGTGCCGTTCGGTCTGCAACACACCTGCAGCGGCGGCACTCCGTTCCAGAAGTGGGGCACACTCCCTTCGAAAACAAGCTTTTGGAACCTGCGGATGGCTGCTTGCTAGAGACTTCCACCCGTTCGTTAACTCGCCAGCAGCGGCGGACATTCAACAAGTGGAGCTAACTGTTGATAATTGACGATCTTTTGACCTCTGACACGTGTGACGGGGGTAGGGGGATAGGACAGGCGCGCGCTTCGCAGCATCGGACTGTACTTCGCATTGTGTGAAGAATTTTTGAGACTGGCGCCGACGACACGATGGCGCCATCACACCCGCTGAGCCGAGTAATAGTGAGTACTCACTCCCCGATCGTTTGGCGTTCTTTGAAATCGGTGGTTTATCGTCTGCATTCTTCGGTTTGTTTAGGACAAGGGGGGGGCTGAAAGTAAGTTAAGGAAAATGACGCAAAAAATTATTTTCCGTCTATCACAATACGTTCTTATCGATATTCAGTATCACGTAACAGTTTAGACTCGCGAGCAATGGAATTTAATTCCCAGAATTTAAAAACGCTGAGGAATTCCTGGAGTTATTTACCATTAGATCGTAATCGTTCCAAAAATAAAATCAAAATAGTCCAAAAAATATGAGCTTTGAATTATTAAGAAACTTTAACTGTAAATCTCTGCGTCTGTGTTTAACTGTTAAGCTGGCAATTTTTTTTTTTTTTTTAAGTCCAAAAGAGCTTTGTTCATGAAGGACTATTGTTTTCGTTTTCCAATTTTCCTTCGGAAACATTAAAAGTCTGGATCACTTTTCAAACTGTTGCCACAAAATATTGCAGCCCTGCATTATATTTAAAGAAATTAAATAATGAAGAATCTGCATAAATGTATATATATTTCTCCAAATGTGATAAAACAACGGTACCTAGAGCCATCCAATTTTGAATGACGTACGTTTCCACCCGAATATGCGCATCTGGAAGCCCAAATTTGGAATTCGGAATTTGTTTTATTATGTATTTCATATTTTGTAAAACTTTTAACGAACAAACTCAAACGATTTAAAAGCGAGCAATGGCAACACTTTACGGGAGGAAAAAAAAAAAACTTTGTATCTAAGAACGCGGAACTGTGTATCGGAAATTCTAAACTCATTTTAAAATTATTTTGCGATATTGCTGTTAAACTGAATTTTAGGGTTTAAGTGAGAAAGGAACATGATATTTAATAAATAAAGGTAATATACAAAACGTTAAAAAACGATCCTTTGGACGTAATTTAAAATATTTCAGATTTTATTTTTATTTATTTATTCATTAATTTTTTTAGACCAAATGGGCGTTAGCCCAGAAGGCCTATTCTTCTGAAAACGAAATTTAAATGTCCGAATCACTAGATTTTTTCCGCCTTTGCTGACTTTAAAAAACGCGACTTTGGACGTAATTTAAAATCTAAAAAAACTTTTAAGATTTTTAAAATTTTTTATTTATTTATTTATTTACTTATTTTGTATATTCTGTCAAGAATTTCAGTACAGTTAACCATTTCCGGTCTGCTGATCTAAATTAGTAACAAAATAAGACGAAAATATTTTATGTAATGATTTCTAACGACAGTTTCTAAACAGTAATACGTAACAATACCTGAATTCTTGAAAATCTTATAATCACTTCTTTTAACTCAGACATGAAATAATGGAATAAATATTTTGCTTTAATAAATTTAAAATAAGGAAAGAATACGTAATAACTTACTAAGAGAAAAAAATAAATACATAAAATCTGAAAGGTTTCTAATTTTAAAGATCGCCCAAAAGGATTTGTTAAGGCGTTTTATTAAACTCACTCTTACTACCCCCCATTTTTTGGTCTTTTGAACTTTATTAATGGCAAAATTACAAAAATTTTAAAAGCAACATACCAGCATAAATGTTTAGAATTCCCGATGCCGTGTTAAGTGTGGACGTACATTTTTCTTTTTTTTTTCAGTCATATTTATATTCGTATTTTTTGGCATACATTTTTCGAATTTTTTCAATCTTTTGTTACATCATATCAGTGCTCAGTTTTCAGTAAGGTGGCTTACAATTTTTTTTTTTTTTTCAGTCCAAAGAGGCAATTTGCCTGGAAGGGCTATTAATTTCGTTTTGGCATTTTGCGTTGATTCATTACAAGAGCTGTAATTCAAATCGTTGCCTCCAAATATTATCGCTCTGTATTATATTTAAAGAAATTAAGTAATGAAGAATCTGCAGAAATGTATATAAGTTTCTCGCAATGCGATAAAACAACGGTACCTAGAGCCATCCTGTTTTGAATAACGTAATCCTCCACCGAATATGGACATCTGAAAGCCCTAATTTGGAATTTGTTTTATATATTTCATATTTTGTCAGACATTAAAGAATTTGTGATTAACAAACTCAAGGATTTTAAAGCGAGGAATGGCAACTTTGTACCCCCCCCCAAAAAAAAAACAATTTCAGCAAGCGAGACTGTGTTTCGGAAATTCTAAAGATATACTCGTTTTAAAATTATTTTTCGATATTGCTGTTGAACTGAATTTTATGGTTTAAGTGCGAAGAACATGATATTTAATAAATAAAGGTAAATACACAAAATGTTAAAAAAAACCGCCGCTTTGGACATAATTAAAATCTGAAACCTTTCAGACTTTTTTATTTTTTTTTTTTTTTTGGACTACGTTCTTGAGAACAATACCATGCTCATTGATTTAATTGTACATTAAAAAAATATGTATTTATCCCCTTACATGTATACCATCCCCCTTTTTTTTAAACCCAAAGTAGCAATTTGACCAGAAGAGATATTAATTTCGTTTTGGGCATTTTGCGTTTGTTCACTATTAAACAGAGTTTCACTTTTCAAATTGTTGCCACCAAATATTAGAGCCCTGCATTAAAGAAATTAAATAATGAAGAATCTGCATGAATGCATGTATGTTTCTTTGGTTGCGCGGAAAAAAGTCACCCGCAAAAAAAAAAAAAGAAAAAAGAAAAAAAGAAAACGTAAAGAAGGGAGAAGTTCGCGGAATTTGCTTTTCGTAAAAGTATTGTTTGTTTTGATTCGTAAAAGTATTGTTTGTTTGGCTTTGATTAATAAAATTAATTTTTTTATAAATTTATCTTCTGCCTCACCACTGAACATCCACATTGGTGACCCGGACGTGATATGGACACGCAACCTTCTGTCCCGGATTGTGCTGACGGTCCCGCGTTAGTATCCCGTTTTCAGATATGTCCCGAGAAATGCTCTGCATTCCTGAAATTATTTTCAATTTTGTAAATGTATAGCTGACGTGAATTTGGTCAGTGCCTTTACATACGGTCAAGCACGTTTTTATGGGTCAAAAATATAGTTAGTAATTAAATAACATTTCTTGTAGATACATGTTTTAAGGAACTCGTAAGATCGGAAAAAAAAAAAAAAAGGCTAGTTTATGAAAGAGTTTTCTAGACTTTTATTCCAGCTGCGTTTTGTACTCGAAAAACAGATATTGCTATAAAATCATCTGGAGAATTTTAAATGAATCATGTGTTAAAAAACTAGAAAATGCAAGACAGTTAAACTATCGATAGAAAATATTTTGGTGTACGATCATTATCATACAGCAAATTCAATGAAACAATGTATTTAGAAAAACATGAAATACTCAGATTAAAACAATAACTTGAGTGCAAAACTGAAATTCAGCGAAATGAAGCAAGATTTTTCTAAAAAACAGAAATATCACATTTCTGTAATCTGTAACATTAATGAGTGAATTCAGATTGCTGAGGAAAACTGCGTCAACACACGCCTATTTCGATAACAAATACAATAAAACCTCTCATGGCTTTTAAAAGTCAACAGCATTTCTAATAATAAAAAAAAAATCTGAAAGGTTTCAGATTTTAATTACGTCCAAAGGGGCGTTTATTTAACATTTTGTGTGTTACCTTTATTTATTAAATACCATGTTCTCCGCACTTAAATTTTAAAAATTTCGGTACACACTCTCACGTGCTGGAGATAAAAATGTTTTTCTGTACAACGTTGGTATTGCTGGCTTTGAAATCTTTGAGTTTGTTAATGAAAAATTCGTTAAAGTTTTAGAGAATATTGTTACGAATTTCACATTTATTTGGCTATTTATTTAGAACTGTAATTAAAATTCCTTTTTATTTTCCCTTG
The DNA here is from genome assembly GCA_000611955.2 of Stegodyphus mimosarum. Classification (NCBI taxonomy): domain Eukaryota; kingdom Metazoa; phylum Arthropoda; class Arachnida; order Araneae; family Eresidae; genus Stegodyphus; species Stegodyphus mimosarum. The sequence goes on along the minus strand of KK115658.1, from coordinate 319,875 downwards.
CAACGCAGACGATTTTTGAAGAGAAAGCTACGTCAAAAACGAAAGTAATAGTCCTTCGGGATTCAAATCACTTTGGACTAATAAATAAATACTTGCACTGGAAATCACCGATAATCCCATTCTCTAAGGCAACCAGCTTTACAAACGGAAATGATTTCAAAGTATCGTGAGTTCAATTGTAAAGCATATTAATTGTTTGAAATAATAAGATTATTTCTTCGAAAAGTCACTGGTGGGAAGGGGCAAGAATTATCTTTTCCAGTGTTGTCGGTTGCCAACTGAAAAATGTGGTCACTTAGGATTACATAGTCACCAGATATTTCCGGAACCAATGAGGAGCAAGAGAATTTCGTGTTGGGAGGGGGAATTTTGAAGCATATCAAATAATTAACTTTTAACATATATTATTTCCCAGCAGCTTACCGGATTTTATAATAAACCATCCAAACACAAATTACGATTTTTTGGAGGACTTTTACAATGAGCAATTTGAGCAACCAGTTGTTTTAGAGAATATTTATGATAAAAATAGTGAGCTAAAATAAAAAATATGAAAGCTTTCAGATTTTATATTACACCCAAAGGGGCGTTTTTTAACGTTTTGTGTGTTTTATTTATTAAATATCATGTTCTTCGCACTTAAATCACATAAAATTCAATTCAACAGCAATATCACAAAATATTTAAAAATAGCATATCTTTAGAATCCCCGATAAACAGCCTCGCGCACTGGAGATATATATATTTTTTTTCGTACAGTGTTGCCATTGCCCGGTTTTGAAATCGTTGCTTTTATTAATCAAAAATTCGTTAAAGTTTTACAAAATATGAAACAGATAATAAAACAATTTCCAAATCCAAAATCCGGGTTTTCAGGTGCCCATATTCGAGTGGAGGACTACGTTACTCAAAATTTGATGGCTCTAGATACTGTCGTTTTTTCACAACGCGAGGAACATCCATTCATGCAGCTTCTTCATTATTTAATTTCTTTAAATATAATACAAGGCGATAATATTTGGTGGCAACAATTTAAAAAGCGATTCGCAGGGTGTAAACGCCACAAAATGTCGTTTTGAGACTAATAACCCTGGTGTGAGTGTAACAGGAGATTGGTAGACTGCGAGCTCAGCGAGAGTGTTAAAAACCTTAAGCCTTTTGAACGAACATGAAAATCTGCAATCTTTCAGACTTTTTTTAATTGATTTATTATTTATTTTTTCCCCAATATGAAGAAATAATGGTATTTCATTTTTAAGCTGTATCTTCTTTGCTGGATGTTGAATCAAATATTATGACAATACAAAATTTCTCGACTTGCGTTGCAGCAGTTACTTATTTTTCCTTAAAAAAAATATTCTAATTTTTTAAATATCCGGATATGTTGGGATTCTAGCCAGCCTGCTTATTTTTATCAGTGATCATTCAGATATCTGGAATTCATGCCTCGAAATAATACTTGGGCTAATTAAATATGAACTAACTAAATATAACTTGGGCTAAAAATACTTAAAAACAACATATCCGATAGACATTCTCGCGCGCTGGAGATAAAAATGTTTTTTCCGCACAGTGTTGCCATTGTTTACTTTGAAATAGTTGATTTTGTTAATCAAAAATTCGTTTAAAATTTTACAAAATATGAAATAGACAATAAAACAAATTACAAATTCGGCCTTCCAGGTGCTCATATCCGTGTGGAGGACTACGTAATTCAAAATTGGATATCTAGGTACCATTGTTTTTTCACAGTGCGAGAAACATACATACATTCATGAAGATTCTTCATTGTTTAATTTCTTTAAATATACTATAACACAGGGCGATAATGTTTAGTAGCAACAATTTGAAAAGTGATTCAACGCTTTTAGTGATTCAAGGCAAAATGGCGTTTCGAGACTAATACCTCTTCTGGGCTATCGCCTCTTTGGGCTAAAAAAGGAAATGGAAATAATAGCACTGGAAAAAAAGGCAAAGAGTATCGGAAAAAAGGAACTCTGGAATCTGTCAAATAGGGATGAGGGGAAGAATAGTTGGGTTTCGTTTAGTTTATATTTGTTTATGACAAAGCATGCAAAGGTTATATGAGTCTTAGATGAGGGTTGCCTTTGTGAAGGATTTTCTAAGGAAAACTCGTTCGTACTCATATTACAAATGGCGAAAACCACGGAAACGTTTATGCAAACAGCCCGTTCGAAAGGATTCAAACTCAGATCGGACTCCCAGTGTCCAAGAATATTCATCTAACGATTTAAGGTGTTTAGAATAGCCTTTAAATCTGATGTACGTTGATATAAATCAAATTGTTCGAAATCTAAAAATTGCACACTGCACTTACCATTGAATTTGAGGCATAATTAAAAATGTTACCTTTTTTTTAAGGTAATAATAATAATGGAGGAAAAAAAAACTTTACACAATCATATAAAACAACTGGGAACCTTCTAATTCGCTGAAACAACTTTGTATTTGGTGTACATTTACAAAAACACTCAATTGATTTCGAGGGCAGCTACAGGTCCCTCCTCATCAGGAGAACAAAACTGCCATTAGATTTCACATTAAGATTAACAATACATTTTGATATCACGCTGTTACGTTTTGTTACGTTACGCTGTGTTTATCTTCCGTAGAATAATAATAACAATTAAAAAAAAAGTAACTTTCGCGAGATTTTTTTAAATTTTATTGCACCATATATTGTTACCGAATAATTAGTGCATTACGTTGAGAACCACTAAAGTAGAAGCAAAAATATTACTTCAAATATTTAGATTCAAATATTTAAATACTATATACTTCAAATATTTAGATGCTAATTGCAATCATATCTTTTCTAGTATTTTAACTCTATTACGTGCTAAATTTATTACTACTTTAATCGTATCTTTTATAATCTCTTAACACATATTACATATTCCATTTATTATCCATTTTTACCGTAAATATATATAATATCGGTATTTTTCGTAACGTATATCGTGCAAAGGTCGCAGCATTATTCTTAAATTACTAAATCCGCCTCCCCTTCCCCGAAAAAAATATGTATGTAAATCACAACTGCTGACATCAGCTTTAAAAATTCGAATTTTCGTTAACATGGCTGAGGGGAGGATGAAAATTAAAATAAAATTCTTCAGCGGATTGGGTATTTTGGCCGACAGCGCAACACCGTGACCCGAACCGCAATTTATGCAAGAGTCGCAGAATTTCTGCCACGTGCGTGGTTGCCTGTGGCAACGGTTACCGCGAGAATTCCGTCGCTCCCTGTGTGCTTTTTGATCACCCTATTAGGAGCTGCGTGCCCCCGCTCCCTTCCTACCCCCTTTCCTCCGCGTGACGCGAGGGACCCAGGTGTGAGCCAGACTGATCGGCGACGACGGCGAGCTCCAAGACAGCCCTAAGCATAAATTGCGTTTACGCTGCTTCTAGATACCTTATTTAAGTAAGGTTAAAAATAAGGGAATGGCATAGATTTTTTTTTTGAATGAGCAGGGTGTTGTACTCAAGAACACAGTGTAAAAAAAATCTGATGTATACACCACGTGACTTCCTTGTACGGAATATTAAATCATACGCAATTTTCCTGCATTTCATTTAAACGTATTGGATTAACAGTTAACGAATTTTGAATTAAATTTACTCCGTCGATAGCGCATAGAACACAATAGAATAAATGCACTCTTTAAAGTTCACTATATTTATTTACCATAGCCACACTTCGGAGCTAAAGTTCACTTAACAGCGTTACATCTCATTCATTTTATAACTCAGAGTGAGCAAAAATTACAGCATCTGAAGAATTACCACAAGTTCTATTCAAACACTGTAATAAATCGAAAACGATATATATAAAAGAAATTAAACAAATAAAAAATAAAATCTCAAATGTTTCAGATTTTAAATTAAGTCCAAAGGGGCGTTTTTAAACGTTATGTGTGTTGTTACCTTTATTTATTAAATATCATGTTCTTCGCACTTAAACCATAAAATTCAGTTCAACGGCAATATCGCAAAATAATTTTAAAATGAGTATATCTTTTAGAATTTCTGATACACAGTTCGGCGCGCTTTAGATAAAAAGTTTTTTTTATTCCTCCGTAGAGTGTTGCCATCGCTCGCTTTTAAATCGTTTGAGTTTGTTCATCAAAAATTCGTTAGTTTTACAAATTATGAAATAGATAATAAAACAAATTCGGGCTGTCAGGTGCGCATATTCGGGTGGAAACGTACGATATTCAAGATTGGATGGCTCTAGGTACCGCTGTTTTATCACATTTGGAGAAATATACATACATTTATGCAGATTCTTCATTATTTAATTTCTTTAAATATAATACAGCGCTTCAATATTTTGTGGCAACAGTTTGAAAAGTGATTCGGACTTTTAATGTTTGCGATGAAAATCGCAATCCATAAATAACTAATAAGTAATAGTGCATGCATATCAAACTGGTAGTTTTATGGGTACTCATAAGTAGTTACTGCGTTAAGTCTTTGGCCATTGAGTCTGAGAATCCAAAGGCTTATTAACAAATTTGGCGATTAAGTTCGCAAAGTTCGATAGCTGATCGCGGTGACTGCTTTAATGAAATAATAAAATATAATGAAGTAATAAAATTAATTTAGCATCATAAAATAGAAAAGGAGGTTGGAAGATTTAAGACAAACCGTTGTGTCGAATTTTAATACAACTGACTTATTGTTATCAAGAAACATCTTTTAAAAGTTTAGTTGCTCTCCGTTGATTATAAGGTAACCAGTACATAAACATATACTTAAAAAAAAAAAAAAAAAATCTGAAAGATTTCAGATTTTAAATTACGTCCAAAGGCGCGTTTTTTTAACGTTTCGTGTGCTACCTTTTTTCATTAAATATCATACGTACTCAAATACGTACTCAAGTACGTAAATACGTACAAATACGTAAATACGTACTCAAAGCATAAAATTCAGTTCAAAATCAATATCGCAAAATCATTTTAAAATGAACATATCTTTAGAATTTCCGTAAGTCTCGTGCGCTGGAGATAAAAATGTTTTTTTTTTTTTCTTTTTTTTCCGTACAGTGTTTGCCATTGCTCGCTTTGAAATCATTTAGTTTGTTAATCAGAAATTCGTTGAAATGTTACAAAACATAAAATCGATAATAAAGCAAATTTCAAATTCAAAATTAGGGCTTCCAGATGCCCATATTCGCAGTAGGATTACGTCATTCAAAATTCGATGGCTCTAGGTTTCATCACAATGCGAGAAACATGCATACATTTATGAAGATTTTTCATTTTTTAAAATTTAATGCAGAGCGATAACATTTAGTGGCAACAATTTGAAAAGTGAATCGGGCATTCAGAGTGAATCAACGCAAAATCGCAAAACGAAAGTAATAGTCCTTCGGGACTAAATCCCTTTGGACTAAAAATTATTGTAAAAGAAAGTTTAAGAAATACAGTTTAGGACAGATTGAAATATGAAGCAAGGGAAATAAATGAATGCGATAAAGCTGTTGATTTAAAGCTTTGAAGAACGAAAATGAAATCAAAACATAAAAATTAGTTAAATCAGACTGTCAAACTTGCTTACTACTGCGAATGAAAATTACTTTCAAAACGTTTAACCTTTTGCAAAAGTTCTCGCATTGAAGCTCTTTAATTAACTGATGAGAAGGATAAAGGTGAGGAACTAAATCTTATTAATTTTAAATCTGTGCTTATTGTAAGAGAATGATGAGAACGAAAATCTATGAAAACATTTTCTGATAGCCCATCTATTGGCCATATTTAAATAAGAGTTACTTAGTAAATAAAGTTTTCTTCAAGCTCAAATAAGCCTCCTTGCTATGATAATTAATTTGAATGGTAAACGGTATGCGAATATTAAAGAATTGCTTCGTTGATTAATCGATTATAATAAAGTTTGGATTTTGAGGTGGTAATAAATTTATTTTGGGAGCAAATTATTGCAGAATTTATGTAACAAAATTACAGTTCATATTAAAATATGAGATACTGCTAGTTATAGGACAACATGTGCCAAACAGTTTTCTAAAGAACATTTTGCATTTACCGGTGTTGCCTATTAGCCACATTAAATTAAATATGTTATTCTTATCTCTTATAATAGTGCTCTTAATTTCAAAGCCGTATTGCCAGTGAAACGTTTTTAAAAGCATGCTATTCTGTTTCTTTCATCGTTTATCGAAATAAATCACTTCAGAGATATATTCTTTATATATTTTTAAAAACTTTACCGATGTTGCAATGACAAAGCCATATTCGATTTTCATTCTTTCTAAAATCAAGGAAGTGAAATACAGTGGCTCCCAAAAGTGTTCGTACACTTATGATTTTCATTGAAATAAGGCTCTATCAATTCATTAAAAGCAACCTTTCTGAATGAGATTTTAATAATAAGATCTATAATCTATTCGTAACAAAATTACATGAAATATTTTTAGTCCAAAGGGATTTAGTCCCGAAGGACTATTACTTTCGTTTTGCGATTTTGCGTCGGAAACACAAAAACGGCGTATCACTTTTCAAATTGTTGCCACTAAATGTTATCGCTCTGTATTAAATTTTAAAAAATGAAAAATCTGCATAAATGTATGCATGTTT
>KK115658.1:291376-303117 GCA_000611955.2 Stegodyphus mimosarum | reverse complement strand
CTGCTGAATTTTATGGTTTAAGTGCGAAGAACATGATATTTAATAAATAAAGGTAACACACAAAATGTCGGGGAAGAAAAAAAAAAAAACCTTTGGACGTAATTTAAAATTTGAAAGCTTTCAGATTTACCTCCGCCCCCTTTTTTTTCGTAAAATCCGTAGTACGGCCAGAATGAAAGACTTTTCTCAAAACGAATTGTAAAAGGGATTTAAAATGGCTCCAAAAGGGATTTTTTCGTAACATCTGTACGTACGTACGTACCTACGTATGTATCTCGTATAACTAAAGAAGGGTTAGCTTCAGAACTTAAATTTTATATATAGAACTTATAGTTGTACGCCTTCCTTTGATATTGACATCGGCCAAACCAGAAAATTAAACTCACTCTATAAGAATTTTATATTCCGATTTGAAGACTGAATTTAAAGTTTGACAGTGTCGTCATATTTCTTACTGATTTTTAATTAGAAATTTGAATAATTTTAAGGCAGTCTTACAAAACAGCTTTTTTCTGATCAGAAAAAAGTTTGTTCCCCTTGAAAATCAACTCATTTCCGTCAAGGACGATACTTACTTAATTTGATGGTTGGAATTTAGCTTTTAATTATTCCAATTTAATAATTCCATTTTAAATATGCGAATCAGTAAATTCATTTCAGTAGAATTCTAACCAATTTTTTCAAAAGGGATAATATATATATATATATGTATAAGTAAACAAGAAAATTATTAGTAATAAATTGCCTAATACTTGCGCAAAGCTGCAAAGTAAGAAAATAAACTTACTTACCAGAAACGAATTAGAAATTATTGAATGAAAGAAATGCAAAACATTTCATTCATGACTATATTAGTCAAACGTTTACTAGTACTACCTTTACGGCGAGACTTTTCTCGAGATTCTAAATGATTCGAACCTTCACTACTAATTTTTCGTAAACGAACCATCTTAACTACCTCGTCTGCTTTAAAATATTGTTACGGATTTCGTCTTTATTTAGCTATTTATTTAGAATTGTAATTAAAATTGCTTTATTTTCCCGTGCAGCGCAGACGATTTAGCTACGCTGGAAAAGTAAAAATACAAGAGCGCATGCATTTAATATTTAATAAATAAATATCTCGTAATTACTGTTGCCATCCACAAATATCAAGAAAAATCGAGGTTTTACCAGAATATTCTAGTAAATAATTAAAAAGCTTATAAAAGCAGAATTAAAACACCTCATCTCAGTTGTAGTTGTAGCTGTTTAAAGCGAACTGTTGTTTGTTTACTTAATGGTGTGATTGATTGTAGCGAATTCGCGGTGAGATTGGATTAACTTTACTGTTTTGAATTGAATTCTGTTTAACGTTTGAGATATTGTGATATTGTACTAATATCTCTGAGGAAATATTTAGTATTTTGTTTTATTTCTTGAGAAAAGAATAAATTTTATTAACTTTTTAATGACTTGTGCATTCAATCCATTAAAAACCCGTACGCAGACAACAATATCTTTTTCACGATTTACGAACCTGCAGCTTATGCCCATTTCGACTCGGTTTTTTAACTTTGTTCCCATAGTCCTTGCAAAACATTTTTCTTTCTTATGAAAATTATTGAATATTATATACTTACCCTCTCACTCGGCCTTAATCGCTGATTGTAGTCACATAAAGTGTTTTAAATGACAAAAATATTCATGTTTTGGCAACGACAAATAATAATAAAAAATAAAAAAAAGAAAGAAAGAAAGGGGGGGGGGAATTTGAAAGGTTTCAGATTTTAAATTACGTCCAAAAGGGCGTTTTTTTTTAACATTTTGGTACAAATTATTACACTTTTATTTATTAAATGTCATGTTCTTCGCACTTAAACCATAAAATTCAGTTTAAGAACAATATCGCAAAATAATTTTAAACTGAGCATAGAATTTCCTATGCACAGTCTCACGCGCTGCAGATAAAAATGTTTTTTCTATACAGCGTTGCCATGGAATCGCTGAGTCCATGGCAACGCAATTTTATCTGCAGCGCGCTTTGAAATCGCTGAGTTTGTTAATCAAAAATTCGTTAAAATTTTACAAAATATGAAATCGATCGTAAAACAAATTCCAAATTTCAAATTTGGGCTTCCAGATGCCCATATTCGCAGCAGGATTACGTCATTCAAAATTCGATGGCTTTAGGTACCGTCGTTTTATCACAATGCGAGAAACATACATGAACATTATGGAGATTCATTATTTAATTTCTTTAAATATAATACAGGTCTACAATATTTAGTGGCAACAGTCTGAAAAGTGAACCGTCATTTAATGTTTTCGACGCAAAATCGCAAAACGAAAACAATAGTTCAGGAACAAAGCCCCTTTGAGTTAATAATTTTGGGGTAATAAGATTAATAACAAATCTAACTTTTAATGCGTTGTATCCCGGTTCCTATACGTATATCTGGGAAAGTTTTATACTCGTTATGAAAAAAGACTCTGATGTGAACACCACGTGACTTCCTTGTACGGCTTTTTAAATTATACACATTTTTTTGTGGCATTTCCTTTAAACTTATTTCCTCGAAAAAAAAAAAACAAGTTATTCGGCCAGCGGGCGAGAAGACAGATTTTTCGTTGCACAAAACTGAAAGTTTATCCTTTGGTCCCACTCTGCAAAAAAACCCTGAAGTTGGTGCACTAAACTGACTTAATTTACCATTCTACTAAGAATTTCAAATGGCGGCCTCATTAGGCTTAATTCCATTTAAACGACTTTTAAATTGTTGATAATTCCACAATTATTGCATGCAGATTAACTAAATTAAAACCTTAACCGGAATATACGAACAACATAATTCAATCACCTTTTACAGTAAAAAATGCATAATTTATCAATATTAAGCTCACCGAGCCGGGAAACAGAGTGGGTATATTTACATACGTTTGATTCTGCCGACTGCAACGAAAAAGGGAGGTGCACAACTACATGTTATAGCAGTCCCATATACAAAAATTTCAACGTTCCGAAGCTATTCGTTTTTCAGTTTTGCGAGATACATACGTACGTACGTACAGACGTCACAAAAAATGTCTGTTCTAAATCCATCCTTTTTAAATCCATTTTTCAGTCCGTTTTGGGAAAAAAAGAGTCCTTTATTCTGTCCGTACGTACAGATGTCAGGCAGAAATATCATTCAAATGAATTTTAGAGAGTTAAAATGGATATTTTCGTTGAAACATTTGAAACCCGAAACTTTTCGCGATTACAATACTATGTTTACTTCGTACAAGGAAGTAAAAAATTATAAAAAGTTTAACTTCCTTAAGACAAAAATATACTGGGATATTTTTTTAGTTTCAGATTTACAATTTTTGACGTAATTTTCAACTTGCCTCGAGGAATGGGTTAATAACGTTAGAATAATTGGAGGAAATAAGCTTAAATGAAGTTATGTGTATAATGTGTATAAGCAGTGCAGTAAAAAATGTGTATAATATGTGTAAGCTGTAAAATATGTATAAGTCATGTGATGTTCACATCGAATTTTTTTTATTGCAGTTTTCGTAGCGAATGGATGTGACCAATAAACAAGTGAGTAATTTATTCCATTTTTGTTTACTGGTGACTGAAGCGTTTCAATGCATGAATTTCGCAAAACAGAAAAATCAGCGAATTCTTTTAGAAAGTTATCAACGAAAGCTAACAACAGACAACTTTTGAGTAATTTGGCTGCAACTGATATTTTAATCCAATGATTCTCAACCACTGTGCCGCGGCACTTTTGTGTGCCGCCAAATTTTAGAAATGTATACAGTAAAAATTATAATGGGTCTAATCCTAGTATACGGTACACATGAGAATTGGCGAAATTCGGTTTTTAAGACATTAATAAGCGCACCAATTGTGGTATCCAAGCCGATTTTGGTGCTCTGGAGGAGAGCACAATTGGAACATTTTCGCGCATGTTCAGTACATAATTTAAATTTAGAAGTTCTGATTGGTGCAGATGGGAGTTTAGCTTTTTTATCAGACGTTTTTGTTATTTTTAATAACATAAATTCAAGTATGCAAGGGCCGAAAAAAAATATATTCAACTCAACAGATAAACTGGTGGGATTCCAAAAACAAATAGCTTTATCGAAGACTAAAGCTCAGGAAGGCAATTTGAAACAGTCAGTCCCAAAAGATTTTAATAAAATTGTTATTAACCATTTGACAACATTAGAAGAGAGAATTATTCATTATTTCCCAAATTTAGAAATAAAATAATTGATGGGGTTGGTAATCCGTTTGTGATAACGAATACTTTTGTATTTGAATTAACTTTGAATGAAGAGAAAGAACTAATTTCGCTTTCTAATAATCGATATTTAATTTTAGAATATTCAGAAGAATCAATTAATTCATTTTCGATTAACATTAGATGCGATTATCCCATGATGGCCAAAAAAGCTTTCAAAATATTATTACAATTTTCTACATCTTATTTCTGTGAGTTCGAATTTTCAGTATTAACCAACATAAAAACGAATAAAAGATTGAGTCTATTAAATGATAAAAGACGACATGAGAGTGGCGTTGCCATTTTTACCACCATGTATAAATGAAATGATCAAAAAACATCGAGCTCAAATTTCTAATTAAAAGTATTCTTATTATTAACTTCTAATGAATTCTAATGAATCCCTTCATAAACGTTTGACAACATTAGAAGAGAGAATTATTCATTATTTCCCAAATGTAGATATATATATATAAAAAAAAAATTGATTGGATTCGTAACCCATTTGTGATAACGAATACTTCTGTATTTGAATTAACTTTGAATGAAGAGGAAGAACTAATTTCGCTTTCTAATAATCGAGATTTAATTTTAAAATATTCGGAAGAATCGATTAATTCATTTTGGATTCACATTAGAGGCGATTATTCCACGATGGCCAAAATGCTTTAAAAATATTATTACAGTTTTCTACATCTTATTTGTGCGAATTCGAATTTTCAGTATTAACCGACATAAAAGCGAATAAAAGATCGAGACTGTTAAATGTAGAAGACGATACGAGAGTAGCATTGTCATTTCTACGACCAAATGTGAATGAAATTATCAAAAAACATTGAACTGAAATTTCTCATTAAAAGTATTCTTATTCTTAACTTGTAATTAATCCCTTAATAAACGTGCAGCTGTTTTTGTAGTACATATCACTTTACTTTACATTCAAAATTATTATCATAATCTAATTTACACAGTGTATTCTAGGTAAGTAAAGAACTTTTAAACTTATCTTTTTCTTTATGTGCCGCCAAATTTTGAAATCGTTAAAAATGTGCTGCGACAGAAAAAAGTTGAGAATCACTAATTTAATCAAACCTTTCAATAACAAGTTGACGATTGACGACTGTAGTAACTAAAATAAGTGAAAGAGAATATGTTGCCATTATTTATTCTCAAATTTTGTTTTTCTTGGGAAGCTTTCGTATTTTTCTTTTAAGTTTAAAATAAAAAATCTGAAAGATTTCAGATTTTAAATTACGTCCAAAGGCGCGTTTTTTTAACGTTTCGTGTGCTACCTTTTTTTATTAAATATCATGTACTACGTACTCAAACCATAAAATTCAGTTCAAAATCAATATCGCAAAATCATTTTAAAATGAACATATCTTTAGAATTTCCGTAAGTCTCGTGCGCTGGAGATAAAAATGTTTTTTTTTTTTTCCGTACAGTGTTGCCATTGCTCGCTTTGAAATCATTTAATTTGTTAATCAGAAATTCGTTGAAATGTTACAAAACATAAAATCGATAATAAAGCAAATTTCAAATTCAAAATTAGGGCTTCCAGATTTTTCATTTTTTAAAATTTAATGCAGAGCGATAACATTTAGTGGCAACAATTTGAAAAGTGAAACGGGCATTCAGAGTGAATCGACGCAAAATCGCAAAACGAAAGTAATAGTCCTTCGGGACTAAATCCCTTTGGACTAATTAATAGTTAAAATAAATTCCGAGTTATTTCAAGAAAATTATTTTTAGTCAACCGACAATGTAAACATGTTATTGCTAATTAAATTAGATCACGTATTACACAACTGAATAATTTTCAGTAATACATCGATTGACGTACTATAAATATATGATCTTGGAAAAAAAAATCTGAATAATTACACAGCCACCTGGCTTTAGTAAAATGCCACTACTATCCAATAACGCCACGAAACATCAACCCTTTTATCACGAACGGGATCTTGCATTTACGCTACAATCTTGTAGGATAGTAATAATAATAAATAAAAGTACAATAATAAAGAACACTTAACGTAGAAAATAATATCTTCACGAATTCCGTTAAAAAAATCAGGACCTCTGGGGCATTAATCGTGGCGAAAAAACGAAGTAAACAAATGAAAAACTACTGATAAAAGAAGTCTCCAGCATATCCTATATCTCCTTAAATGCCTCCCCCCCTGTTCACACGAATTTACCGATTGTTGCACTTGCAGTTCGCACGCACGTGCGTTCCTCTTTCAGCAAGGCGCGCACCTGACCTGGGTGTGAGTCGTCTGAAGTAAGAGAACACAGGTGTGCTGCAGACACAGCGTCGCCAGCAACGGCGGCAGAGCTGTTTTTTCTGCAAATGCAAAAGCAATTTGCGATGTGAGCGCCATCTGTATCGGATTGATATCAATCCTGCTGTGTCACATTTGTAAAAATAACTTGTACTTTCGAATTGCGAAGTAAGTTTTTGCGCCGTGCTTTTAAACTTCAACTTCCTTTAAGCGTAATTTTAAGCATCAATTATAAAAGAAACTGGCAATTGATTTCAACGTATTGTGAATCTAAATGAAATTAAGTTCAAGTAGATAAGTAACTAAATGAAATTAAGTTCAAGTAGTAATAACTTCAAGTATCTACTTGAAGTTTTAAATAACAGTAACAATAATTTCGCAGCAAAATGTTTCAAAGATTTCGTTTTCGTTCTACGTCATATGGGTATCAAAATGACAGAAGTGGTATTAATTAATTTTACCGAATATATGGATTGTGTTAAAGTTTTTTTGTTAGTTTGCTTTGATTATCAATTGACAATAACTGCCAATATTCGAGATTTACTTGCAGTTTGGAATTTCTTAGCATTAAGCGAAACTGTGCAATACTAAAAATTCCCATATTGTACGTCGGTTATTTAATTTTACCTGTAGTTCAGAAAATATCTTAAAAATTAATAAACAGTGTGTAATAAATTTCTTTGCGTTACGTCAAAACACGGCCGGCGCTAGGCATTTTGTGGCTTGGCCTCCTTAACAGTGCTATCCTCTGCCTACCTTAAATTCTACAAAATTCTGCAGACTTTAAATTCTGCTGCTTACTGCGTTTCCCATATTCTAAAAATTTTGCCATTTCTAAATTTTGTTTTCAGTGCTTCTCTAAATTCTAAAAATTCTGATGTACACATCATATGACTTTCTTGTACGAAATATTAAATTATACGCATTTTTTCTTCACATTGTGTCGCTAGGTTCACTTAACAGCGTTATTTTACATTTTATACTTCATTTTATAACTCAGAATGCACAAGAAATTATATCATCTGAAGAATTATCTAATCCTTAATCACACGTTCTATTCAAATATTATAATAAATCTAAAAAGATGTATAAAAGAAATTAAACCAAACAAAGCAAACAAAAAAAAAAGTTTTTCACAGACGATTCAGTATTTCTCATTCAATTAATTCAGTTCTCACTTCGCGGCGACAAGGCAAAAATACATAAAAAAGAAAAATATAATATCTATATTAAAAATAACGAAGTAATTCTTAAACACTTATTCCCTCGAATAAATTCCACAATGGATTAAGCATGACTTGCAATAATAAAAGAAGGCGTTATCTTTGCTGTTGTGAAGCTTAGTTTCTCTAGATTGGCAACAAATCCATTATTCTTCTAAGTTTGCAACATAAACAAATATGGCTCCGATATGAAAAATGATTAGGCTTAATTGCACTTAAATAACTTTTAAACTGTTGATAATTCTACAAATCTTGCATACGGATTTACTAAAGGCATAAAAACCTTAACCGGAAGATAGAAGCAACATAATTCAATCATTTTTAAAGCAAAAAATGCACAAGTTACCAACATATATGAATAAAATTACTGAGCTCACTAAGCCGAGTAACAGAGCGGATATATATATATATATATTTATATACTTCTGGTGACACTGATTGTAACAAAAAATAGGAGGCGCACATACGCATGTTATAGCAGTCTTATATACAAAATTTCAACGTTCGAAAGCTACTCTTTTTTTGAGTTATGTGAAATACATACATACATCCGTACGTACGTACGTTCGGAACAGCACGAAAAAATCTCTTCAGATTCCATTTTAAATCAGTTTTATAATTTTTTTGGGGGAAAAGTGTTCTTTATTCTGTCCTTACGTTAAGAGATCACGCAAAAAAATCGTTAAATTGCATTCGATAGCGGTCAAAATGGATATTTTCGTTGAAATATGATACCCGAAATTTTTCGCGATTACAATACTATTATTACTACAATATTTCGCGATTACAATAGTACTTCCTTTGTGTTTCGTACAAGGAAGCAAAAATTTGCGGCCCCTATATCCTGCTGCCCCGCAGTGATTGGATTGGCTCTAGCGTGGCTCCTGCATCAACAATATATTATTTACATTGCTCAAAATGAGATAGATATCTGTAATGACGACGAAAAGATTTACCTCCAGTCTGAACTCCCAGGGTTTCTTCCGTAGTTATGTAAATAAACATGATGTCAAACGTTCAGAGAATTATGTTCTGTCACAATTAATAGCAACTGTGGTTTTGTGGTTTCAAGGGTTCTGATTTCGAACAAAAATAAATAACTTACAAACGATCTAGAAACAAAACAACCTCCTGTGTTCCCACTTTCCTTTGAATAAACAGAAACTGAATTCGACAGTGTCGTACGAAGTGTGGTTCAGCTGTACTTTATCTGTTAACAGCAATAAACAACTTATTTTTACTCCTCTCGCTTTCTTTTTTCCTTCCTTCTTCGCCCTCGCTTACCGATAAATTTTGCTCGGTGTTTTAATTACAATTCCACATACATTTTCAGTTTTTCTTCCATTAAAATAAAGTGGTGAGTATAATATTCTTTTGGAAGTATTGTAATCGCGGTATCTTTCGGGTATAATTTCAACGAAAATATGCATTTTGACCGCTCTGGAATCCATTTAAATGATGTTTTTGCATGACATCTGTACGTACGAACAGAATTAAGGTCTTTTTTTTTTCGAAATAGATTGTAAAATAGATTAAAAATGGATTCAGAAGAGATTTTTTCAAAACGGCTGCTCGTAAGTACGTATGTATGTATTTCGCATAACTCAAAAACGATTAACCGTAGGATGTTGAAATTTTCCATAAGGGACTGCTATAATATCTAGTTGTGCACCTCCCTTTTTCGTTGCAATCGGCCGCACCAAACGTGTATATATATGTAATATATTCCTAGCTTGTTACCGGTCTCGGTAAGCTCAATTTTTTTTATTCTTATATTTTGGTAAATTGTGCATATTCTGTTTTAAAAAGAGATTGAATTATGTTGTTCTTATGTTGCGGTTAAGTTTTTATACCCTTAGTTAATATGCATGCAATAGTTGTAGAATGATGAACAATTTAACAGTTTAAGTGGCACCTAGGCCTAACGTGGCGGCTGTTTGTTTATTAAAACTCTTAGCAGTATACTGAATTAAGTCAACTGGTGCACCAACTTCAAAGTCTTTTTGCCGAGTGGGACCAAACGTATTTGTGCGCCCAAAATTTTGTGTTCCTGTTCATAGGCCGAACTGCTCGCTTTGACGTGGAAACTCTAATTTTAATTGCAGAATTAATGTCATTTTTTAAACTGTATTTAGTGTTTTAGGTTGTTCCTTATTTTACAATTTTTAATGAAGACGTTTTGAGTATTTACGTATTTTTGCCCTGTCGTAAAGTGAGAACTGAATTAATTGAATGAGAAATATATCTGTAATGAAATTCGAGGAAATAAGTTTAAATAAGTGCAGCAAAAAATATGTAAAATTTAATAGGCGATACAAGAAAATCATGTGCTTTCCACATGAGATACTTTGGGGGGGGGTGTTGACATGTCTTTTTGTGTTTCCCCCTCCGGCTGACATGTCTTTATAGTTTTCATTCAAATAGTACTATATACTATTGCGTTTAAATCTATGATTGGCTGACACACGGAATTTTGGAATGAGAAAAAAATTGCATGCTGCCATCCTATGAAATTCAGATTTTCTGTTAAATTAACCACAGCTTAGAAACAAATGAATTATAAATTTATGAACACTAAATTAACTTCGTCTGGAAAAATCCGTGCCTTGTTTGATTTATATAAAAAATTCCAGTCGAATATTACAGTTCTTTTATTTATACTAAGGAACATATAACACTAATATTTTTAATGGAATTCGTCGAACTTTAATTAGAAAATAGTAATTAATTGAATCGTCAGGGGATTATATACGATCAGAATTCACGTTTATAATAAAAGCACAGGTTTTTAGTTTTTAAATTTCATACCACATAAATAAGGATAAATAATGTATGCCCCATCATGTATCAATATATGAACAGAAAGAAGCGCCATTTTATATTCATTTTGAACATTCGTTTGAATCTTTTGGACAAAAATAGTACCACCAAAAATACTGTATGTACCATTAGTGGTACATGTATCATAGTTTGAGAAATCCTGAATTCAAGCGTTGATGAAGTTCTGAATAGTACACAAGCCGGTAATCATTCATTAGGCCAAATTTCAGACGTAAAGTTATATTTAAGTTACTTTTTTGTTTTTTCTAGGAATTAAGAAAATTAGATGAAATAAGATAAAGAAAAACGCACATTTAAGTTTTTCGATTTTTTTTTTTTTTTTTTTTTTTTTTTTTTTTTTTTTGTTTTTTTTTTTTTTTTTTTTTTTTTTTTGGTGTCTGCTGTATATTTTGTTACTTTACGTGAGAAGTTTGGAATTATGTATCGATTCAGAACTCTCAAAGAATATAAATTAAATTTACTTACATCCGTATGGCAACAGATGAATCATATCAAATGTGTTCCTCCCGAATGAGGAACAGAAACACGATTATGTGTAAAATAAATCGATTTATATTCAGTAATAATAATTGATCTAAAAAAAAGGAGTTTTCAACAAGTTTGAAAGTATTTTTCTTCCTTAATAATAATAACTTGTTTCTTTTATCATTGTCCATTTGTATACTTCAAATAGGCTTAGAATTTTTTCAAGAAGATTGATTGATGATTCATTTCAAATGTGTGGCAACACAGATTTTTAATTCATTTTAGTTTAATTAACTGAATTTTTAGCCCAAATAAACTTTAGCTCAAAAGGGCTATTAATTTCGTTTTGGCATTCTGCGTTGAAATGTCGGTTCACTTTTCAAATTGTTGCCACCAAATATTAGAGCTTTGTATTATATTAAAAAAAATTAAAAAATGAAGAATCTGCATAAATTTATATATGTGTTCTCGCATTGTGATAAAACAACGGTATCTAGAGGCAGCCAATTTTAAATTACGTACGTTTCCACCCGAATATGGGCATCTGGAAGCCCAAATTTGGAATTTGGAATTTGTTTTATCATATATTTCATATTTGTAAAAGTTTAACTAATTTTTGATTAAGAAACTCAACGATTTCAAAGCAAGCAATGGCAACACTGTTCGGA
>KK115658.1:252810-272384 GCA_000611955.2 Stegodyphus mimosarum | reverse complement strand
TTTTTTTTTTTTTTTTTTTTTTTTTTTAAGTTTGCGCCAAGAATGCATTAATTTTAATTTTTAATTTGCATTTACGGTGGCCAGCAGTGTATTTATAAACAAGGGGAAAAATAGAAGTAAAACTAATAAAAATAATAATAAAAATGAAGCTCTGTACAAAGTACAATGTAAAGCTCAAATTTTTTACCGAAAAATTTGATTGTCAAACGTAAAGACTAAATAAGGGCCAGGATCGGTATATATATTCGGCCAGGTGGGTATATATACCTACCTACCACTCTCGGTAGTTGAAGGTAGTTTGAAGTGTAAACAAAATGCTGAAATATTTCCTCGGACATATTCGTACAATATCTCAAACGTTAAACAGAACTCAATTCAAAACAGAGAAAGTTAACTCAATCTCACAGCGAATTCTCTGCAATCAATCACAGCATTAAGTAAACAACAGTTCGCTTAAAACATCTACAACTGAGCTGAGGTGTTTTAATTCGGCTTTTGTAAGCTTTTTAGTTATTCGCGAGAACATTCTGGTAAAATCTATTTTCTCGATTTTCCTGGATGGCAACAGCAGTTACGAGATATTTATTTATTAAATATTAAATGCACGCGCTATTGTATTTTTACTTTTCCGACTCAGCTTTCTCTTCAAATTCGTCTGCGTTGAACGGGAAAATAAAACAATTTTAATTACAATTCTAAATAAATACAAAAGCCGTAACAATATCTCTTAAGATTTCAGGCTTACCAAATAAAATTCTAAACAATTTATTATATAAATACAGCTTAAACATCTGTGTGAGATTAGACGTAGGTGTGGGAAAAACCGAAACACATTTGGGGTGCTAATTACGCCCTTCCTAATTCGCCCACGAAAGATGACTGTAGTAGATATTCTGCAATAAATCTCACGTAATGTTTCCGTTCTCTGTTTTCTCACATCTAGTTAAGAAAAACACACATGTTATACCAACGCATTGTGCGTGTTAAGTTAGAAACGTCTAAATCTTTACTGACAGGTGATAAGCAAACGTGCCCTTCAAATGTGTGAACATGTACAAGCACTTTTGCTATATTTTCGTTAAGCTTTACACCTTCTTTTTTTTTCCGTCATTTCTGACCCTGACCCATGTACGTTACCTCTCTGTTAAGTGTAACTGTGACCGCGGGAATGAAAACTGAACCTCCGAGGGTGATAGTTCTTTCTTGCGAGGGTTGTGCGACAGATGTGCGACACCTGTTTTCCATCAAGATGCCTCCGCTCACCCTCCAACGATAAAAAGAATAAAAAACATTCGATGCTTTGACTACTTTTCTTGTGCAATTTCCATAGAGAGAGTCAGAGAATGTTTTTAGGTTCCTTGTTAGCAAGATTCGCAGAATGCTTAATGAAGGGCGTGTGTATACAGGGTGAGTCAGAAATGCTGATTATTGTCTTAAGTAACTCAGTGGGTTGCTATACAATGTTGTGGCAAACAGTGAATGTTATTGTTCGTACGCGTTCGTAACGGACTGAATGCATACAGAATCGATGAGAACTTGATAAAATTTATTTTACCAAATAAAACACTTTACACTTCTGGAACTTTCCACAAAAGCACTCCTATAGCTATTCTCAGTATCACAGAACACAATTAGTAGCTACCTCTTCAAACTACTAGAAACGTTAAACACAACGCAATGCAAAGCGCATCTAAAAGGCAAAGCTCGCACGGACATGTCTCAGTACGCCGAAGTCCACTCTGAATTGATAAAATGAGAGCTGATGCACTCTCCGGTTTTGTATAGTTTTTCCTCGGCCACCGAGAAATGTCTAGTACCTTCCGATTCTCGAAATTACTAGAAGGCATATACGATTAAAGTTACATATTTTTTTATATATATTTACGCGCAAAGGGGCGTTTTTTTACGTTTTGTGTGTTACCTTTATTTATTAAATATCACGTTCTACGCACTTAAACCGTAAAATTCAACTCAACAGCAACAGAATATCACAAAATATTTAAAAGAGCATGTCTTTAGAATCTCCGATACACAGTCTCGCGCTTATTTTTTTCCCCTTAACTGTTGCCATTGCTCGCTTTGAAATCGTTGAGTTTATTGTTGCGTTATACGGGTTCGTGGATTTGAGAGTATCCGATGAAAACACGATGCAGAACAATAAAAAGCGCAATTTATTTACAAGAATCACTATTTACAGCACAGTTCCAAAATTACCTTTAAAAGCGTCGAAAATCTACAATAAATACGCTGAAACAATCGGCAACACAGCTTCAGGCTGTAACTGTAAAGGTAGCTTCACGGCAACACTAAACGTATAATAAACACCGTGGAACAATCACCAATACACTGTCAAGCTATTCTGTAAAGGTAGCTTCACGGCAAAGCACTTTCTCGATAGCTTTCCGTTCACAAAACTCTCGCGTAGCTGAGCACTCACAGTAAGCAGCTATTCTCGCCATGCCGGCTCTCAGAAACGCAGGGGTTTATATAGCTTTTCCTTAGGTTCCACACGTTTCGAGAAATATCTCGACAGGAAGTTATTCTAAAAGCTTCCCGATTGGACCATGGGATATCGCCCATTTGTTCCCCAAATGGGCGATAAAGTCACCAATCTGGCAACCCTACCATACACTATTTTATGGCAACCCTAGTGCTATGCCGGAAAGCTTACATACAGGCGCAACCGCCGAATTTTTCGCAACATTATTTTAATGTAAATTAAACAACTTCCCAAAGAAAGCAGAAAAGAAAATTCATTTTATGGTTTTTCGTGGACTTTTTTTCAGACTCGATAACTCTTCGTTCCTGAGGAAATTGTATGGAAGATATTTTATCATTAGGCACGACCGGATTTTCAGATCCACCATAATTAAAATAATAATAATAATAGTAATAAAAACTGAAAGCTTTCACGTTTTACATTACGCCCAAAAAGCCTTTTTTTAACCTTTTGTGTGTTACCTTTATTTATTAAATATCACGCTCTACGCACTTAAACCGTAAAATTCAACTCAACAGCAATATCACAAAAGAATTTAAAAAGAGCATACTTTTAGAATTTCCGATGCACATTCTTGCTCGCTGGAGATAAAAATGTTTTTTCTTCTGTACAGTGTTGCCATTGCTCGCTTTGAAATCGTTGAGTTTGTTCATCAAAAAATCGTTAAATTTTTACAAAATATGAAATACATAATAAAGCAAATTCCAAATTTGGGCTTCCAGATACCCATATCCGAGTGGAGGACTACGTTACTCAAATTATTATATGTGCAAAAACGAATTTGCAGTCGTTTATGCAAATTCGTTTCGAAGATTTTACACTAGCAGCACCAATAAATTTTGCAAGCTATATGCTGCAAGTAGCTGTACAAAACGAAATTTCGATTTTGAAACAGAAAACATGAGTTAATCTTCGACATAAATATACAAAAACGAATTTTTGAAACAATATTTTTAAATGCAGGTTTACAGAAGTAGAGCTTTCGTCAGCCGAAACGGTTAAGGCGAGAAAGATGATTACCATTAATTTATGTGACCAGGACCCTTTTATTATTTCCTAATAATGATAATAATAATAAAATGGAAAACAAACCTGAGAGGTTTCAGATTTTAACGATCGCCCAGAAGGCTTTGTTAATGTTTTTCACGTTCTCCCTGAATTCGCATTCTACCAGTCTGCTGTTACACTTCCCCCTTTTTTTTTGTCTTTTTAGCTTTATTATTAGGCATCATTTTCTTCACATTTATGTCATACGCAATTCAACAGCAAAGTTAAAAAAATTTTAAAAGCTGCAAGATAGTATACGTTTAGAATTTTCGATGCAGCGTTCAGTATTGACATACATTTTTCTGCTTTTTTTCAGTCTCTTTTCGGTTCATCATATCAATGTTCAGTTTTCTTACTGAGATGGCTTTAGAGCACATTTTTTTTGTCTTTTTATTATTAACGATTTATGTATTTAATTTACTTATTAAATATCACGTTTTTGGCTCTTACGCTACATAAAATTCGATTCAACAGCAAAATCACAAAATATTTAAAAACAGCATATTTTTGGAATTTCCGTTAGACAGATTTGCGCGCTGGAGATACAAATGTTTTATTCAGTACAGTGTTTCCACTGCTTGCCTTCAAATAAAAAATTCATTATAATAAAAAATTACGGACTAATAAAAAATTCATTTTAGTTTTACGAAGCATAAAATACATAATAAAACAAACTCAAAATTAAAAATTCGGACTTCCAGGTGCCCATCTTCGGGTTAAGGACTACGTTATTCAAAATTTGGTGGCTCTAAGCATACCGTTGTTTTTTCACAGTCCTAGAAACATGCATACTTTCATCCAGATTCTTCATTGCTTAATTTCTTTAAGTATAACACAGGGCGATGATATTTGGTGGCAACAATTTGAAAAGTGATACAATGCATTTAAGTGTTTCGCCGTTTCGAGACTAAAATCCCATTTGAGACTAATGCCCCCTTTGGGCTAAAAATAATAATACTAATAGGAGTTAAAAAAAAAAGAGAGAGAGATTGTGAAAGGTTTCAGATTTTACATTACTTCCAAAGGGGCGTTTTTTTAACTTATGTGTGTTACTTTTATTTATTACATATCATGTCCTTCGCACTTAAACCATAAAATTCAATTCAACAGCAATATGGCAAAATAATTTTAAAGTGAGGGTATCTTTACAATTTCCGATACACAGTCTCGCGCGTTGATTTTATTTTTATTTTATTTATTATTATTTTTTTTTCTTTTGGTACAGTGTTGCCATTTTTCGCTTTGAAATCCTTGAGTCTGTTAATCAAAAATTCTTAAATGTCTGACAAAATATGGAATAGATAATAAAACAAATTCCAAATTAGGGCTTTCAAATGTCCATATTCGGTGGCAGTGTTGCCATTCCTCGCTTTGAAATCGTTTAGCTCTTTAATCAAAAATTCGTTGAAGTGTTACGAAATACGAAATCGATAATAAAACAAATTTCAAATTTAAATTAGGGCTTCCACATGCCCATATTCTATGAAAGATTTCGTTATTCAAATTTTGATGGTTCTAGGTACAGTTGTTTTATCACAATGGGAGAAAAATGCATACATTTACACAGATTCTTCATTATTAATTTTTTTTAAGCATAACACAGGGCGATAATATTTGGTGGCAACAGTTTGAAAAGTGAAACCCCATTTATAGTTAACCAACACAAAATGGCAAAGCGAAATTAATAGCCCTTCTGGCAAAAATATCTGTCGTTTATACGTGGTTAATTTTATCTTCTTGAGAAATTTTTGCAGATATTTGGCATCAGACAAAGTTTGATTTAAGAAACTTTTAAACTCCTTCCATCACTCGTTAGAAGGGGCTAATTTATACAAACTTGACCTCATTCAAAAGCTTTCCTTCGTCCCCAAAGTATTGTAAATTGTATCCTTATCACCAGTTCTCTTTCTGCCACCTGAGATTGACACCTAGCAAATAAAAGAAAGCTTCAATGACAAATTCAGCCCTAGGAATGTAAAACATAGCGAGAAGAGAAAAAGAAAGCCCTATTGAGTTGCATTATCCCGCAATGTGAGAGGCACTGCCGAGAGCGAGAATTGATCGCTTTTGTTTCAAGAACGAACACGAACGAACGCGTCCAACAGGTGTTCAGGAAAAAGAGCTAGTGGGGAGGGAAAGAAAAAAATCTTGAGACCAGAGTCAGCGCCACCTGTGGCGGTGGAGATCATGCGGTTTTGATCTCACAGTGTGTCATTGTTCAATCATTAAAGAGGGCGCTGCGAATGATGCAGGTGCAAGAGAGTTCGCCCTTTCGCTGGCTAATCACAATTTCCGCGCACGTGCATCGATTAGTTCGGGGGGGGGGAGTTATTTTGTTTTCATTTTGCTGAAGGGAAGGACGTCAAAAGACCGAGAGGTGTGACATACAGAGAAAAGTCGATTAGTACGGTACGTGCAGCAATATATGGCTCGTCCAGGCATGTTTGAAGACCACAGGGTTGGAAGCAATTGTGCGCTTTCAAGGGCGTATAATTTCGCAATGGTAAAGTAAACAGGGCAGGTATTTGCTAAATGGGAATCCATTTACTTGTACAATGTATGAAAACTGACGAGTCTGATTTGCTTTTGAATTTACACTGCAGGGAGATGCAGACAAGATTTCACCATGAAGTAAATGTTCTGCACCATTATCACCACTTAGACAGATTGCTTAGTATAATACAGAAACAACAGATAATGACAGTGGAATTTAAAAAAATCTGATGTGTACACCACATGACTTCCTTCTACGGGATATTAAATTATATGCATTTTTTGCTGCATTTTATTTAAACTTATTTCTTAGAATTTCATTAGAGATATTCAGTTCTCTCTTTACGACAAGGCAAGAATACATAAAACCTCGAAATATCTTTATAAAAAATTGGAAAATATAGGGAAACATAAAACACCAAATACAGTTAAAACAATTAAAAAACAATTTTTACAATTAAGATTCGAGTTTCTGAACAAAAACAAGCAATTCGACCGGTGACATGAATGCAGATTTTTTTGGTGCACAAAACTGAAAGTTTATTTTTAGTCTCACTCGGTAAGAAGTCGCCGAAGACGTAGAAACTGACTTAATTTGTCGTGGACGCTATGGGATAATTTAATAACTTAAATGATAATTAAAGAATGGATTAAGCGTCTACAGTGTATATATGTTTTTCGCATTGTGATAAAACAACGGTAACTAGAGCCATCCAATTTTGAATAACGTACGTCCCCACCCGAATATGGGGCATCTGGACGCCCAAATTTGTAATTTGTTTTATTATCTATTTTGTATTTTGTAAAGCATTTATGAATTTTTTTTTTATTATTATTATTAAGAAACTCGACGATTTCAAAGCCTGCAATGGTAACACTGTACGGAGGAAAAAAAAATTTTTATCTCCAGCGCGCGAGACTGTGTAAATTCTAAAGATTGCTCTTTTAAATATTTTGCGATATTGCTGCTGGATTGAATTTTATGGTTTAAGTGCAAAGAACATCATATTTAATAAATAAAGGTAACACACAAAACGTTAATAATCAGTAGACAAAAAAAGCCGAGGGGTAAAGTCGATGAATAATGGCAGTTCGATTCGGTTCAAATCCCGGTAAACGGACTGGCTGCATGGTTGTTCCCATGTGTAACGTGAATGTCAACCAATATCTTTTAGAAAATCCTCCACGAAGGCATTCCTCTTCTTTGGTAGATAGCCCTCGCTTTACAGTAATCAATCAAACTATTAACCCACACTGCCGATTTACATTTTCACAGATTTCTTTCTTAGGTCACAAAACATTTTAAAATTATAAAATGGGAAAATGTCCGATAATCAGCCAGTGTACAAATTCATATCTTTACCAGCTTTATATAACTGTTTTGCCTGTGAATTTTCAGGATTCACAGCTTCATTTTATGATCACATGACCTTTATTTGACATGACAAATTGTGATCATCAGAAGGGTTACAGTCTCACTTACTGACAGACGATTCAGTTTCGTCAATTCAAATTTTTACATTTCAACAGGTAGAATTTAATTTTATTGAAGTCCCGGGCATGCGCGACTGCAAATAATCAGCGCATGCGATTAATATCTTTATCGAAATTTTTGAATTTTTTTAGGATCAAGAATTCATTTCTTCAATCAAGACGTTTTGTTTACGTGAATATATCAAAGCAGACGAGGATTAATTACCTGAAAGGATTGATCTTTTCATGGGGAACTTTCTGAGGAAAATGGCTTGCACCTACACCACACGTGGAGAAAGAGGAAATGTTTATTGTAATAATACTCGAAAAGAATTGTTAAAGATTGAAATTACCATTCGAATTCGATGTATCGCCTGGCGTATTTTCCTCCTTAACTTGTAAGGTATTTTCTCCCTCCTTCCTGCATGACTCTGTGGTGTAACGGTAGCACACTCGGCGCATATTCGAGAGGTCCAAGTTCGAGTCCCGGCCAGGGCATTGCTCATTTTTCACGTCTCCTGCTTCAAAAAAATATCCTAATGACTCTACAAGCTTTTTATTAAGTTCTGAAAATTAAAAAAATATTCGCAAAATAACATTCACATTGCTTCGAATAATCTCGAATAGTGTCAAAGCACCGGTAAAAAAAGACGAAATTAAAAGAACGGAAACGTAAAATTGTTTTTTGTCATCCCAGTAGCCTAAACATGGACGATTTGGAATGCTATTAAATTTTCAACTAAAACTGAAAACATTTTGGGAAAATGTATATGAAAATGTCAAAAAACGTTTCAGTCAAAGATATTCATAAAGTTCATTATATCCGATTTTCATACGTTTGGAAATTCCGTATGGCCAATGTAAAATAGTATTAAGTATATACAGTGTCTCATAAAAGTGATGGGACACTTGTGCTTTACAAAAGGAAACTGCATTAAAATAAATTAAAAAACCTGTAAAAATTTTTTGTGGGTGAGTTTCATACTTAAATTTAGTAACAATTATTACATAACATACATTTTCTCAAAATATTAAAATATTAATTTAATAAAAATACAATTGTTTAGAACGGAGCAAAAAATGGCTCACAGAAGTGAGGGACACTTATCATCCAATATTTATCCAAAAATTTTACTTTTTAAAAGGTTTTAATATTTTATTGGATTTCCTTTTACTTTTAAAACATGATTTAATCTTCTTGGGATGGATTCGACTCATTTTTTTGTCATTTCTGGAGTGATTTTACCCCATTCTTCTTGGAGCACCGATTTTAATTGTTGTTTTGAAGAAATGGTGTGTTTGCGAATTCTTGATTCCAATTCTTGCCAAATATTCTCTGTGGGATTTAAGTCTGTAGATTGTGGTGGTGTTTTTATTATTTCAGGACAGTTATACAGCAGCCAGAGTCTAACGTTCAAAGCAGTGTGCTTGGGGTCATTGTCCTGGTAGAATTTAAAATCGTTATGATGGTTTAATTTTCGTGCTGAAGATTTCAAATTTTGATTTAATATGCCAATATACTTGTTCTGATCCATTATACTGTCAATAAAAACAAGATTACCAACTCCAGCGGACGACATACACCCCCATACCATAACTCCTCCTCCACCATGTTTTCCTGCTGGCACCAAGTTCTGTTTGCGAAATTTTTCCCTGGGTTTTCTCCACACCAAGATTCTACCGTCAGAACCAAATATATTAAATTTACTCTCATCAGCAAACATAACTTCATTCCAGTAATCAAAATTCTTATTTATGTTGGATTATGCAAAAGCTAGTCTTAGTTTTCTATTCTTTTCACTTACGAAGAATTTTTTCCTGGCTGCTCTACCGTGATATCCAGTAGATCGAATTACTCTTCTAATAGTCTCAGGATTAAAAATTACTCCATATAATGCTTGTAAATCAGCAGCAACTTTAGGAGCACTCATTCTTGGATTTTTTTTTAATATTTCGAACGATAATTCGCTTTATTCCATTGGATAGCTTTGATGGTCGGCCAGGTCTTCTTTTATCCTGAATCATATGATTCTTTTTATATCGTTTAATGATATTGAAAACTATTGAATGACTCAAGTTAACTGTGTCAACAGTTTCTCTAATAGAATTTTCACGTTCAATATGCAAGTTAATAACTAATTTTCGAATTTCAGGCAAAGTTTCTTTACGTTTAGCATTCATGGCTGCACAGAGCTAAAAAACACAAAAATTCCAAAACAAACTGGAAAGAAATAATGCAGACGATTTTATAAATTATTGCCAATTGCTTTTAAGTAAAAATAAAAAACCCCAAAAATATTTTTAGACGATTTTTGTTGCATAGTCTAATAGTGTCCCATCACTTATGTCAGCCATTTTTTGCTCCGTTCTAAATAATTGTATTTTTATTAAATTAATATTTTAATATTTTGAGAAAAGGTATATTATGTAATAATTGTTACTAAATTTAAGAATGAAACACACCCACAAAAATTTTTACATGTTTTTTTAAATTTATTTTATTACAGTTTCCTTTTGTAAAGCCCAAGTGTCCCATCACTTTTGTGATACACTGTGTGAAGCTCAATGGAATCAAAAATATCGTTCGTTATGTTCGAAAGTTCGTTAGGGTTTGCTGTAGCTGCGTTTAACTGTATAATCACTTTATTAATGTAGTTTCTTATCATAAATTCCGGATAGTTAGTATCACATTTAACGTCGTGCGGTTATCGAAAAGAAAGTTTCAGCGTATTAGTTCAAAAAGATTCAACTGGTCAACTTTTAAAGTAAGCATATCTTTAAAATTTCCGATACATAGTCTTGCGAGCTGGGGATAAAAATGTTTTTTTCTGTACAACGTTGCCATTGCTCGCTTTGAAATCCCTGAGTTTGTAAATCAAAAATTCATTAAAGATTTACAAAATATGAAATAGAAAATAAAACAAATTCCAAATTCCAAATTTGGGCTTATATTCTGGTGGAAACGTACATTATTCAAAATTGGATGGCTCTAGGTACCGTTGTTTTATCACAATGCGAGAAACATATATACATGTGATGTGCCAAATGTAGTCGTAGCTCAAAGTATCAGACGATAAGTTTAAAGAAAAAACAGGATCCATTTATTAATTTCCTTGAAAAACAGCAGTTACAAAAATCAGATCCTCGGAGTAAATAAAAAACAACAACTAATAACTTTTTGTTTTGAAGTTTAATCCATCGTTACATTAATGAAAAGACCCCTCGATATTCTTTTGCGAGTTCTTTTATAATCTCTGGAAAGGCGGAGCTTCCAAGAAATGACGTCAGCCAATCCAGTTCGCTTTAAATATTTACAGAACATTCAATAACTGCACGTGTAGAAAAAGGCGCGAAAATTAACTTGAATACGGGGCTGTGCATTTAATTCCACGTACTTTCAAATAAGATATCGTCCCCATTAAAATGAAAAGAACGTGCATTTAGAATTGTGACTGGGGGAAAAAACAAAAAGAAAAGACAAAATTTAAGTTAGGGTTTTAAGTGTATTTTTGACTATGGAATTTTATTATTACATATATTGTGGCTTGAACTTATACAAATTCGTATACTTTAAATACTGATTAATATTGTTTTATTTATTTTTTGTTGTTTTGAGAATGGCAGCAAAAAGATTATTCAGTTTTTGTTGTTCTTGGAATGGCAACAGTAGATTGATGTTGTTGTGTTATCGTTCTAAAGAGTTGTTCTGCATTTTCTAAAAACGAAATAAAGATTATTTTCGATGTTATATTATAATTTGGAGTCAGAACCAATACATACATTTATGCAGATTCTTCATTATTTATTTTCTTTAAATATAATACACGCCGATACTACTTGGTGGCAACAATTTCAAAGAACCGACGCAAAATGGCAAAACGAAATCTTAGCTAACGCTTCTTTTAAAGGAAAGAAGAAAGGCGCGGAGGAAGAAAGAAAGGGGGGGGGGGAATATATATATATTGGATAAATGAAAAATAAAAATAAATGTAGTTCACTCATTAAAAAATTCCACAGAATAAGACATTAAAACCGGGTCTGCCACTGCGTTTGCTAAAGGTACGGATTTCTTATTTCTTTTTCTTCCCTAATTCAGTTCTCAAACAATGAAAACGTGGTTCACTTAACCTTCCGGAAACCAAATTTCCCCTCCCCTAACTATTATTATTTCAACTCCGGAACTTTCGTTGTTAAAATGCCCCAAGGCGACAGGAATCCACCACCAATTGTCGCCCATAAAACGGCAAATGAGGTCGAATTGTAGCTTAATTGGAGAGACAATTACACGATGAAAGTAGTCACATAGGGATTTTTGATTTCTCCTACCGGGTCCTTCGCGTAACTGGCGATCCAGGGACAGATGTTTTGCCGCAGAAACGGAGGCGGTGAAAGCACATGCTTAGCAATTGCTCAACAATGGGAGGTTTTTGTGGCCCTCCTTGAGGGACTGTGCACTCTCAACAAATGATTCCCGTCGGTCAGGGATATACAGTGGCTCATAAATGTGTTCCTTCGCTTACGAGTTTCAGAAAATATTGCCTTAATCATTTACTTCTCACGTCTGCGTGGTGTAGTGGTCAGCACGCTCGGCGCGTATTCGAGAGGTCCGTGATTCGAGTCCCGGCGAGGGCATTGCTCATTTTTCATCTCTCCTGCTTTTAAAAGATACGTAATGTTTCTACACTTTAATAAAAATTAATATTTTAGAATGGGAATTTTTTAATAATTTACGAACATACCAAAACTTTTTTTCGGGGGGGGATCAATAATAAAAAATCTGATGTGTACAGCACATGACTTCCTTGCACGGAATATTAAATTATACGCATTTTGCATTTCATTTAAGCTCAGACTATCCTGTTTCCTAACAGAGCGTTGAAAATTTACTGGCAGCAAAGTAATAGCTGTTACGCCACGTTTAACCAGCAATAACTGCTAAGCAGAAGCTAACGCTACAACAAGCACAGAGTTTGCCCATACTCTCCCCGTCTAGAACTTGGTATTTAAACCTTTTTATCCCACTGGTAGAATTTGCATTACTTCACGCCCGCTACCAAATTTAAATATTCTGGCCTTGACAATTAGGGGAATGAAGGCTTATAGGAAAGAATGCAAACTTAAATTTAACTCGTTATTTAAAGTAAATATAAATCCCTACAACCTAATTATTTCTTTGAAACTGAATGAAATTCTAAGGACTTCTTCTAAGGACTTCGACTGAAATGATAAGATCTGTTGAACTAAAAATCTATATTCCTCGATACAGTTGTGAAAATGATGCATATTCATCTCTCACTGATACAGTAAATAATGTCCTGGCTATGTAATAAACACATATTGTAGGTATGGCTTTCTTGAATACAAATTAACACGCTTCTCTCCATTACACTGCATATGTTTATTTTTATCATTTAGCTGCAAAGACATTTTAAATACCGACATCGGCGAAGTTCGTAGCTAAATATTTTCTAAACTTTTTTTACCATTATTTTACGTTACACTGAAATGGATATATTGCTACCAATTTTGTACATAGATAGATGATTTTAGTGCAGTTATATATGAAATTGTTGTGTTTTTGTGTGTAATGTAACGCGAAACAAATTTTAAGAGAAAGCAATCCTGGAAAAGTGATAATACAGGAGCAAGTGCATTTAACATTAAGTAAATGGGTATCTCGGTAATTTTGCCAGATATCGCCAAGCTGACAACGGTTTTGGCGACCATTTGGCGATATTTTGGTCCATCTCTTGTATCACCGTAAATTGAATTAATGTAATTGACCACTATGTTAGCTGTAACCGTAATTCCACCCTCGTATTGCTTTCCAATAATTTCGAGAAACAGAAAGTACTAGAAATATCTCGACGGCTGTTTGAAAACTATTTAAGGCCGAAGAGAGAGCATCTGTTTGTTCTCAGTTGTTTTAGTTAGCTGCTGTTGTTATTGTTACGCGTTCAGCATGAGATCGATTAGCTCTCTCTTTAGATGCGCTTTGCACTCCGTTGTGTTTAACGTTTTTAATAGTTTGAACTGTAACTATTGATTGCACTACGTGATACTGCGAACTTCTCTACGAATATTTCTGTGAATATTTTCATAGTTCTGAAATATTTCTTTTGATAAAAATAAATTTTATTAACCTATCATCGGACCTGTGCATTCAAGCTATTGCGAATCCGTACGCTCGCAACAATATCATCTCTTGCCTTAGCATGTATTGCCGATTTCCGAAACACAAGATCTATAATTTACCTTAACAGCAAGGTCTAAAATTTAACTCGCGCATATCAATTTCTCAATATTGCCATTTAGTAAAGCATAAGATATTTAATTTATTTTTCGAATTCAATCAATCTGTGATTGTCTAACAAAAGTGAGAAATTTAAAAGCATTTCTTATCAATTTAGATCATTAATTATATATTTTTAATAATACATCTAATTTATCAAAGTTAATATACAAGCTGTGTTGTTTTAATTACAATACTACTCGCTTATAACGAGTCCTGATTTAACGAAACACGGATTTAACGAGGAAATCGAATGTACTTGGTTAGTACAATGGTAAGTTTTTGGGATGATAACTCGTTTTTAACGAACAAATCCCGGTTATAGCGAACAACAGTTTTGTGATTCATAAGTTTCTATCGAGTTCCACCTCTCTACCTCAGCTAATCCTTTCTTGGAAAAATTTTGTTTACGATTTTTTAAATTTTTTTCCGAAGTCAACCGAACGTTAGTGATAAGTCATAAATTCCGCACATGCGTGACGGCGGCCCTTTTTCATCTTGGGAAGTAAACAGGATTTAATTTTTATCACTGAATTTTACAAGTGTTTCCAGCCTATGGACCATTTTTCAACGGAAAACGGGCATTTTTTCAATGCCAGGGGTGCAAATGACGATTTTTTTCGCACCATGAGTCTCCTTTAAAGAACAACAATAGAAGAACAGACTATAAGGCAGTTCGAAGCAAATTAACCAACTTTCTTTTGTAATGAACAGAAATAAGCAAATAAATAAATAAATAATAATAAATCTGAAATGTTTCAGATTTTAAATGACGTCTAAAGGGCGTCTTTTTAACGTTTTGTGTGTTACTTTTATTTATTAAATATCATGTTCTTCGCACTTAAACCATAAAATTCAGTTCAACAGCAATATTGCAAAATAATTTTAAAATGAGCATATCTTTAGAATTTCCGATACACAGTCTCCAGCGTTGGAAATAATTCCCCTCCCCTCCTCCGTACAGTTTTGCTATTGCTCGCTTTGGTATCGCCGAGTTTCTTAATCAAAAACTTATAAATACAGGGTGTTTATAAAGAGCCGGACGCATTTTGATGTTTAATAACTCATAAAATAATGAAGATATAAACAAACTTATGGCATTTATTGATGGAACAACTTATATATCTTCCTTTTCAGGTTTGAATATCTTTACTTTTGTAAATGTCGTCTGCGCGTGTGGTTCATTTCAGATAATTTCATTTTCCAGTTTAAATATCTGTACTTTTTTAAATATCGTCTGCTTATTAATTGAATTTTTCTCTCTTTTGTTTTTGGCAACTATTGCAATGTTATGTTTCCTCTTGATCTTGATGTGTTTGTTCTAGTACTTTTGTATGTGATGTAAAGGACAACGTTTACAGGAGGAGAGTGTCGAACATGGATGACCTAAAAGCCAAAATGACAACCGCAATACCCTCTGTGGATGCCGACACGCTTTCCGGTACCTGGCGTGAAATTGAATATCGACTTGATATTCTCCGTGCGACGAAGGG
This sequence comes from Stegodyphus mimosarum, assembly GCA_000611955.2. Taxonomy (NCBI): domain Eukaryota; kingdom Metazoa; phylum Arthropoda; class Arachnida; order Araneae; family Eresidae; genus Stegodyphus; species Stegodyphus mimosarum. The sequence goes on along the minus strand of KK115658.1, from coordinate 257,086 downwards.
GGAACACGTAGAAGTTCATTGACAAGGGTCATGAAACTTTTTGAGTCTATCTAACCATTTATGTTATTAATTTTAATCTATCTTTATTATCTTATGAGTTATTAAACATCAAAATGGGTCCGGGACTTTATAAACACCCTGTACTTTGCAAAATATGAACTAGATAATAAAACAAATTCCAAATTCGGGCTTCCAGATGTGCATATTCGGGTGGAAACGTACGTTATTCAAAACTGGATGGCTCTAGGTACCCTTCTTTTATCACATTTGCAGAAATATACATACATTTATGCAGATTCTTCATTATTTAATTTCTTTAAATATAATATAGTTCGATAATATTTGGTGGCAACAATTTAAAAAGTGATACGCCGTTTATAGTGATTGAACGCAAAATGCCGAAATGAAATTAGTAGCACTTTGGACTAATAAAAAAGTAAATAAAATTCGAAAGGGTTTGTTTACTTCTTTAAAAAGTAACAGCAGTAGTTGTTATAGTAACATTTCTTTGCGCAGAACAGCTTTTGCATTAATAGTAATGTTATTTTCTGTCTAAACAATATTATGGAAACTGAGATATCCTGGATGACACTTCCGAACCAAATTTCCCGCGCAAAAATTTCGCGCTTTGTAAACGTGCCCGCGCGCCATGCAGTCTGGTACAGATGCTCTTCGGAGATGCAGAAAATACCTAAAAGAAGTTGTGGCTATTTTTCCCATGGTCCATCGCCATCTGCTGCGACCAGCGAATCTCTTCACCTGCCGCGTTTTTTCACCTGCGCGCGTTTCGATACTTCTTATTATTAGTAGTACTTAAGGACTGTTTTTATTTACTTCGGACTAAACCGTGGGAAATATTTCGCCATTCACGCTTCTGCCGCGTTTCCCATTCTCTCTGGACAGCTTGGAATGTCTGTTCGTTTGTTTATTCACGTTTTGTTTCGTTTCTCTTTTCTTTTCCTCTCTGTTATCTGCACGTGTTCCACATTAATTCTCAACGAACGCGAGTTGGATGAATTATAACCCAATGTCTGTTAAATGCTGAGCACGTCCGTCGAGGCTTAGTAGGCAATTTCCATTATACGTAAATTAGTCATATTACTTTACACTTAACGTCAGATGTTAAAAAGACAAACTGCTAAGAGAGGTCTCGTCAATCATCTAATTTAATAAGAAATTTAAAATAAAGATCTGGAATTAGAGTTTAATATCTATATTTATAATAGTTATAAGGTATTTCTCCCGCCTTCTTCGTATGCCTTCGTGGTGTAGTGGTCAGCACCCTCGACGCTTATTCGTGAGGTCTGTGGTTCGATTCCCGGCGAAGGCGTTGCTCATGTTTCCTGCTTCGAAATAACCTACTGATTCTTCATAGTTTAAGACATGTTTGGAAAAATTAAAAATAAATATTTAAAAATTTAAAAAATAGTAGTGTTATTTACTTTTTTAAAAACTACAATTTAACCTTCATATGCTGTTCTACTCTAACATGTGACACAATTTTACGCTAAGCAGTTACAATAAAACGAAGAATAATGTCTCTACGAATCATCTGCCATTTGTTTATCTTTTCGTTACGATAATTCTACCGAGTGGTTTAAGAATTAGTCCTCCGGAAATTAGTGACAAAGAAGATAAACAAAGCGAATAGCAAATTCAAAATTCAGGCTTCGAGGTCACATGTTCGGGACAACTACGTTTCAAAATTAGATGGCTCTAGGTACCGTCCTTTTATCACAGTGCGAGAAACATTCATGCTTCCATGCAGATTCTTCATTATTTAATATTTTTAAATGTAACATAAGGCGATAATATTTGGTGACAACAATTTGAAAGGTGATACGCCATTTATGAAGATTCAAAGCAAAATCCCGTTTCGAGAATAATAGCTTATTTGAACTTAAAAAAAAATTAGAAAATTTTCAGATTGTATACTAAGCGCAAAGGGGCATTTTTTTAACATTTTGTGTACTACCTTTATTTATTAAATATCATGTTCTTCGTACTTATACCATAAAATTCAACTCAACAGCAGTATCACAAAATAATTTAAAAATAGCATATCTTTAGCATTTCCGATAGACAGTCTCGCGCGCTGGATTCTCGCACAGTGTTGCCATTGCTCGTTTGAAATCGTCGAGTTTCTTAATGAAAAATTCTTTCAATATATGAAATAGATAATAAAAAAAATTCCAAATTCGGTGGAGGATTACGCTATTGAAAACTGGATGTCTCTAGGTACCGTCGTTTTATCACAGTGCGAGAAACATACACACATTTATGCAGATTCTTCATTATTTAATTTCTTTAAATATAATTCAGAGCTGTAATATTTGGTGGCAACAGTTTGAAAAGTGAATCAACGCAAAATGCCAAAACGAAATTAATAGCCCTTCTAGGCTAACGCCCTGTGGGAAAAAAATGTATTCAATTCATAATCTATATAATTAAAAATATTCAGTATATTCATAGAATATGTTTTTGCTATTTATTTCCCGTTTTTTTAAAACTTAAATGAATTTTTTTTATTAACAAATATGTTTCAGTAGCAACATTTAAAGGAAATAAAACGGTTTTATCTCCAGTGGGCGAGAATGCGTATCAGAAATTGTAAAGAAATTCCAAATTTTAAATATTTCATGATTTTGCCATTGAACTGAATTTTACGTGTCGTAAGTGCGAATAACGTAATAGGTAATAAATAAAGAAAACACATAGAACGCTAATAATCTTAAAACAAATAAGCAAACAAACTAACAAACAAAAGAGTTTTGCAAGCCATCCTACTAAAAAAACTGAGCATTGATATGATGTACTGAGAAAAGGCAGGGGGGGGGGAATCTGAAAAGTTTCAGCTTTTAAATTACGTCCAAAGAGGCGTTTTTTTAACGTTTTGTGTGTTACTTTTATTTATTAAATATCATGTTCTTCGCACTTAAACCATAAAATTCAGTTCAACAGCAATATTGCAAGATAATTTTAAAATGAGTATATCTTTAGAATTTCCGATACACAGTTCCGCGCGCTGGTCGGACATAAAAAAGATCCCCCCCCCGTAGATTGTTGCCATTGCTCGCTTTTAAATCGTTGAGTTTGTTCATCAAAAATTCGTTAAAATTTTACAAAATGTGAAATCGATAATAAAACAAATTCCAAATTTGGGCTTCCAGATGCGCATATTCGGGTGGAAACGTACGTTATTCAAAATTGGATGGCGCTAGGTACCGTTGTTTTACCACATTTGGAGAAACATACATTTTTTAATGTTTTATGTGTTACCTTTACTTATTAAATATCATGTTCTTCGCACTTAAACCATAAAATTCAGTTCAAAAGCAATATCGCAACATAATTTTAAAATGAGTATTATCTTTAGAATTTCCGAATCACAGTTCCGCCCGCTTTAGATAAAAAGTTTTTTTTTTTTCCCGTAGAGTGTTGCCATTGCTTGATTTTAAATCGTTTGAGTTTGTTCATCAAAAAATTCGTTAAAGTTTTACAAAATATGAAACAGATAATAAAACAAATTCCAAATTTGGGCTTCCAGATGTGCATATTCGGGTGGAAACATAGGTTATTCAAAATTGGATGGCTCTAGGTACCGTTGTTTTATCATATTTGGAGAAATATATATACATTTATGCAGATTCTTCATTATTTAATTTCTTTAAATATAATACCGCGCTGCAAGATTTGGTGGCAACAGTTTGAAAAGTGATTCAAACATTTAATGTTTATGACGCAAAATTGCAAAACGAAAACAATTTAGGAACAAAACCCCTTTGGACTAAAAATAGAAGTGTACGCTAGAATTTAACCATTTGCATCGGGAATTCTAAGCAAACGCTTCTCTGCTGCTTTTAATTTTTTAAAATTTTTTTTAGTTATTGTTTTACGAGTCGTAAGTTCCGTGTGAATTGAGATATATCCGAGTTAGCTTTCTCTTTAGATGCGCTTTGCTTTTCGTTGCGTTTAAAGTTCTTAATACACTCACGTTTGTGAAAATTGCAACACCATGAAGGACTTACGCGAGTGAGCTGAAATTTTCAGGAAATGCAAAGTAGCGCATGATATGCAAATGATTAGAATTGCAAATCCGTAGCGCATGCGTATGCTGAGCAGCGCCCTCTGAACGGCTGATGGATCCGAATAAATAGACGGCTGTAGCGAGGCGTGTATGGTTATCGGTGGTTATCTGCTAGTGGTAAACGTTAACTCAATCTGTACTTATGCCTCGTCGACGAAAGAGAGCGAGATTTGAACAACTTACAGAGTT
>KK115658.1:229157-251877 GCA_000611955.2 Stegodyphus mimosarum | reverse complement strand
GCAGCACTTATCGCGGCGCGTGGTGGCCACACAAAATACTGATTCTGATCTCTTGTTCTTGTTTGTTTGCTTTGAACATTTAATCATTTATTTGTACCACTACCACTCAACTGTGTATTAAATTGCATTCAATTATGACGATTCCTTCTTGGTGTTGCAATTTTCACAAACGTGAGTGTAGTTTGAAGTGTAACTACTGATTGTACTGTGTGTGGTAGTCTGACACCTGTACGAGTATTTCTGCGGAAAATTCCAGAACTCTGATGGTCTTACTTTAATAGAATAAATTTTCGTTAACCTATCATCGGACCTGTGTGCGTTCAATCTGTTACGTACGCACGTATAAATGTACTAATTCAAAGGTATTCAGATGGCATTAAAAGTTGGTTCCTTTCGGCGGAATCACTTTTAGCCTCCGAACCAACCGCCTCTGCTCATCGGTGCAAATCTAAATCTACTTACACCCTCTCTAATTTACGAACTAGGAAATGAAAGAAATTAGTCGCAGCTGCGAAAACGATTCACTAACATCGTAAACACGGACACTGTTATGAAACTAAAACGAAGACTTGTGGTTAATATCCGGGCTGTGAGGGAAGTCAGTCCACCCACAATTCTTCTGTCTTCCTCCCCCTCCTGACCTGAATTAGTTGTCCCTGACTTCCGAAGCTATACTTTCCCCACCGCACCTCCTCAGGGTCGCCGCAAAAGATGTCAAGGGCCTCAGACGGCTTGCCGGTTTGCAGAGAAGGAGGAATTTTCCTATTTCATGCTGAGTAACGGGTTTTATCATACACAGTCAGTCAACAATGTAACTTTCGAAATATTGGACAGGAAAAATATTTAAATCTTTCAAACGCAAATTACTGACAAATGTTAAGTCTGTCAGAAGTATGGCTATTTGCTGTCAAAACTAAAGATACGATCTTTCTCCACAGCGTCTTTTGAACATCTTAAAAATGTCATTTATGTATATTCGAGCTGCGAGAAAATGATCTTCAATTACATAATTTAAAAGACCCCCCGCCCCCTTTAAAGGAAAAAAAAATCTGAAAGGTGTCTCAGATTTTGACCGTTATAGAAAATTTTAGTTTGGCACAGAAAAAATTATTACAAAAGTAAAATGAGTCTCCCAGTTAAAACGAATTTTTTTAACACGAACTCTTGATTTTTCGGTCCCTTGGGCGTATTAAGGTATTTCTCCCACCTTCTTCGCACGCCTTCGTGATGTAGTCGTCAGCACGCTTATCGCGTGGTTCGATTCCCAGCGAAGGCGTTGCTCATATTTCATGTCTCCTGCTTCGAAATACTCTACAACTGGCGCCCGAACTAAAAAGGTAGTGGATGATCATTCTCCACCACCGGGATTTGGCAATTGGGTCCCCCAAACCCCAGTCGCCATTTAAAAGGGGGAGTATATAAGGTATTTCTCCCACCTTCTTCGCACGCCTTCAGTGTAGCGATCAGTACGCTCGACGCGTAACCGAGAGGTCCGTGGTTCGATTCCCGGCGAAGGCGCTGCTAATTTTTCATGTCTCCTGCTTCGAAATAGCCTAATGACTCTACAGGCTTTCAGAATTTACGTTTTTTTAACGTTTGTGTTATCTTTATTTATTAAATATCATGTTCTTCTCACTTAAACCATAAAACTCAATTCAACAGCAATATCGCAAAATAATTTTAGAAAGGGCATATCTTTAGAATTTCCGATACACAGTCTGTGAGGACTGAGTGTTCGGTGCATATTCTTGGCAAACATATTCGTGAAAGTAACTAAATCGTGATCTTGAACAGGGAGCTGAATGCAGCTATGTTCTGTGGTAGAATACTGTGAATAAGTGGTAGAAGAACTACACTTCAGAGGGATTTAAAATCCTCTTTTATTAAGCCACAATTATGTACAGCCACTTCCCAACTCGGGAGGGATACAGAAAATAATGACCGCCACTTGGGTCTAAACTGAACAATCAAATTTAATTTAAACTAAAGCTAATTAGAAATTAAGTTATCGTTGCTCACAGAGCTATGAACGCGAGGTTGGCCTCTAAACTAAATTCTAGGTAGCAAGATTCAAATAATACTAACGCACTTAGAATTACTTCAATAAGTAATAGCGTAACAGCGCTACGGCTTAGAATTTAAATACTAGCTGGTCAGGCGAACGTCGAATAGAGTAACAGTGGTCTGAGACTAAAAGCTCTCTCACACTGAAAGGCTCCTACCTCTCGCTTAAATAAAACTTGGCTCCACTTCAAATTAGCATAAAGCTGAAACGCGCGCTTATTCTAACGGGAAGTTGAAATGAGAACAGATAGAAAAAGGCAAATTAAAATAAAACTTTGTTAGTTTAACTAAAACCTTACAAGTCTCGCGGACTGGAGGAAAACAACAATTTTTTTTGCCTCCCTTGTACAGTGTTGCCATTGCTCGCTTTGAAATCGTTGAGTTTTTTATTCAAAAATTCGTTAAAATGTTACAAAATATGAAATCGATAATAAAACAAATTCCACATTTGGGCTCCCAGGTGCCCATGTTCGGAGGAGGATTACGTTATTCAAAATTCGATGGCTGTAGGTACCGTTGTTTTATCACAATGCGAGAAATATACATACATTTATTCAGATTCTTCATTATTTAATTTCTTTAAATATAATACAGGGCGATAATATTTGGTGGCAACAGTTTGGAAAGTGATACGGACATTTACAGTGAATCGAAGCAAAATGACAAAAAGAAATTAATAGCCCTTCTGAGCTAATGCTCCTTTGCGCTAAAAATTGCTTTTTTCCCCGTCTTATTTTTGTGAATTAATATACTAGCTCCAAGCTGTAAAGATTGTTCATTAAACTCAAAATTCGGGGTTCGAACAAGGGAGGGGTTACCCTCTAATATTGGTTTAACTTCCGTCCCTCCCTCGATCTAGTTTCCCGCAGTTTCTGTTGCAATAAAAGAATAAATATATAAGAATAAAAATGAAATTTCCCACCCTTCCCACCCTCGCTGGGGGGTTCATCATTGGATTAAAAACATTCTGGGACCACCGTTCCCATGGTAAAATGTCGCGTGCCGTCATCCCATACTAAGGGGAGGGCGATCGTTTGGCATATGGTTGCAGCGGATGCCTGGCGCAGTGTGCTTTATTAAAGAGAATCTCACCTCTTTGGCACACAATATGTTCCCTCGTATTGTTCGAACCGAATCTGATAGATGCATACATGACTTGACTTTCATGAATAGAGGCTGCCTTAGGCCCATCTCTATCGCCCATTTTGGCGGGCGCCATTTTCAATCTTTTATTATTAAAATCTTTTTTTTTTAACGCGGCGGAAGGCGCATCAAGAAAAGTTACTAGAGTGGGCGCGTGGGGTATCACATATCCCAATGTTTAAAATACGGTAAAAACAGTTTTATTTGTTTTTAAAGCTGTTTTTCTTTCATAATACTCGAATAAGACTTGTGTTACAGAAAATTAATTTCCAAAATAAGCTTATAGAGAGTTAAAATTAAGATAAATGAAAATAATAACAAAATAAACATTATACCTTTAAGTTTTATTGCATCTCTAATGCACATTGCAACTTATTTTATTTGTTTACACTTTGAACAAAATTCATTCCCGTGTTCTTAGCACGGAAGGTTTTCACATTTTAAATATAGCATTCGCGGTCTTCTGTCCTTGGCTCCAGGGCATTCATCACAACTTTCATACTTAGTTGCTTCGAATTTCGTGTATTCGTTTGAATTATTCCTCGGAACTTCTGCTCTTTTTCTGCATGCAGTACGTAAGTTTCTCGGTAAAGTATCAATCGCTGATCGTTGTTTAATATATATATATATATATTTTTGATTAATTGTAATGCTAAGTCCCTCAAAAGCAGACATCTGCTTCTGCATACGGTTGGTGGATTAGCAGTTGAAAGTAATATAATTCGAGCATTTATTGCAGCAACTTTCAGTGCAGAAAGGAAAATTACCATTGGCCACTTCCTTGTTATTCTGGCAATTGAATAACTTGCTGTCATTTCATCCACAATATCCACTGCTTCCTTAGTCGTATTATAAAAATATATAATTTTTGGCGTTTTCTTTTCTTCAGTAGTGTCGACTATAGCATTATCGTTATGTAGCGTTAAAAGCATAAAAGCAGATTTTCCTTTTTTTAAGAACATAAGAAATGAATGCTTTACCTTTTTCGAAACCAAACAGTGTAGAAAATATTCTTATTTTCGTCTTCAGTTTCTGAAATGCAATCTTCATCACTTTCAAATATTCTAATGAATCTCACAGCCATTACATTTCCAATTTATAGGGAGTCATTCTTTTTGCCATAATGCGCTTAGAAAACTTTTAAAAATTAATTTCACATACTTTAAAATCGCTTGCGAGTAGAAATATTTACTGTTACACTCTAGAAATAAATTTTTTAAATAAATATTTAGTCAAAAAAACCCTTACGTGGACAGGCGCGTGGGGTGTGTCACACCCCAGAACCAATAAAATACCGAAAAATATTTTTCTGAAACACACAGGCAACGGAAAAGTGATTCTGAAAGTCACTCACTACTAGAAACTCACCTACTGAATGGAGTACAGAATTTCAGTTTCACAAGTTAGGAATGTTCCTTTTTTTTGTAGACTTGGGGTATTTCCCGCTGGTTAATAATGAAACACTGTGAAACCTCTCGTCGCGAACTCTGAAAATGGCCTGTACTTCTAGAAAATTAAAACCTTAGTACTGGACATCATCTCTCTAAAATGATTGCCTTTACAGCCAGTCAAAATGATCCGAAACTGTGAGTAGTCGTTTCAGACAAGAGCTCACTGCATTGTGAGTGATAATATATAAACGATATCTATGCTTTTACACTGTTTTGGTCTCCTAGGAAAATCACCTTCTACTGTCTGTACTAAATGTCTCTACTACCAGACATTTTCAAAGAGGGTTTTCTATAGCAGGTGGGAATCACAAGAAGTTTCACTGTATCACGAAAGTTAATTCAGAAATTATATTCTGATTCTTCAATTTCCAGCTTAAAACTGGAAAATATCTTTTAAGTAGTAGATATGAAGCACAATATGGCAGTGCATTACAAAGTTCGAATCTTATTTTGTACAATGTGTACTTCAATACTGATACCTTTCAGAAAAACTTTCTTTGTCTATAATATGAGGGGTTTTTTTTTTTTTTAACTTCTTTGTACGATGTAAAGGAAGTATTTTAATCGCGAAAAATTTCGGGTATCGTATTTCAATGGAAATAGCCATTTTGTACTTTTCCGAATCCATGTGGACGATTTTTTTGCGTGATGTCTTTACCCACAGACAGAAATAGTACCCTTTTTTTTCAAAGTGGATTGTACAACGGATTTAAAATAGATTCAAAAGGATTTTTAGTCCAAACGGGAAATTTTCCCAGATGAACTATTTAATTTCGTTTTGGCATTTTCCTTGATTCACTAAAAGCGTTGTTTCACTTTTCAGATTGTTGCCACAAAATATTATGACCCTGTATTATATTTAAAGAAATTAAATAATGAAGAATCTGCATAAATGTATGTATGTTTCTCTCATTGTGATAAAACAACGGTACCTAGAGCCATCCAATTTTGAATAAGGTACGTTTCCACCCGAATATGGGCATCTGGAAGCCCAAATTTGAATTTGGAATTTGTTTTATTATCGATTTCATATTTTGTAAAACTTTAACGAATTTTTGATTAAGAAACTCGAGGATTTCAAAGCGAGCAATGGCAACGTTGTACAGAAAAAACATTTTTATCTCCAGCGCGTAAGACTGTGTATCGGAAATTCTAAAGATATGCTCATTTAAAAATTATTTTTCGATATTGCTCTTGAACTGAATTTTATGGTTTAAGTGCGAATTATAAAAAAAAAAACAAAAACAAAAAAAAAAAAAAAAAAAAAAAAAAAAAAAAAAAAAAAAAAAAAAAAAAAACGCCCCTTTGGACATAATTTAAAATCTGAAATCTTTGAGGTTTTTTTTTCCCCCTCCTTTTACCGTCTGTACTTAAGGTATGTATGAAGGCAAGAATGAACGTTTCTTGAGCATTCGATGAATATGACGTGCTTCATGTATTACTGTAGAGATTTTCTTTAATTCGAACCAGGGAGGGCACATAAACTTTTATGACATATTCGGCTAGTAGCTTCAAGTCGTCTGTTGGTTCGGCGGTTGATACATAAAGGTAAAGAATTCTATTGGCTGTAGTGAGCCATCTTGAGTGGACCATCTTCCCAGGAGTAGGTCTGAAGGCACTCCCGCAAGTTTTCTTAGAAAGAAATATCAAGGATGTATAATCAGCACTGAAGTCTTTTTTGTCAATTTCCGCGTTAGATCAACTGGAATAGGAACGTAACCTGTCATGGGAAGGGTTTCGCATGTCTTCATGGGTTTTTCTGTTGTTCCAGAAAGCTGCTGTGGTCCAGATGTATTTCTATCAATCTTCTGGAAAAGATTATGAAGAGGAAATTCATTGGTGTGCAACAAGCCAATAAACCAGTGCAGCTTATGACCAACAAAGATCTCGAAAAGATCCACTTCTAGTTGACGCAAACTTAGTCCAACATAAACAATGACTGATATAGCAGGATTGGCAAAACACACCGAACAGCCAGCTGATTAACAATGAAAAGTCGTTGAAAGATCATGGAAGCCTCATCGTTGCTTATCCCAAGCTAGAACCAACAGTCAGATTAGAACCTGGCTGGCATCTAATAGCATATTTTGGCATTAAATTTGATATTTTGATGTTGGAAGCAATTCCTCGCGCTAATAATGGCGTTTTTGACAAAGCAATTCCTGAAAAAAGTATACAACCGTTAAAAATGTCAGTATGTATATTCACTCGAGGTGTAAAACCTCTGTGAACAGAATTTACACACATTTTTGGAACGATTTTACAAAGATTTATGTATAAATAAACTTTAGAATTCAATTTTCTAATATACTCAGTCTGGTATTCTTTTGTTGAAACATCATAAGACATCTTGATTTCCAAGATAAAAGTCCTTTTTTTAAAACATTAAGGTTGATTTTATTTCACTTTTCTTTCACAATCTTCCAGAGTCCATCCAATGCAGAATGCCGCTTATAAAGAGCCTCTTTCAAAAGTCCAAATGCACAGTAACCCATCGTACCTTTTCTGGGTATGCATTTTTAGCCTTTTTCCCAGTCAGATGTAAACTTTGACGTTTCTTTTCATTTCATATTAATTATGTCACTTATTTTACGTGTAGAAATATTAAACCATGCATTTCGCTTCTTTTTTTTTAATAATTGAATAAGAGTTATTTCTCTTCGGAGACGGAAACAATGGATCGAAGTATAACCTTCGATTCATTGTTTATTTTTCAGCGATATTTAAAAGAAAAAGAATATTTTTACTGTTGCAGACGATAATTAAACCTCATTCCGATTTGATGCAAGTAACGTTTGTATTTTAAAATTAATATTTAAATTCATGGAGAAAATCAAAATCGTTACAAAAATGTCTAAGCACTCTCTGTATATGTGGCGTAGATGCGAAAAAAGTGATGTTTACAAAATGATGAATAAAGGGATTTCTTTGTGTTCTGAATGACGTTCAGTTATTTTTCTTTATTTTATATTTTTTTATAATTTATCGCTTGTGTATTAATGATAACTTGTAATTCGATAGTTAATAATCATAGATTAAATATTGGCAACGTGAAGTTGAGACTAAACAGAAAACAGAAAATAAAATACAGTAAAAAACAGAAAATAAAATACAATTAAAGAAGATTGTTAGGCTTTTATTTAAAAGCAAGCTTTTATTAAAAATGGATACGACAATTAATGCACTAAAAATAATTTATCGTGTAGTTTAATGGAAATAATAGATTAAATAATTGTATTTATAGAATTCATCTGTAATTTTATATTTCGATTAATAAAATCGGGGACGCCAAATAAGAAGCGCCAAATAAAAGCGGGGACGCCTGTTCGTACATATTTTAAATATAATAAAAAATCGCCTGCGTGGAAAATTTTTTTAACTGCAACTGTTTTTTTTTAAATATAAATTATCGTTTGCAATTTGACAATTTTGTTTTCAGGCAAAATGGCGCTTGTAAAGAAGCAGTCGATAGAAGGCTATGTTTGTGCTCCTTCCGAAGAAAATTATTATTATTATTATTAAAAAATGCTGTGGAAGTCATGATTTTTCGATATCTAAAGCAACGATAGATAATATTGTCAATAAAAAAGGAAAAGATAGTCAGAGTTTGGCTTCAAGGAGAAAACTTGTTCCAAATACATATCCAAGGAAAAAAACGGAATGCTTTGAATGTTGCAAAGGTAAGAACTTTCATGTTAAAAGCAAATCTTCGAAGTCAAAGGACAATTGCAAAATCGTTAAAATGCTCAGTATAAACTGTAAATAAAAAGTGATTAACGCTGATTTAAATCCTAAAAACGCGAAGAAACATAAGGTGCATCGTCTTGCTCCACAACATGTCGCCGAACGCAGAACGCTGTGTAGAATTCTTTATAAGAAACAGTTATCCGAACAAAATGAAAAAATTTTTCTCATAATAGGTCTCATTTTTGGTATATTTAAATGACTACAATAAAAAGATCCATTTATTATCTTCAACGCGAAAGAATATGGTTCAAAGAATCGAAAGAAAGTTTTTTAAAGGGATTTATGATTGTTGCTAGTTTTTGATATAATAGCAAATGTTTGATATAATAACAAATTAAACAAACTGCAGAAAACTGTAACGGTCAACTCCACACATTATCATAAACATATTTAGCCCAAAGGGGCTTTGTCCCTGAAGGACTATTGTTTTCGTTTTGCGATTTTGCATCAAAAGCATTAAAAGTCTGTATCACTTTTCAAACTGTTGCCACAAAATATTGCAGCCCTGTATTATATTTAAAGAAATTAAGTAATGAAGAATGTGCATAAATGTATGTATGTTTCTCGCATTGTGATAAAACAACGGTACCTAAAGCCATCGAATTTTGAATGCCGTCATCCTGCTGCGAATATTGGCATCTGGAAGCCCAAATTTAAAATTTGGAATTTGTTTTATGAACGATTTCATATTTTGTAAAACTTTAACGAATTTCCGATTAACAAACTCGAGGATTTCGAAGCGGGCAATGGCAACGTTGTACAGAAAAAAATATTTTTATCTGCAGCGCGTAAGACTGTGTGTAGGAAATTGAAAAGATAGGCTCAGTTTAAAATTATTTTGCGATATTGTTCTTTAACTGAATTTTATGGTTTAAATGCGAAGAACATGATATTCGATAAATAAAAGTAACATACAAAATGTTTAAAAAACGCTCCTTTGAGCGTAATTTAATTATTATAGTATAATTATTATTAATATAATTAGCTTTATTGTCTCTGAAATTACGATGTAGAAAGTTAGTGAAGAATGAAAGTTATCAAATAGAACTTTTAAAACACAAAAATTTTAGGTAAAATATGTCTGTAAATACAATGAAAATTGTCTGAGAAAGTGTGCGAACAGCGTTAGTAACAAAATGTATTAATTTAATTGCATTGTCAAATATCCATATAAAAGGCATTATCTTTTTAAAATTTTCTAGTAAATTAATTCATTTTAAAATGCATAAGCCAGTGTTTCCCAAACTTTTTCGAGTCCCGACGCCTTTTTTCCACTGAAATTTTTTCACGGCTCCCTACTTTAAGTATAACTAACCGTAAGAACTAAAAACAAATAGTAAAACGCATGTGTCTTCATGATTTAACTTTTTTTTACTTTATTAACATTAAATTAATAATGAATGCGATGGATCAGCCTGAAAATCACTGGACATTTTCTCAAATCATGGAATTAACCTGGACTCGGCAACCCACATTTCCTTTTTACTTCCTTCTACGAAGTAAAAAAGAAGTATTGTAATCGCGAAAAGTTTCGGGTATCATATTTCAAAGAAAATATTAATTTTGACCTCTATGGAATGCAATTTAACGATGTTTTTGAGTGATATATGTACGTAAGAACAGATTAAAGGACTCTTGTACCGAAAAAAAAATTATAAAACTGATTTAAAGTGGATTCTGAAGAGATATTTTCTTGGAGTCTGTGCATACGTACGCACTTACGTATCTTGCATAATTCAAAAACGAACGTTGAAAAACTCAGAACAAACTCAGAACGTTGAAATTTTGTATATAGGACTGCTATAACATGTAGATGTGCACCTCCTATTTTCGTTGCAATCGGCCGCACCAAAAGCATATAAATATACGTATATATATATATATATTCACTCTGCTACTGGGTTCAGTGAGCTCAGTTTTTTATTCGTATATGTTGGTAAATTGTGCATTTTTGGCTCTAAAAATGATTGAATTATGTTGTTCTTATCTTCCGGTTAAGGTTTTTATGCCTTTAGTTAACTTGCATGTTATGATTGTAGAATTATCAACAATTTAAAACTTGTTCCAGTGCGACTAAGCCTACATTTTTTGGCGATAGCGATCATATTGGTTTACATTTGAAACTGAACAGAATAATGGATTTGTTGCCAATCTAGAGAAACTAAGCTTCACAACAACAAAGACAACGCTTTCTTTTATTATTGCGAATTAAATCATGCTTCATACATTCTGGAATTTGTTCGAGGAAATAAGTGTTTAAGATTTACTTTGTAATTTTTAATACAGAAATTTTTAGTTTTTATGTATTTTTTCCTTGTCGCAAATTGAGATTTTAATTAATTGAATGAGAAATATTCAATCGTCTATGAAAAACTGTTTCTTTTCTTTCTTGCTTGCTTTTGTTTTGTTTGTTTGTTTAATTTCTTTTATACATCGTTTTAGATTTATCACAGTATTTGAATAGAACATGTGGCAACGATTAGGTAATTCTTCAGAATTCTGAGTTATAAAATGAATGAGATGTAACGCTGTTAAGTGAACCTAGCGCCAGAGTGTCGCTATGGTAAACAACTATAATGAATTTTAAAGAGTGCGTTTATTCTATTGTGGTTTATGCGCTATCGGCGAAATAGATTTAATTCAATCCAATAAGTTTAAATCAAATAAAAAATGCGTATAATTTTCATATTCGTTCAAGGAAGTCATATGGTGTACGCATCATATTTTTTTACATTCATTTTTGCTCTATACATATTATTAAAGCGAGCGCCGAAAACCCATCTTCGCCCGCCATATATAGATTTAAAATCTACTAAGCTTTATCACTTACAAAAAGGGATATTCATCTTTTATGGAAATCCAAAATTCTATCAATTCCCATGCTGCCAAATTTTGCATTCAAACTATTGTCGCAAGATAACTCAATAAGATTCTTTTCTTCCAAGGAAGTAATTTCAAATCGTACGCTAGTGTGAGTTATGTGAGATACTAACGTACGTACGTACGTACAGATGTCACAAAAAAAATCCATTTTGAAAGCATTCTAAATCCATTTTACAATCCGTTTTTGGGAAAAAAAAAAGTCGTTTATTTTGTTCATACATACAGATGTCCCGCAAAAACATCGTCCAGATGGATTCGAGAGAGGTCAAAATGGATATTTTCGTTGAAATATGATACCCGAAATTCTTCGCGGTTACTGTACTTTCTTCTGTAAAGGACAAGGAAGTAAAAATGCTCCCATTTACCAAACTACTTCGAATATAAGTGAATTGTAAATGAACTTTACTATACTTTTGCCGTAAATGAAAGCATTATTTAGAGAACTGGATTAAATTTAGAAACCTTCACTTCATGAAAAATAATCGAAGAATAATTTTACTTATTTAAAAATAAATAATAAATAAATAAATAAATTACGTCTAAAGGGCGTTTTTACATTTTGTGTGTTACCTTTATGTATTAAATATCATGTTCTTCGGACTTAAACCATAAAAGTCAGTTCAAGAGTCAATATCGCAAAATAATTTTTAAATGAGCATATCTTTAGAATTTCCGATACACAGTCTCACGCGCTGCATATAAAAATATTTTTCCTGTACAACGTTGCCGTTGCTCCCTTTGAAATCCTGGAGTTTGTTAATAAAAAATTCGTAAAAGTTTTACAAAATATGAAATCGGTAATAAGACAGATAATATTCGCAGTAGGATTACGTCATTCAAAACTGGATGGTTCTAGGTACCGTTGTTTTGTCACAATGCGAAAAATATACAGATATGCATGCAGATTCTTCCTCATATAATTTCTTTAAATATAACACAGCGGATAATATCTGGTGGCAACAATTTGAAAAGTAAAAAGGACATTCAGAGTGATTCGAGGCAAAATGGCAAAACGAAAACAATAGTCCTTCAGGGACAAAGCCCCTTTGGACTGAAGTCTATTTACATAGCAGGTTCTAAACTCTAAAGATTTTTATCTCAAATTCTTTCTTTTCTTCGTTGCCAAAGCCATTCCGAATCTATCTTCAGCCATCAAGCAAACGATGAAACATTTGTTCTTTGTCGTGGGATGACAGCTTGGCGATGCGAATATCCGCAAATGGCAACCCCTCAGTTCTGGACGCACGTGGGATTCCCCGGAAGATGCGGCGGAGGGGGCCCAGCTGCCGTGGGTGTCCCGTGGGAAAGGGCCTGCGTTGACACATGCTCGCGCGTGGCCTGCCGTTATTCAGGGCCCGAGGCCTTTTATTCGTTATCGACTATTACCGATTCGAACACATGCTTCATTCGTCGAGTATTTACCAGATGCGCTGGAGTTGACGGTTACGGGCAGCTTGCTGCTCTCGATTAATTATATAAAACCTCTTCAGTTACAGTTACAGCATACCGTTCCCACAGCTAGATGAATAACATTTTATGTACATTTTCCTCTCTTCGATTTTAAGAATTGCCAATATTACAACCGTCTACATATTGAATTTGCCATGGAGGAAGTTTTAGTACTGCTAAAATAAATAAACGGAAATTAAGTAAAATAAACTTGAATTTTATTTCTCAGCCTGAAGGCTGATTATCCCCCCTCCCCGAAAACTGACGTAAACTGGTAGGATCTCAGTATGAACTTTACAGGGAAGGAAAACTTGAAAGAATTTTGTTTTTATACGAAGGGGGCATGAGAAATAATAAATATATACCCCTTGGTAACGAAAAGATAAACAAATGACAAATGAGTTGTAGAGATATTAGGTTATTTCAAAGCAGGAGAGATGAAAAATGAGCAATGCTCTTGCCGGGACTCGAACCACGGACCTCTTGAATACGCGCCGAACGTGCTGACCACTACACCACGAAAGTAGGCGCTCAGTCAGTCAGTCAGTGATTTTATAGCCGAATTATTGCAAATAATGCAACTTTACCGGCTCAATGACAAAATTTGCCTAAAAAGGCCACAAGACAGTCCAGACAAATAAAAAATAAAAGAGCAAAGGTCAAAAGGGAAGCCACAAGTGGCAAATACAAGACGACTGAAAAGATATACAATGCATAATAAATATAAAACTTAGGCGCTCAATCTCGGAACGGCTGCTTTTATTTGCTGGAAGAGTCCAAGATTTGTAGGTATGGTACGTGAAAGTAGGGATGTGGTCAGAGGAGAGGAAAACACGACGTTACATCATTTTCGGCTCGTGCTTTGTGAGTGCAGCTAGCGTTTTGTTAGTACGAATAATTTGTTATTCTTATTTTTATTGATCGTCTGCTCTTTTTATTTTATTTTTTTTTTAATTTTATATTGTTATTATCATATTAGCGGTAAATATTATAAATATCAGTTACAATTTTCTACAATATCTTAAGCAAATAAAAACTTTACAGTTACTTATTGGAACTTCATGTAATACTCAGTTACTTTACTGAAATTAAGAGTTCCAGTAAATGTTACATTTCGTTGGAATAAACAAAATTATGTAATTTTGCCACAACGTTATGTTTTAAGACAATTTTACATTTCAAACAGGTATTTTCCTTCGAAATTTTATTTTTGTTTCATGAATTGATAAAAAATTAATCCGTTCTTAAACAAAATATTCAATAAAATACAAAGCATAAAAATACGCAATAAAACTCCTTCTACGGTTTAGGATTAGCGAGCATATCTGTAGTGCCCACTTAAAAGCCATTCCGCGATCTAAATTCTTTCCGTTGCAAGCCATTCCGGAAGCTTTCCTATATATTCCTCTTACCTGCGTAAATTGAACTCGCCCAGCTAACAAAAGCAGCCGTTCCGGGATTGACGGTCTAGTCACCACGAAGGCATGCTAAGAAGGCGGGAGAAATACCTTATATACGCCCCCTTTTAAAGGGCGACTGGAGATTAGGGGACCCAATCGCCAAATCCTGGTGCTGGAGAATCATCATCCACCACCTTTCTTAGTTCGGGCGCCATTATAGAGACATTAGGTTATTTCAAAGCAGGAGAGATGAAAAATGAGCAATGCCCTGACCGGGACTCGAACCACGGACCTCTCGCCGAGTGTGCTGACCACTACACCAGGAAGGTATGCTAAGAAAGCGGGAGAAATATCTTACAGATTTTCAAGAAAAACCATTGAATACAGAAATTAGTGAGTTTAATATTTGTTATTATTATAAAAAATATAATGGGTCGAATGTAGGTATCGTGAAGACCGACTCTGATTTCACATAGATTCGATCTTTCGTAGAAATAGTCGTCTTGGAAGAAACGATGCTTGATACTGATGTTTATGTGTTCAGAAACTCTTAATCACTTTCAGACGTGGTGATCTCGCGAGGAATAATCTTGAAAGCTCACTATATTTTTTGTATAGTTGAGGAGGTATTTTAATTTCAAAAATTCTTTGTCACAAACATTCCATAACATTCACATAGGGAATTTAATTCAAAATTTCTTTTTTTAAAACGAATAGTGGGCAAGCCCGTCAGATGAGCGGCGAGCTTTTCAAGCAAACAACCAATTCGTAAATAAATTTTTTGTTGCCAAATTAGCGTTTTCAAAGTTTTTAATTAATATCTCCCGCAACAACTAATCCGTAAATAAATTTGATTGTTGCCAAATTAGCGTTTTAAGAGCTTAATACCTCGCAAAACCCGCAGTAATCAATAATTTGTTGTTGCCAAATTACCGTTTTAAGAGTTTAATATCTCGCAAAACTCGCAGAAATCAATAATTAATAACTCTTACAACCCTCAACAACCAATTCGTAAATAAATAAATAAATGAGTAAATAAAACAAACAAAAAAAAATCTGAAAGCTTTCCGATTTCATATTACAGAGACTGTTCGCACATTTTTTAGACGATGTATATTGTATTCACAAAACTAAATTACATAAAATTCTTGTGTTTTGAATGTTCTATTTGACATCCCTTATTCTGAACTATCTTTCGACACCGCAATTTCCAGGATAATAATGCCTTCTGAAGTGTCATAAGAGATATTTTATCCCACTCCTCCCGAACAGCTTTCCAGAGTCCTGTTAGGGTTTTGGGACAACGTTTGGATAATGCAGTTTTTAAAAGTCCGAAAGCACAAAAATCCATAGGTGACACATCGGGAGATTTAGTAGGGATATCAGTGAAGGGTATGGCCTTGATACCAGTTTTTTGTTCCATTTCTTTTAGGAAATTTACAGTGGATTTTGATGTGTGACTGCTAGCTTTGTCCGGATGGAGTCTCGCAGATGGATGGCACTGTGGGTAAAGCGATGGTATTTCATTCAGAAAAATGGGCGATAAAATATGTTCCTGATAGTATTTGGAGTAAATCTTGACATTTTTTGCACTCTTTGTACTTTTAACTTGCCATTATAAGAAAAACCAGCAACAATCATGAATCCCTTAGAAAAACTTTCTTTCGATTCTTTGAACCATGTACTTAAACTTTTTTCTCCTCTTTTATGATAATAAATGGCTCTTTTTTTGTTACATTCATTTAAATACACCCACGCTTCATCTATTGTGACAATTGTTTTCTTCTTCGGATAAGTGTTTCTCGTATAGAATTCTGCAGCGTGTCCCGCGTGGAGCGATATGCTTCGGAAGAAGACGATGCACATTGCGTTTTTTCGCTTTCTTAAGATTTAAATCAACGTTTATCATTTTTTTTACAGTGGACACCGAGCATTTTAATGATTTTGCAACTGTCCTTTGGCTAAGGGGATTTTCTTTTTGTTGGCACCCGCCGTTGATTCCCCTGGCGCATGCGCATAATAAGCAAGCTCTCTGCTGCGTAATATTTTTTCCAGAGTGAGTTAACCAAAGTCTGTGGTGAGTATCGGATGCACGCGATAAGCGAAGTACTGTGTAATTCATGTATCTTACTTATGTTTCTACGTCTTCAAAGCTTAAATAAATGTTTGTCCTGTAGATGGAAGTCGTCATTTTTATTCTACATTGGTTATGGGCCCAGGCATTGCATAACTGCGCAATACAACCGTCTGTGTAAAATTCTTTCGGCAAGCTAAGCTGAGTCGACTGAAATCGAAAATGACGACCACAAATACAGTTTCAATTGAAAAGCTGAAAAAGGACAATTTTGACACGTGGAAATTGCAAGTGGAAGCAATACTGATTAAAAATGATCATTGGGACTATGTAACTGGGAAAATTACGAAACCAGAAACTGGTGATGAAGGTTATGCTAAATGGAAATCTACTGACCAAAAAGCAAGAGCGGATATAATCCTATCAATTTCACCCAGTGAACTTACACAAGTAAAAAACTGTGTAACATCCCATGAACTATGGAGTAAATTGCACTCTATTTACGAATCGAAAGGGCCAGCTAGAAAGGCCACAATTCTAAAAAAATTGCTTTTTACAAAAATGACCGATACTAAAGAAATGACTGATCACCTAAATGATTTTTTCATTCTCGTGGACAAGCTAAAAGAGATGGAAATAGACATTGCGGATGATTTGCTAACAATATTGCTTTTATATAGCATACCGGACTCTTATGAAAGCTTTCGAATTGCCATTGAATCTCGTGATGAACTGCCTGCTCCAGACATGTTGAAAATTAAACTGCTGGAAGAAGCTAACGCCCGCAAAAATAAAAATTCATCGTATTGTGAATCACAACAAGCATTCTATTCAAAAGATCGGAAGTATAATCAACGACCGGTTCCTAAACCGAAACTAGAGACGTCTGCAAACCGAAAGTATCCAGTTAACTACAGATGCAACTTCTGCAATATATACGGGCATAGAGCATCGGAATGTAGGAAGAAAAACAAGGAAAATAAAAGCAAACGCCTTGGAGAAATTGCGATGTCTGCAGAAAATCAGAATTCGGTGAAACAAGAAAGGGCCGCATCATGCACAGATAGTGATTCTAAAGACATTTTTTGTCTAGATAGTGGTGCAACATCACATATGTGTAACAGCAAAGAGCTTTTCCAAGAAATTCACGAGGTAGGTGATATTTATGTTAAATTAGCTGCTAATAAAATAGTTAAAGCTATCGGGAAAGGAACTGTTAAATTTAAAGTTCGCATAGGTTCTAAAACCGAAAGTATCAAACTCGAAAATGTATTGTGTGTGCCTGATTTGAAAAATAATTTAATCTCTGTATCTAAAGTAACTGCAAATAATTATTCAGTAATTTTCAAAGAAAAATGTGCTAGAATAATTAATTCTAATAATGAAACAGTAATTTTAGCTAAACGCGAAAATGATCTTTATTATGTCATGCCAATATTCGAATCTCTATCAATTGCTAAAGAAATAGATCAATGGCATACAAGATTTGGCCATTTAAATGAAAACGATCTTAAAAAACTTCTATTAAATAACATGGTTAGAGGTCTTTCTTTTTCTCAAAATGATTCTCTTTCTACCTGTAAGGTATGCATTCAGGGTAAACAAACCGCAACCCCCCTTCCCAAAGAATCTGAATATAGAAGTACTGAGTTGTTAAATCTAATTCATTCTGATTTGTGTGGTCCCATGAGAGTCGAATCAATAGGCGGATCATTTTATTTCGCAACATTTATCGATGACAAATCTCGATACGTTCATGTTTATTTTCTGAAATCTAAGGAACAAGTTAAGGAAGCTTTTATAAATTTCAAAGCATCTTTTGAAAATAAACT
Source organism: Stegodyphus mimosarum (assembly GCA_000611955.2). Lineage (NCBI taxonomy): Eukaryota > Metazoa > Arthropoda > Arachnida > Araneae > Eresidae > Stegodyphus > Stegodyphus mimosarum. Next base: position 233,834 of record KK115658.1, on the reverse strand, counting down.
TAACTCCAAAATCAAAATTCTCCGAACGGATAACGGGCTAGAATACTTAGGGAAAGACTTTAATAAATTTCTTAATGACGCGGGAATAAAACACGAAAAGAGCACTCCTTACACACCAGCCCAAAATGGAGTCGCCGAAAGATTAAATCGCACTTTAGTTTCAATGGCGCGATGTTTATTATTACAGTCCAATCTGCCTCATAAATTCTGGGCCGAAGCCGTCAATACGGCTGCTTACATTCGAAATCGCTGTCCTACGCGAGGTTTGAAAGGTCAAACAAAAACACCTTATGAAGTGATGTTTGGCAGAGTGCCAGCTGTCTCTCACTTCAGAACCTTTGGCCAAAAAGCATTTCCATTAAATAAAAGGCCAGGAATAGGCAAATTTGATATTCGGTCTAAAGAATGTATTTTTATTGGCTATTCTGACGAATCAAAAGCGTATAGACTCTGGGATCCTGAGGCACGTAAAGTGATAACAAGCAGAGACGTGAAATTTGTTAATGAGTTTGAAAACTGCTCTAGTTATGACTCGGAACAAGAAATATCTCTGCCTTTCGCTCCGGAAGAGGAAATTATAAACAAACTATGTCGTGATAAATCATCACCTCTGAACGGCAAGGTGTCGCCAACTGACTCTGAATCTGAAAATGAAAGCAAAAGTGATTTAGAAAGCGAATCAGTGTCTCCTATCCTGATTAAAAGGGGGCCTGGTCGACCCAAGAAAATAAAAACAGGTTTGCCCGGAAGGCCTAAAAAGGAATATCAGTATACAGTTGTAAATAAAAATGAACAAATTCAAAATGTTGTTGAGGAAAGCATTAATCCTACGGTGCAAGAGGCATTAAATGGACCATATGCTGAAAATTGGCGTAATGCTATGCTATCAGAATATAATTCCCTTGTTCAAGAAAACGCTTGGAAATTGGTAAATCGACCTGAAAATAAGAAAGTTATTGGTAGTAGATGGGTTCTTAAATTAAAATACAATCACGACGGCACTATCGAAAAATACAAAGCTAGGCTAGTTGCTAAAGGGTGTGCCCAAACCCCTGGTTTTGATTTCACTGAAAACTTTTCCCCTGTTGCTAGATTAAGTTCTATAAGAACAGTTTTAGCCTACGCTGTAGAACACAGTCTGAAAGGTTACCAATTAGATTTTGTAATGGCCTATGTAAATGGAAATTTAGATGAAGAAATCTATATGGAAATCCCCGAAGGTTTTCGCGATGAAACTAATTCAGATAAAGTGTGTCTTTTAAAGCGATCGTTATACGGTCTTAAGCAGTCGGGACGTCAGTGGTACAAAAAGTTAGATGAAAAATTAAAATCCATGAAATTTAAATCTCTTAATTCAGATAATTGTGTTTATATTAAAAAGTCGTCTAGCAGTGAAACAATTATAATTGTATATGTAGACGATCTTATCGTTTTTACCGATTCTAAGCAAACGTATGAAAGAATTCGCGATAGTTTAGCTTCTGCTTTTAAAGTGAAAGACTTAGGAAAATTACATTATTGTTTAGGCATAGAATTTTTCCAAAATGAGAATTCAATTAAAATTTCTCAAAAGAAATACATTGACGATATTTTAAATCGGTACAATATGCAAAATGCTAAATCCGTAGCTTCACCTATAGATCACTGCAAAAAATTATCAAAGGAGATGAGTCCAAAAAACGAAAACGAAATCGCTGACATGAAAAATGTTCCATTCAGAAATCTGATAGGATCACTTATGTACCTTTCAGTAGCTACTAGGCCAGATATCACATACGCCGTGAATTTTTTAAGTCAATTTAACAACAACCCAGGAAAAGAACATTGGCATGCTGCGAAAAGAATACTTCGGTACCTAAAGGGGACCCAAGATCAAGGACTAATTTATACAAAAACAGGAAAACCACTCATCGCCTTTGTGGATGCAGATTGGGCATCAGATGTCAATGATCGAAAATCTCACACAGGTTTTGTATGTATACTAAGTGGTTCTGCCATAACCTGGGAATCACGAAAACAACATAGTGTAGCTCTATCTTCAACGGAGGCGGAATATATGGCTCTGTCTGAAGCCGCCAAAGAAACCGTCTATCTGCGCCGTTTCCTGAAAGAGCTGGGTTACAGCATAGAAAGTCCAACAACAATATACTGCGACAATCAAGGAGCTCAGAAAATTACAAAGAATTCAGTGTTTCACTCACGTACAAAGCACATAGACATTCGCCATCATTTTGTGCGTGAAGTATATGCACGCGGCGAACTGGATGTGCAGTACATACCTACCAGTGAAATGGGAGCTGATATGTTAACCAAACCCCTGACACCTGTTAAACATCAGAACTGCTGTACAATTATAGGACTGAATACTGTCTAATATGTATTTTGTTTTATTTTCAGGAACAGGAGAATCAACGTCGAAAGGGGGTATGTTGGCACCCGCCGTTGATTCCCCTGGCGCATGCGCATAATAAGCAAGCTCTCTGCTGCGTAATATTTTTTCCAGAGTGAGTTAACCAAAGTCTGTGGTGAGTATCGGATGCACGCGATAAGCGAAGTACTGTGTAATTCATGTATCTTACTTATGTTTCTACGTCTTCAAAGCTTAAATAAATGTTTGTCCTGTAGATGGAAGTCGTCATTTTTATTCTACACTTTTAACATTAAACAACGTACCTTTGCAATAGTCGAAGATGTCCGTTTTTTCCTTGGACACTTGTTTGGAATTTTTGTCCCACTGGAGGCTCCAATTTGACGTTTTTTTCCTTTCTTGTTGGTGATATTACCTATCGACGCTTTAGATATTACAAAGCTATGACTCTCACATCGTTTTCGGATAACGGAGTATGCATTTTTCTCTTCGGAAAGAGCGTAAATGTAGCCTTCGAACCACTGCTTTGTTAAATTCGCCATTTTGAATAAAAACAAAACTTACAAGCCACAGACGATAATTTTGACTTTTAAAAACATAGTAGAATTGCAATTACTTCTTTTGCAGCAAACGATTTTTTATTACCGCTTACCAAAATCGTCTAAAAAATGTGCGAACAGCCTCTGTACACCCAAAGGAGCGTTTTTTTAACGTTTTGTGTATTACTTTTATTTGCTCAAACGGCGTTAGCACAGAAGGGTTATTAATTTCGTTTTAGACATTTTGCGTTGGTGCACTATAAATGTCGGTTAACTTTTCAAATTACTGCAACAAAATATTAGAGTCCTGTATTATACTTTAAAAAATTAAATAATGAAGAATCTGTATAAATGTATGTATGTTTCTCTCGTTGTGATAAAACAACGGTTCTTAGAATCATCAAATTTTGAAAAATGTACTCCTCTACTCGAATATGGGCATCTGGAAGCCCAAATTTCGAATTTGCTTTATTATCTATTTCGTAGTTTGCAAAACTTTAACGAATTTTTGATTAACAAACTCTACGATTTCAAAGCCATCAATGGCAACACTGTACGGGAGAGGTGAATTTAAAAATTATTTTGCGATATTGCTATTGAACTGAACTTTATGGTTTAAGTGCGAAAAACATGATAAACGCATAAAATGTTTAAAAGCGCCCCTTTGGACGTAATTTAAAATCTGAAACCTTGCAGATTTTCTTTTTTTATATATAAATTTCATTTATGTATATAGTAAATTCATATGTAAATAAATGAATACCATATAAACCACAGTTAAACTCTAAACAGACACTTGAAATACATTTGACTGTATTTATGGCATCACGTGCAATATCTGTAACTTAAAAACACTAGACAAAACTGTTCTCCATCTCAGGGTGACTAACTAAAGATCCTTAATTAAAAGATATAACTCAAATAAAATGAATAAAGTAAATGCATATTACACTGTTGAATGGGAACATTTTAAACAGAATAATATTAAAATTAAAATTATTCACAACACTAAAGAAAGACTTGATCAAGAAACTTCCTATGAGCTGAAATACAAAACCACTTATTCATATGGACTAAACACTAAATTTCATTTATAGCATAAACTTACCAGCATTTATGAAAATCTGCATTTTTAAGATTTCATTTTTTTCCCCCAGAAATCCGTATCATGTCCTTATATTTCCTTTTTGGCTTATGGATGTTTCCGGCAATATACGAAACGCCGGCATTTTTTGGAATACCTAAGTATTTTATGGAACATTTGGCGTTTTTAGGCAAAGTATGAAATATGAGAACTATTATATACTTTCCTTAAGCGCTGTGTGTAATACCCAGGCATTCTATAGAATAACAAATTCTATTTAGGCAAAGAAGGTCATGATTATTATTTAAAAGGCTATTATTTAATGACTATTATTTAAAACTATTATTTAAAATTTCTATGGTCATGACTATTGTTTAAAAGATTTGCATTTCTCAAAAATACAAATGTTATTTTGAAAACGTAAAGAAAGAGTTTTATTTAAAAACTTTCATTCAAAATACATAAAGAAAACAAAGTTGTATAAAACGAAATTCATGCCTTCCTTATTAAAGAAAAAAAGTATGAAATGTATGGAATTATGGAATGAATGTATTAAATGTATGGATTATGCATGAATGCATTAATTGTAAGGATATTTATTCGAAACGAACTGGAGATGTATTTTATATTTTGTTTCGTACTTTGCTTAATACATTTCATACTTTGTTTATCGTTTGGCATTCCAT